>JABWTJ010000390.1:0-600000 GCA_016801875.1 Solanum sitiens
TAGTATTAGGGGATCGGTGTCACGAACCGACACGTAGAATTAGGGGATCGGAGTGTCACGTTCCGACACATAGTATTAGGGGATCGGAGTGTCACGTACCGACACATAGTATTAGGGGATCGGGTGTCACGAACTGACACGTAGAATTAGGGGATCGGAGTGTCACGTACCGACACATAGTAGTAGGGGATCGGAGTGTCACGTACCGACACAAGAGGAAGAAAGATAATGAATCTTGAGAGATGTTAATATACTCAATGTAATGAACCTAATTCCCAAATGAGTGTGGTATTGAGGCTTGAGTCCTCATGGATGAACTTGGTAGTACTTATTGATGATTATAGTACTTGTTGCTACATGTTGAGTATTGTAGTTGATTTATGATATGAACTGATATATACTGTTTTCTATTTTGAGTTGGCCGATGATACCTACTCAGTACTTGTGTTTTGTACTGACCCCCTACTTGTTGTTTCTTTCTTTGTTATTTGGGAAATGCAGCAAACTTACCGTCGTCTTCAACTCAACAGCAATTCTAGCCAGTCTTCACTACACCGGATTTCAGGGTGAGCTAATGCTTCTAGCTTGGACTGGATCTTCTCTTCAAGTCTTGATGCCTTGAACTTCCGGCATGGACTAGCCTTTTATTTATTTTAGCTTCTTAGATACTTTTAGATTAGTAACTTGAGGATAGATGTTCTTGTGATGATGACTTCCAGATTTTGGGGATAATGAGTTATAAATTTTAGAAGTTATTTAATTGATTTCGTTAATGAGTTTTAAGTCTTCCGCTTTGTGTTTTTGTTCAATATGTTGGGGTCTTAGATTGGTTGGTTCGCTCACATAGTAGGATAAGTGTGGGTGCCACTCGCGGCTCGATTTTGGGTCGTGACACCAAACCACAAGAATTCTGCAGAAATTGGTCTGGTACAGAAATCTACGGACCAATCGATGGGCGTCGTTCCATCGATGGGCCATCGATGGTATCCATAAATCCCAGGTATGTTTTAAAATTTTGTCTATGTTAGGGCACAATCGACGGTCCTGTCGACGGACCGTCGACTGACTTACGAAGCATCGACGGGGTACCGTCAGTTCACAAAAACCAGTGACCCGACCCGACCGGACCGGCTATATTAAGACATACCCATTCAGTTACCCTCCCACACCTTTTCAAATTCCCTCCCAACCGTTTCCCTCCCCTTATTCCCCTCTTTCTCCATTAACTCCCACACTCACTTCCTTCCATTTTTTCAAAATAATCAAATTCTCCCAAACTCCCAGATATTCCCAAAACCCTAATCCCCCAGTATACTCCATCTCCTTTGTCTGATCTCCGGTCGGTGTTGAAAGTCGGGCACGTAGGTTGGTGTTGCAAGATCACCCACTCATTTCACTCCACTATAGTTTACAAGTATTTCGTTTCCCTCTGCTTAATGAATTCTCGTTCATTTGCTTATGAAATCAAATATATTGTATGTGGGTCTTGACTTCGGGAAAAAATTGCATGTTAAACTGGTTAAAACTGGGTTCTATGTCCCTTAGAATGATAGAAAGTGAATGGGTTGGGGGTGGAATTTGTGTAAATTCTAGTTACTTGTTGATTTTCTGACATAGGGCTTGATAGTCTAGTCGAATCCATGATCGTAATTTGCGCAAAGCCCTAAGGATGATGAATTGGTCTCCTAACTTGTATTATGTAGTGAGATAACTTGTGATCTGCTTAAAAGTGTCAAATTGTGTGCCTAAAAATCAAGTCCTTAAGACTTGTCTCTGACCAACAGAACGAGATCCCGTCTACAGATCGTCGGTTCATCGACGGACCGTTAATGGGGTCCGTCGATGGCTAACCTCAAAATCTGCTTAACTTTGGAACGACGGAAGTGGACTACTCGACGGGCCGTTCTGCACGTCCGTCGTTTCTAACTGAAACTGTGATTCCTAAGCTTTTCTGAATTATTCTAAGTGTCAGACGACGGACGTGGACTACGGTTTGTCGATTGATCGATGGGCCATTCTGTATATCCGTCGTTTCTAACTGAAAGTTCTGTAGAATGTAGACTTCTAAAATCTGCTAAGTGTTTATCGACGGACCGACGATTCATCGACGGGCCGTCGATAGTGCCCGTCTCCCAATTCTGCACTTCTGCAATGACCTTTGTATAATGCCCCAAAATGAACTAAGGTGAACTAGAGCCTCATGATTGTTTCTTGAGTTGATTCTAAGTTAAACGGAGTTAGTTTAGTGTCCTTAGGCAGTGTGCAAAGTTTCGTGAAGTTTGGAGGTCAAACGACCAAGAACGTCCAAGGCATTCGAAAGATATGCCTTGAGTCGACCTTGTACATCTGGACGAGTTTCGTCGAGTTTTATGTGTTCGTTTTGGATGAAATTCGTGTGAGAGGTGTTAAACTTATAGATGATCATATTTTAGTTGGAAACGTCCGGGAAATTATCCCCAAGGACCATCGAAGGGTCCTTGAGGAAGGACCCAAAACCTGGTAAGCAGGCTGTCCCAGGCAGCCTTGGCGACGGAGCAGTCGACGGCCTGTCATGGCTGTGACGCCCCGTCACAAGGTTCCGTCGTGGGGGACTTGTTCAAGCGTGTATAGGGGACCCTTGGTAAGCCTCTGAAGTTTGCAACGGATGGTCAGGACGGGCCGTTGCACCCGTGATGCCCCGTCACAAGCAGGTCGTCGCAAGTCTGTCCCTGTGCGCAGATTTTTCTGCCAAGTTAGGGGTGAACTTGTAAATTCACCCCACGTCTAAATAAGAGTTTGGACGGTTTGTTAAGGGATTTTTGGGTATATTAAATGAGTTTTAAACCCTAGACCTAGACAAGACCCCCTCACTTCTAAATTCAACTCTCTCTCTCTCTAAAGAAACTCTCTCCAAGACTCCATTGAAAGCTAGAGGTCAAGGAAGGATAGGAGGGCTGGTTGGACGTGTCTTTTCATCAAAAACTCTTGGATTTGGCTTGCTTAGTGAGGTATGGTATCCATTCTTGAATATCTTTTCATAAATGGTTTTCAAAAGGGTTTTTAAACTCAACTTCTTCTAACTTTGATTTCTAGTATGGGTCTTCTTGTATTTAAGTTCTAATGATTTAAATGTATTTATCTTGGTTTGAATTGATGGCTTTGATGTTAAAAACTCCATGAAACTCTTGTATATGCATACTTCAACTTTTGGCTTGAAAATGGGTTATGTGAGCATGATTTGAGTAAGGTATGAACTTGGGTCTTCTTGTGTATGTCATGTTGGTGTAGCTACTGCCCTAAGGGCTTTAATATGGTGAAATATTGATAAATTGCTTATGGGTGATGATGGTTTGATTTGTTGATGAGTTGCTCTCATGGTATATTTCTTATTATGAATTGCTATTTGAGTGGTATGGTCCACATTATGGGTGGCGGTGCTAATTGATGAACTTGATGTTACTTAGTATGTTTTGAGTGTGTGATCTTGAAGGTCTAATATGTGAAATGAAGATATATGGGAAATGGGTCTTGTATTGTGTTTGATGTAGCTTGAATTGCATGTTTGACCTAGTTTATGTCTAAATGAAGTGTATGATTATGAGAAGCATGTAGAGTGTGTAACTTGATGAATTAAGGTTAAAGTATGTGTAGAACTTGATGATAATGAAGCGATGCTTTTATGCAAGGTGTGCACATGTACACACACACACTCTTTTAAGATTTGTATTATGCCAAGTTGAGCAAAAAGGGGAATCTTGAGGTGGACACACTTCGTGAGTTGAGATGTAGTGTCTAGTAGCAACCTCTCCATTCCTAGTGAGCTTTCTAAGATAGACTATTATGTTGAGAAATCCGTGGGGAGTTATGCCTAGCACCGAGAGGATATGAAGGGGAGGTGGATTGCACTTCGTGAGTTGAGATGTTGTAATCCAAAGTACCTCTTGAGATGAGTACTCCTCGTTAGTAGAGAGTGAGTTACTTAGTAGCAATCTCCTTATCCCTTAACTATGTGCCCGCATAGGTGTAGCTATTGGAAAAGCCATGTAAACGCTAAGAAGCATGACCTTACACTAGGCAAGTAAGGATCCCTCATCCGATAGGGGTTAATATCGGGATTCCATGTCTAGCTCTCATGGTCTTTGTCGGTTAAGCTAACTCCCACAAAAGAATTGATTTGAAACTAATTATCTTGTATATTGTTGAATTTGTGTATGTATGTCGTGAAGTGCTCAATCCACATTAGTTACCGAGTAGGAGCATTGAGTGGGAGTAGTAGTATGGGATGCTATTCTCACATTGCACTTGGTGTGACCTATACCTACTATGGGAGAAGAGTACCTTCATGAAGTCCGTGTGAATAAGTACTATGGTGTAGTGTTATGGAGGATTATTGTGGAGTACTTGAGTAAATTGAATCCATTAGGAGTACTAAGTGGGAGTGGTAGTATGGGATGCTACTCTCACATTGCACTTGGTATGACCTATATTTCCATGAGTGTTATGCATATGTTAGCCAAGGGCGTGGATTTGATTTCCAACGAAGTAAGCCTAAGATTTGGTAGTTTTAAGGGTCGCTTTGGTGTGCTTTGAAGAGAGGTGAAATGAAAATCCCTTCGTAGCTCACTTTATGGAGTCTTAGGATAACCTTGGGTTAGGGCAACTTCAAAGGAAAAAGAGTTCATATGACTTGGACCGTGCCATTCACTGTAAGGTCTTCATTGTACGAATCCAATATATTCACTGTGATGCTTTATTCAATTGTCATTGTAAGTTTAGTAAGTTCATTGAAATGTTCCTTTTGATTTCTTCAAGTTTTGGTAAAGTTGCCATAAAGTGTTGATTGTCGATTCTTATGTTGGTTTGTTTCTAGATTCATGAATATTGCTTTAGATTGCATTAAAAGTTATTTTTACTAAAATGTCCCTTTTTGTATGTTTTTGCATATGCCATACTTAGTACATTGTTGTACTAACCCCATACTTTTATATACCTTATGAGTATAGGTTGGAAGCCTTTTGGAGGATCGGAGTTGAAGCTTGGGAATTCTACCTCTCAAGAATTGGGTATGTCCTCATATATTCGAGGACATAGTTTTATGTTTCATAGTTTCTTAATTAAGACTTAAAAATGTATTTACTTTTATTGTAAAGGGCCGTGTCCCTAAGATTCCAAGTTGTGTGTTTAAGTTGGCTTGTGACGATAAGATTTCCTAGTAATTATGAAAAGACTCCTTTTATTATTATTATCGTGAAAAGTTTTAATTCCGCACTACTTTTCATGCTTTATGTTATGAATGCTAGTTAAAGTGCTTGTACGAGACCCCAAAGGGGTCAAGTACGCCCGGTCATGATTTGAAGGTTTCCCTAACTTTTAGGGGGTGCTTTCGGGTCGTGACAAACTTGGTATCAGAGCATAAGGTTTTGGGAAATAGTTTAAGGTCTGAAAGTCGCACAAGCCACATCTAGTAGTATCTTGGTCATTGGTGTGAGTCGCGACACATCCATGGACAAGAGGCTATAGGATGCTAGAAGTTTCACTTTCTTCTCTATTCTAGTATCGTGCCTTAGAGTTGAGTATATAAGGTGTCTTTTCTCAACCTCTTCTTTTTGTGTTTTTAGGACATGAATACGAGGAGATCGACCGCTAGAAGGGAAGAGGGAGGTGTACCAAATGAGAGAGTCCTTCCCCGTGTTGACCAAGTTCCTATTGTTGGCTTAGGGGAGGAAAATGAGGAGGTTCCTCTTCAAGAACCTCAAGTGCCTCCGGAACCTCAAGGACCTCAAGTGCCTCCTATGCCTCAAGCTCCTTTTGTTGAGGGTGATATGACTAATGCGGAGTTGAGGGCTGCCCTAATGAACTTGACCCAACTCATGACGGCTCAAGCTCAAGTTGTCAACAATCACTTTGTGGGCCAAGCTAACCTAGGAGATAGGCCCCAACCAAATGCTAGTACTCCCGCTTCTAGGATTCGGGATTTTATGAGGATGAACCCTCCTACTTTTCATGGCACTAAGGTGGATGAAGATCCACAAGGCTTCATAGATGAGGTTTTCAAGGTGGTAGATGCTATGGGTGTGACCCCTAGGGAGAAAGCGGAATTGGCCGCTTACCAACTTAAGGATGTTGCTCAAGTGTGGTATGAGCAATGGAGGGGTGAGAGACCCTTAGAAAGAGGACCGGTTGATTGGGAGGAATTCAAAGAGGCTTTCCTAGATAGATTCTTTCCTTTAGAGTGGAGGGAGAAGAAGATAGTTGAATTCATGAACCTCCATCAAGGGGGAATGAGTGTGCAAGAGTACTCTCTCAAATTTACCCAACTCTCTAAGTATGCCCCAACCATGGTAGCCAACCCTAGGGCTAGGATGAACAAGTTTGTGATGGGCGTGTCTAGCTTGGTGGAAAAAGAGTGTTGTACGGCTATGCTTCTTAATGGCATGGATATCTCTAGGCTCATGGTTTATGCACAACAAATTGAGGAGTCCAAAATTAGGGAGATAAGGCAAGAGGGCAAGAGACCTAGGTCGGATGATTCTAGTCACCAAAGGCCTAAGAAGAGGTTTTATCCCCAAGGTTCTTCTATGGGAAACAAGGATAGGGCTCCAAATCAATCTTCTCAAGGTGGTGGTCATTCCTATGAAAGGGCTAGGTGCCCTACTTGTGGCAAGCAACATGGGGGTAAGTGTCTTGCCGGAACGGATGGTTGTTTTGCATGTGGTAATAAAGGCCACAAGATGAGGGACTACACAAACCTTAAATCAAGGGGGAGAGATGTCAATCAAGCTTCCCTAGATCCTAATGCTCCCAAGAAGAACCCTTCCTATGGGATGGGGGGCTAGAAAGGATAGTTAATCCGGATTGATGGTTTCGGTAAGTCTCAACTCTTTGTTATTGTTGCTTTTGTGTTATGAGATGAGTTTATATGGTTTTATAGTCCATATGATCATGTCATCTTGATAAATTTCTCAAAGAGTGGAATTTTGAAAGTTTTGTATGTTTGACAGTGTTACAGTGAATGTTCACTGTGAAAAATTTGCAATTTGAGAAAAATTTGCCTTGCCTTAATTGAAGTTTACATATGTGCAAAATTGTTGTATATGAGCATGTTTAATGTTGGAGAAGGTAGTTCCTCCATAAAAGAAGTTTAAGGTTGAGTTTTGACTTTGTGAGTTTGGCAAAAGTTGTCTATGTTGATAAGTGTTGAAAGTGTGAAATGATGTTCCTTGCTAATTGATGCTTTGATTGTTGGTGTTTTGATCATGATCTAAGTGAATTATATGATCCTAATAGAGTCCTTGTTGTTCTTAAAAAAAAAATTTAAGTGTCATTCGAGGACGAATGTTATTCCAAGTGGGGGAGAATATAACGCCCCAAAATGAACTAAGGTGAACTAGAGCCTCATGATTGTTTCTTGAGTTGATTATAAGTTAAACGGAGTTAGTTTAGTGTCCTTAGGCAGTGTGCAAAGTTTCGTGAAGTTTGGAGGTCAAACGACCAAGAACCTCCAAGGCATTCGAAAGATATGCCTTGAGTCGACCTTGTACGTCTAGACGAGTTTTGTCGAGTTTTATGTGTTCGTTTTGGATGAAATTCGTGTGAGAGGTGTTAAACTTATAGATTATCATATTTGTGTTGGAAACGTCCGGGAAATTATCCCCAAGGACCATCGAAGGGTCCTTGAGGAAGGACCCAAAACCTGGTAAGGAGGCTGTCCCAGGCAGCCTTGGCGACGGAGCAGTCGATGGCCTGTCATGGCTGTGATGCCCCGTCACAAGGTTCCGTCGTGGGGGACTTGTTCAAGGGTGTGTAGGGGACCCTTGGCAAGCCTCTGAAATTTGCAACGGATGGTCAGGACGGGCCGTTGCACCCGTGACACCCCGTCACAAGCAGGTCGTCGCAAGTCTGTCCCTGTGCGCAGATTTTTCTGCCAAGTTAGGGGTGAACTTGTAAATTCACCCCACATCTAAATAAGAGTTTGGACGGTTTGTTAAGGGATTTTGTGTATATTAAATGAGTTTTAAACCCTAGACCTAGACAAGACCCCCTCACTTCTAAATTCAACTCTCTCTCTCTCTAAAGAAACTCTCTCCAAGACTCCATTGAAAGCTAGAGGTCAAGGAAGGATAGGAGGGCTGGTTGGACGTGTCTTTTCATCAAAAACTCTTGGATTTGGCTTGCTTAGTGAGGTATGGTATCCATTCTTGAATATCTTTTCATTCAAGAAGCCAATTTCCAAAATGGTTTTCAAAAGGGTTTTTAAACTCAAACTTCTTCTAACTTTGATTTCTAGTATGGGTCTTCTTGTATTTAAGTTCTAATGATTTAAATGTATTTATCTTGGTTTGAATTGATGACTTTGATGTTAAAAACTCCATGAAACTCTTGTATATGCATACTTCAACTTTTGGCTTGAAAATGGGTTATGTGAGCATGATTTGAGTAAGGTATGAACTTGGGTCTTCTTGTGTATGTCATGTTGGTGTAGCTACTGCCCTAAGGGCTTTAATATGGTGAAATATTGATAAATTGCTTATGGGTGATGATGGTTTGATTTGTTGATGAGTTGCTCTCATGGTATATTTCTTATTATGAATTGCTATTTGAGTGGTATGGTCCACATTATGGGTGGCGGTGCTAATTGATGAACTTGATGTTACTTAGTATGTTTTGAGTGTGTGATATTGAAGGTCTAATATGTGAAATGAAGATATATGGGAAATGGGTCTTGTATTGTGTTTGATGTAGCTTGAATTGCATGTTTGACCTAGTTTATGTCTAAATGAAGTGTATGATTATGAGAAGCATGTAGAGTGTGTAACTTGATGAATTAAGGTTAAAGTATGTGTATAACTTGATGATAATGAAGCGATGCTTATATGTAAGGTGTGCACATGTACACACATACACTCTTTTAAGATTTGTATTATGCCAAGTTGAGCAAAAAGGGGAATCTTGAGGTGGACACACTTCGTGAGTTGAGATGTAGTGTCTAGTAGCAACCTGTCCATTCCTAGTGAGCTTTCTAAGATAGACTATTATGTTGAGAAATCAATGGGGAGTTATGCCTAGCACCGAGAGGATATGAAGGGGAGGTGGATTGCACTTCGTGAGTTGAGATGTTGTAATCCAAAGTACCTCTTGAGATGAGTACTCCTTGTTAGTAGAGAGTGAGTTACTTAGTAGCAATCTCCTTATGCCTTAACTATGTGCCCGCATAGGTGTAGCTATTGTAAAAGCCATGTAAACGCTAAGAAGCATGACCTTACACTAGGCAAGTAAGGATCCCTCATCCGATAGGGGTTAATATCGGGATTCCATGTCTAGCTCTCATGGTCTTTGTCGGTTAAGCTAAATCCCACAAAGAATTGATTTGAAACTAATTATCTTGTATATTATTGAATTTGTGTATGTATGTCGTGAAGTGCTCAATCCACATTAGTTACCGAGTAGGAGCATTGAGTGGGAGTAGTAGTATGGGATGCTATTCTCACATTGCGCTTGGTGTGACCTATACCTACTATGGGAGAAGAGTACCTTCATGAAGTCCGTGTGAATAAGTACTATGGTGTAGTGTTATGGAGGATTATTGTGGAGTACTTTAGTAAATGGAATCCATTAGGAGTACTAAGTGGGAGTGGTAGTATGGGATGCTACTCTCACATTGCACTTGGTATGACCTATATTTCCATGAGTGTTATGCATATGTTAGCCAAGGGCGTGGATTTGATTTCCAACGAAGTAAGCCTAAGATTTGGTAGTTTTAAGGGTCGCTTTGGTGTGCTTTGAAGGGAGGTGTAATGAAAATCCCTTCGTAGCTCACTTTAGGGAGTCTTAGGATAACCTTGGGTTAGGGCAACTTCAAAGGAAAAAGAGTTCATATGACTTGGACCGTGCCATTCACTGTAAGGTCTTCATTGTAAGAATCCAATATATTCACTGTGATGCTTTATTCAATTGTCATTGTAAGTTTAGTAAGTTCATTGAAATGTTCCTTTTGATTACTCTTGTCGCGCCCCATTTTTCATAAAAACGGGTTTTAAGCACGACCTAACAACTCTTTTGGGATTTTGTGTTTGAGGAGTCGCCACCTAACGAATTAAGGCGCGTTAGGGCACCTATCTAACCTAACTAAGTCTAGCTAAGGTCAACGAGCCAGAGATTAGGGTAAGGGTTCAAATTACCTCGAGGGGAAGGTGTTAGGCATCCCTCAAGGTCCACAAATGTGGGTCCCGACCGTATCTCATGCAATTTATGTGGGGGTTACAAGTAGCAATCAAAGGTCACTTCATTATTATTTATTAATATGCTTGCTAGGTGATAAGAATATAGAACGATTAAATTTATTTTATTTTTTTAATTAATTAGCTAAGCATGCAAGGCTATATGATAATATAATATTAAACCATTAAGATATCATCCTTATTTTAATTAATTGTTTAGGCATATGAGACTAAGTGATAAAATATCAAACAATTGAGAAATAAATTTACTATTTTAATTAATTATTTAAGCATGCCAACCTAAGTGATAACAATAAATAAAACATTAAATGAAAATTTAAAGATAAGCGAGGGGATAGAAAAGAGAAAAATAAATAGGCGAATAATTTTATATTTTATTTTAAGCTACCCCAAATAAATATAATTAAACAAACAAATAAAGGGATAAAAGGAAGGGAGACTCTAAGTGAGACTTTTTGGATCAGCACTCGACTTTTCTTTTTATTTTCCGATAGGCCGCCGTATAGGGACAGACAAAACCAGGGTTTGTCTTTCAAGCCTGAGTCGATGTCATCATCTCCATAGGGCCAACTACCCCTACCCAACCACCACATGCATTTCGTACCTAAAAGGTGCCTAATCGTCCCAACTTGATTGTCCAAGAGGCATTGGACTCTTAAAGGGTAGGTTTAGACAAAAATAAAATATAAGGCCCTCCTAGACACCAAGTCAAACAAATAAGGCAAACAAGACGGTCATTTTAGCAATACCAGTCTCAGTTTGGCCTCTAAAAATCAATTAGGCATACTTGCAAACAACACATAATTATGAAATGTTTCATGCTAAGTGTGTGAACATAGAAACAGACAAAATTATAATAAAAACAATTTAATTATGAGAGGGCAAATATGATAACATGGACCCAAATTTTAGTATTGAACTAATTTTAGGGTGAGCAACAATTAGTGACATTATAGCCTTTGATTTGATTTTCAAGTGTAGCAAAGGATGTGATCACATTGCACATATATTTTACAATAATAGAATTTTTTTTTATTAACAACTTTTATTTATTTAGGCAGAAAATTTATTTCAAGAACAATAGATTTAATGCAGAAGATTATTTTAGAAAGAAGTAGTAGCAAAGTATTAGAAATACATAAAATTATTTTGAAAACAATGTTTAACATGCAAAAATTAGTTAATTGAGCATTTTATAATAGCAAATTAATTTATTAACGCGGAAATTATGTTTAAGAGGTAGTCAATTTATTAGATGCAATAAATCAATAAGACTTGTTTATTTTAAAAGTGTCAAAAATATGCACAACGAATTTTATTTCAATTGTTAAAAATTTATAAGCCTATTAACATGATTTCTAGGTGATTAAAAGAAAGTTAAAACATCGAAATAATTTTTATAGGCATGATATCTAAGTGAACATGCTGAAAAATATTACTATATTTGCGAAAAGTATTTAACAATGGAAGGGAACAAGTAGCAAATTTTCTATATTTTATTTTATGATGAAAATCATTTAGTTACTCACATGAACATGATTTCTAGGTAAAGAACAATTATCCGTAACCTATAGGCAATGATCTCTACACCCAAATGACTTTTAAGTATAAAAATCCTATAGGCATAATATTTATTTAATTGAATGACTTTGTACAAAAAATATGTACACAAATTATTTATTTAATATTCTAGTAACTAAGACAAGATCTATAGTCATAAAAATATAATTAATATGCAAATTGGGATAAAATTAGTTTCAAAACATTGATTACACAAAATTGACCAAGTGATCAAGCAAAGATGATCTATTTTATTTTAGTTGGATCTAAAGCCGTTTTATCAGATTATCGAACAAATGACAATACTATAAGCATGCTTCCTAACACAAATAAGTTTGCAAATAAAGAGATGATTAGCACATAATTCACCCTCCCCTTAGACGATCCCCCCAAATTCATTTCATATATATAGAGTTAAAGAGTTGTACAAACATTACAAGTAAAAATAAAGAACAAATAAACATACATATAACAATAAAATGAACGAGGCTTCGTCCACAATTTCTTCTAGGCAACTCTTCAACATCTTGAACTCTAAGTTGAAAACCTGGTAGAAAAGGTAAGGTAGCACATATACAATGGAAAAATGATTGTAATGTAAAGTACTCATAGTAAAAAATTACTCTCATATATGTATATATAAACAACACAAATAAGAGATAAAAAGGACAAAATATAGGCATAGATATATCAACACACATAGGGAGAAAGGGTAAGGAATGCTTCTTTTTGTTCCCGACACACAACAATAATAATAAATGCAAAACAAAAGTTAAAACAATAGAGGGCTGACCAATAGTAAAATGTTAATTAACAATACTAACCGGTTAAGCAGAAAAGAAATGATAGCAATGAAAACAAGTCAATCCAACCTTTACTCGAACAAAAGCAAAGTAGCACTTGATAGTTACCGAAAACTTATTTTGTTTACGAGTAGCAAGAGAGCAATGAGAGAGTGAGGGGTAATGAGAGAAACTTGTTGTTGAGAACTAAAAAAATGTGTATGAGAACTTATGATGATCAATGAATGAATGAGGGAATGGTCCTATTTATATAGCAAAGAGGGAGAGAACACATAAGGAAAGGAATAAATTAGAATAAATTAGGAGCAATAATTCTTTTACCATAAATAAATAAGAGCCAAAACAAGTAAGAAATCAGTCAATTTACAAAAAATAAGAAGAAAAAAAGATCAATTAAACTTATTCTTATTTTAAGAGAGCCAAATTAGATTATTTAAAAATATTTCGTTACCAAAAATAAACTAGTAAGAATAACATTTAGGAAAAGGAAAAATTTTCCCTTAAATAAAGAAGAACCAAAAAAAAATCCGATTTTAAATTATTATTATTATTTTACCAAATATGTGAGCAATTAAATATGACAAGAAAATAATTTAAAGTTACTATAAATAAACAAGTAAGAATTAGTCAAACTAAATATTAATGGAAGGGGGATCAGGTAAGGATAACTCACAGCATAAGGGAGCATGGTAAAGAAAATACAATAAAATTTAAAGAATAAATAAATAAAATGATAATAATTCACATTTTTACCTTCATCCACCTAATTTGCCATATATGGAGCAAGTGAATCAATTTGACCAAATTTAAATTAGTAGCGATCAAAATATTAATTTTATCACAAAAAAAATGTATAGACAAATTATCAGTCAACTGAGAAATCATGCTTAATCAATTATTATACTAATTCATAAGTAATAAAGTTTAGCAAGGCAATACTCACATTGGGGCTACCCGAATCACGAGAATCAGTTACTTATCAATTTCATAGGCTTAATCACTGTTAGTTAGAGTCTATACACATAGAAACACAAGCACATTCCAGCAAACAATCCTAAATCACAGTCTCTGGACATGATTTAAATCAATGTAAACATGCATATAATAAACTTAAAATGAATCAATGCTCAGAATATCCAAAAATGGTGATGAATCATGTACAATGAACTGAGCATTTATGATCGGGAATTTTAATAGAAAACTAACCTGACGGATCTGTCGAGATCCGTTTCTAAGCCACCAAATGTTGACGTCCCAACAAGCTCTGTTAAGTAGTTTGTTCGCTGGAGTTGCCGGCTGAAACGAGAAGAGGAGATGGGTGATGGACGAGATATTCGTCTTCGTCTAGCTGCTGGCCGGAGCTGCGCCTCTTTGCCTGGGTGTTGGACTCTCGCCTAGCGTCTGCTGGTCGCTCACCGGAGATGCTTCTGCTATCCCGTCGAGCTGCTGGTACTGCAAAAAAAAAAAAAAAAAAGAGATAAAAGGAAAACAAGAAGGGGAAGGTAGAAAGGAATGAGAGCCGGAGAGAGAAGAAGCAGCGTCGGCTGCTAGCTGTCCTTGCCAGTCGCCTGGCAACTTTTCCGGTGTAGCTGCTCGCTGCCAGAAAAGAGAGAAGGGAGGAAAGAGAGGGAGGCGGCTGGAGAGAGGAGGAAGGGAGGAGAGAAATGATGGCCGCCAGCGGCTGCTGGCTTCGCCGGCGAGGCTGGCTCTTCGCCGGAAAGAATGGGGAGAGAAAGAAAGAGGGGCTGGCGGCTTGGAGAGAGGGGTGAAGAATGAATTAGATTTTAGGTTTTGGGGTCTTTTGGTGTTAAAGAAAGAGACAGGAAAAGTGATCTCAACCGTTAGAATAGATAGAGATGGAGGGTTAGGATTCGATCTAGGATTTATTTTTAAGATGGATGGATGAGATGAAGTCTTAAAAACTAGATGGGAAAAGATATGGAATGGTTAAATTACAATAAAATTGGCTAGAATTGCAAGGAAAAGATGGTTACAATTGAAATAAAATTTGAATTGGAGTGGCTAGAATTGAAAGAAATTAGAATAGAATGGGCTAGGATTTAAATAATTTTGAAGAAAAATTAGGAATTACTATTTAATTAAAACACCACTTATAAATATTTTATATAATTGAAAATCACTTAAATTTTAAAACATTTGAAATAAAAATGACTATTTAGAAATTTATTAACAATTTTAAATAATATTTATAATAATTTTATAAAGTAGACATACTAAAATATATAATTTTTTATGCAAAATCGACTAAAATTCTAAACTTTAAATAAATTTTAAAATACGTATTTAATCGAATAGTATTCCTTAAAATGGTTAAAGGTCGGTCAAAATTGGGTGTCAACAGCTGCCCCTTGGTTGATTGAGAATGAAGAATGAATTGTCGAGCAACCAACGTTGACTTAGTAGCCGATTTTGTCCGACCGACGAGAGATGTCGATTGGATCAATTGAAACGATGTAGAGTTGAAAAAAGGGTACGACCGAGGCTTTGGTATTAAGCCGCCTACATATCTCTGGTTATACGAGAATCAGGTCGTGTGTAGTTCTGGATTCAAGAGCAAATGAAACTCTTAAAAGTTGAAAGAGCGCTAATATATTCGGAAGGCACAATAGGCTTGAATGGATAAGATTAGAGTAGTGAGAAGAGAGAGATAGAGACGTCAGAAGAGCATGAAAGAGAGACGAGAAGAGAGATAGAGCAAGGTTTTCATCCTTTGAGCAAGGTTCGGATAAAAAGAGCGGTATGAGTAGAAGAAAGATATGACATTTATTGTGATAGATGTTAGCACGATAATTGCAACTGAGGGGACGATTCATCACACCTGCAAATTCTAGTAGGACTAGATAAAAGATTAGTTTATAAAATATAAACATTATGCCCAACATGATAAAATACGAGGTTTTAAAAAATGACGAGAGGAGAGAAGAAGTGTATCTGCTTGAGAGGACGATGTTTAGCCCATGCAATCAAGAAAAAATAGTGCTCAACTCCCATTTGACCATGCTTAGCCGCGGGTAACAATCAACTTCCATAGATCCACGCTTGGCCTCGGGTAACTTCTTGAACGGTGGAGTTTAACCAATCAACTTCCAAAGAACTATGCTTAGTCTTAGGTATCCTCTTCAATGGTAGAGTTTGGCCTATCAACTTCCAAAGATCCATGCTCAGCCTCGGGTAACTTCTTGAAAGGTGGAGTTTAACCAATCAACTTCCAAAGAACCATGCTTAGCCTCGGGTAATTCTTGAATGGCGAAACTTGATCATTCAACTTCCAAAGAACCATGCTTAGCCTCGGGCACTTCTTGAATGGTAGAGTTTAACCAATCAATTTCCAAATAACCATGCCTAGCCTCGGGTATTTCTTGAATGGTGGAGCTTGATCATTCAACAGAACCATGCTTAGCCTTGGGCACTTCTTGAATGGTAGAGCTTGACCATCAACTTCCAAAGATCCATGCTTAGCCTTGGGTACTTCTTGAAAAGGAAGAGCGCGATTTTCAGAGGATAGTGATAGTCTGGAGAGACTTATACATGTAATTCCTGCACTCAAAGAAAAATTATAAGTTTTTGAAAGGGAAAGGCTGATTCGTGCCTTGATTCATCTCTTGCTTTTTGTCACAATCATAGTTTTGTAGCCCTTGAACTTGAACTCCGTTTGGATGTTTTTGGATCCAACTTGAAGAAAATTTTTGATGATCTCTCAAATATTTCTGCCCCAGTCTTGATTTGCGAGAAGATGCGCTTCTAAAGGAATTTTTGAGCCCTTCTCAAAAATTCTGCCCCAGTATCGAGGCTTGCAAAGAGAATATTTTTTTGATGAAATTTTTGAGACCCTCTCAAAAATTCTGCCCCAGTTATGCGAACAAAGGGGAAAAAGAAAGTTTTTATTATGATAAGACCGAACCCCCATAGGAGCGCCTACGTATCCCCTCTTAAACGGGAATCAGGTCTGACGTAGTTCCAATACATAAGGAAGATTATAAAAGAAATATCATCTCGCTCCAAGTACATATCCTCCTTGCGAAATTAATAGAGCTTCGAGTAAATCCGATGCTTGAAAATCTTGAGGTGAAGAAACAACATGAAACCATCTTTATGAATGCCAATGAACTATGAGTTATGCCAATGGATTTTCCATATATATCACTTTGGTATCAATCAATGTTTGAATTTGATCTTTCAACGCTCGACATTCGTCTATGGTATGCCCTTTCATCCTCGAATGATAGACACATATTTTAGTATGATCAAGCCATTTCGCATGTGTACTCATCACAATTTCGGGAATAGGAGTAATATAGCCATCAACTCTAAGTCTTTCATACAGTTTGCCTATTGGCTCAGCCAAAGGGGTGTATTGTTTTGGTGGATTTTTCTCACGTTTAGCTCGGGATTTCACAAATTGAGAGGGTCGTCGACATGTTGGAGGCCTTTTAAAGATATGTGCCTTTTGATATATAGGTGGAGGATTTTGAAGATATGAAAGTACTCGGTAGCGGAGTGAACGCGGATGTGCTTGGTAAATCAAAGGGTATTTTGACTCATGTGTTGTCACTACAGCATTCACTTCTTTCTCGTCTTTAGTTTCATTGATTCCATCAGATTGAGAAGTCATACTGCTAGCTTGTAGTGCCTTCAAATTTGTTATTTTTCCATCTTTCAAACCTTCTTCGATCTTCACACCTAGCTTGATGATGTCGGCAAAATTACGATCCTCTATGAGCATCATCTTCTCATAATATTGTGGTTCTTGGGCGCGCATAAAAAGTTCTTTCATATGTGATTCATCCATAGGGGGTCGGACCCTAGAAGCTTCAGACCTCCACCTTATAGCATATTCTCGAAATGATTCTGTAGGTTTCCTCTTTAAATTTTTAATGTAAAACCAATCTGGTGCTGTCTCAACATTAAATTCAAATCGTTTCATAAAATCGATGGCCATATCCGTCCACTTCAACCATTTCTTTGAATCTTGATTGATATACCATGACAAAGCTTCTCCAGTAAGGCTCATAACGAACAACTTCATGCGAATTTGTTCATTTTTTCCGACTCCCACCAGCTTTTCACAATACATTTTTAGATGTGCCTTCGGATCTCCAATTCCGTTGAACATTTCAAACTTAGGTGGTTTGTACCCTTCAGGTAATTCGACATCAGGATGTATGCACAAGTCCTCAAAACTCAGCCCTTCTATCTCTTTCTTGTCCTCAACTTGTTGTATTCGAACGTTCAACTTCTCCATCTTTTCTGTCATAGCTTGTATCAATTCATCCTTTTGATAAAGCTCATATTTATAATGGTGATGGATAGGAGAATCGACATAAATAGGATTCAATTTGTGTGTTTTCAAAGTAGGAATATAGGAAGCATTTGTAATGGAAGTTTGAGGTATATCATGAGCATGTAAAGTGGTATGAGAATATGAGGCATTTGGTGGAGCTAAATAAGTTTTGTTGGATGTATCATGTTGGTATGGTGAGGGATGGGTATGATGTGGATGTTGGTTGCTTTGAAAAGGCAGGTTATTTGAGGTAGTTTGGGGATGTGAGATAGGATGAGATAAGGGAGGAAGATTTGTGAGCATGGCTTGAGGTCTGACGATGGTGTTGACCTCAGAGAGTAACACATTCGAATTGCGAGCCAGAGATAATTGTTCTTGCATCTTTAAAATCTTTTGTTCCAACCTTGATATCACATCATTGTTTTCAGGTGTATACCCTTCCCTTGAATTGTATAAACGTTCTTTCTGAGCAGTAGTCCCAATCGCATCACTAATAATGTTGTTATTCTCCATAAAACCTTATCCCAATGATTAGACTAATGAGACGAAATAGCAGGCCCTTCAGATCGAGAGTGATAAGCACGAATCAACCTTAGGGAGGGGAAAACAATTATAAAAAAAGAAGAGAAAAAAGAAAAAAAAACAAGAAGTTAGTAACATAATATATATCACAAGGACAAACACAATGGTTTATGAACGACCTAAACTGCAAGGAACCTCGCTGAGCCAGAGGTAGGCCTAAGAAGACACATAAGCAATACACAATAATTAATTCAAGCCTATTATGCCAATTTGGAGTTAAGTTAGAGTAAAATTCTAAACTCCATTTGGACATGATTTGGCTTGATTTAACTATCATGATCACATTGACACATAAATATGCAATTTTGTCTGAAGGGTGTTGGGGCCCTTTAAACGATAGGGTGGCTACCTAATTATGTAGATTGACACCAAGGGTCAAACCACCTAGGGTTTATGCAGCATGTATGACCTAACTAGGACTTCTAAGAGTTGGCTTGACACGGACTTGAAAGGGATTCTATGCGAGAGGCTCGTGGTTTCGCGGTAGTAAAACTATCCGTTACGTCCACGCATATGCCGACTCTCTATAATGGATATTTGAAGAGAAGAGGAGTAGTTGTGAGAGGTGCAAAGGCACAACATCACAGTAAAAATTAAAAAAGAAAGAGGGTCCCGATTGGGGGAAGTATGAGCGGAATGCCAGTTATTAAAGCAGTAAACATTTAGCATGTAGATGGAAACAGTAACACATAAGCAATTTATAAAAGCGTAAGTAAATAAATAAATAAATAAATAAATAAATAAATACAAAAGCATATGTAAATGAAAGTAAACATATGAACATATTAAAATCATGTGAATGAGGAAAGACGATAAAACATGTAAGTAAACAAATAAAGAGAAAAGAAAATGGGTGAAACATAGTAATAAACAAATAAGGAAAAAGGAAAAGGGGTGGAACATGGAAAGTAAACAATATATAAGGCAACAAAAAAAAACTAAGCATGGTAATCATCTAACAAATAAAGAAATGACCAAAATAAGGTAAATCCCACATAAATAAGCATGAAACACGTAATGGTAAGAACCTAATATCCCCAGCGGAGTCGCCATTCTGTCGCGCCCCATTTTTCATAAAAACGGGTTTTAAGCACGACCTAACAACTCTTTTGGGATTTTGTGTTTGAGGAGTCGCCACCTAACGAATTAAGGCGCGTTAGGGCACCTATCTAACCTAACTAAGTCTAGCTAAGGTCAACGAGCCAGAGATTAGGGTAAGGGTTCAAATTACCTCGAGCGGAAGGTGTTAGGCATCCATCAAGGTCCACAAATGTGGGTCCCGACCGTATCTCATGCAATTTATGTGGGGGTTACAAGTAGCAATCAAAGGTCACTTCATTATTATTTATTAATATGCTTGCTAGGTGATAAGAATATTGAACGATTAAATTTATTTTATTTTTTTTAATTAATTAGCTAAGCATGCAAGGCTATATGATAATATAATATTAAACCATTAAGATATCATCCTTATTTTAATTAATTGTTTAGGCATATGAGACTAAGTGATAAAATATCAAACAATTGAGAAATAAATTTACTATTTTAATTAATTATTTAAGCATGCCAACCTAAGTGATAACAATAAATAAAACATTAAATGAAAATTTAAAGATAAGCGAGGGGATAGAAAAGAGAAAAATAAATAAGCAAATAATTTTATATTTTATTTTAAGCTACCCCAAATAAATATAATTAAACAAACAAATAAAGGGATAAAAGGAAGGGAGACTCTAAGTGAGACTTTTTGGATCAGCACTCGACTTTTCTTTTTATTTTCCGATAGGCCGCCGTATAGGGACAGACAAAACCAGGGTTTGTCTTTCAATCCTGAGTCGATGTCATCATCTCCATAGGGCCAACTACCCCTACCCAACCACCACATGCATTTCGTACCTAAAAGGTGCCTAATCGTCCCAACTTGATTGTCCAAGAGGCATTGGACTCTTAAAGGGTAGGTTTAGACAAAAATAAAATATAAGGCCCTCCTAGACACCAAGTCAAACAAATAAGGCAAACAAGACGGTCATTTTAGCAATACCAGTCTCAGTTTGGCCTCTAAAAATCAATTAGGCATACTTGCAAACAACACATAATTATGAAATGTTTCATGCTAAGTGTGTGAACATAGAAACAGACAAAATTATAATAAAAACAATTTAATTATGAGAGGGCAAATATGATAACATGGACCCAAATTTTAGTATTGAACTAATTTTAGGGTGAGCAACAATTAGTGACATAATAGCCTTTGATTTGATTTTCAAGTGTAGCAAAGGATGTGATCACATTGCACATATATTTTACAATAATAGAATTTTTTTTTATTAACAACTTTTATTTATTTAGGCAGAAAATTTATTTCAAGAACAATAGATTTAATGCAGAAGATTATTTTAGAAAGAAGTAGTAGCAAAGTATTAGAAATACATAAAATTATTTTGAAAACAATGTTTAACATGCAAAAATTAGTTAATTGAGCATTTTATAATAGCAAATTAATTTATTAACGCGGAAATTATGTTTAAGAGGTAGTCAATTTATTAGATGCAATAAATCAATAAGACTTGTTTATTTTAAAAGTGTCAAAAATATGCACAACGAATTTTATTTCAATTGTTAAAAATTTATAAGCCTATTAACATGATTTCTAGGTGATTAAAAGAAAGTTAAAACATCGAAATAATTTTTATAGGCATGATATCTAAGTGAACATGCTGAAAAATATTACTATATTTGCGAAAAGTATTTAACAATGGAAGGGAACAAGTAGCAAATTTTCTATATTTTATTTTATGATGAAAATCATTTAGTTACTCACATGAACATGATTTCTAGGTAAAGAACAATTATCCGTAACCTATAGGCAATGATCTCTACACCCAAATGACTTTTAAGTATAAAAATCCTATAGGCATAATATTTATTTAATTGAATGACTTTGTACAAAAAATATGTACACAAATTATTTATTTAATATTCTAGTAACTAAGACAAGATCTATAGTCATAAAAATATAATTAATATGCAAATTGGGATAAAATTAGTTTCAAAACATTGATTACACAAAATTGACCAAGTGATCAAGCAAAGATGATCTATTTTATTTTAGTTGGATCTAAAGCCGTTTTATCAGATTATCGAACAAATGACAATACTATAAGCATGCTTCCTAACACAAATAAGTTTGCAAATAAAGAGATGATTAGCACATAATTCACCCTCCCCTTAGACGATCCCCCCAAATTCATTTCATATATATAGAGTTAAAGAGTTGTACAAACATTACAAGTAAAAATAAAGAACAAATAAACATACATATAACAATAAAATGAACGAGGCTTCGTCCACAATTTCTTCTAGGCAACTCTTCAACATCTTGAACTCTAAGTTGAAAACCTGGTAGAAAAGGTAAGGTAGCACATATACAATGGAAAAATGATTGTAATGTAAAGTACTCATAGTAACAAATTACTCTCATATATGTATATATAAACAACACAAATAAGAGATAAAAAGGACAAAATATAGGCATAGATATATCAACACACATAGGGAGAAAGGGTAAGGAATGCTTCTTTTTGTTCCCGACACACAACAATAATAATAAATGCAAAACAAAATTTAAAACAATAGAGGGCTGACCAATAGTAAAATGTTAATTAACAATACTAACCGGTTAAGCAGAAAAGAAATGATAGCAATGAAAACAAGTCGATCCAACCTTTACTCGAACAAAAGCAAAGTAGCACTTGATAGTTACCGAAAACTTATTTTGTTTACGAGTAGCAAGAGAGCAATGAGAGAGTGAGGGGTAATGAGAGAAACTTGTTGTTGAGAACTAAAAAAATGTGTATGAGAACTTATGATGATCAATGAGTGAATGAGGGAATGGTCCTATTTATATAGCAAAGAGGGAGAGAACACATAAGGAAAGGAATAAATTAGAATAAATTAGGAGCAATAATTCTTTTACCATAAATAAATAAGAGCCAAAACAAGTAAGAAATCAGTCAATTTACAAAAAATAAGAAGAAAAAAAGATCAATTAAACTTATTCTTATTTTAAGAGAGCCAAATTAGATTATTTAAAAATATTTCGTTACCAAAAATAAACTAGTAAGAATAACATTTAGGAAAAGGAAAAATTTTCCCTTAAATAAAGAAGAACCAAAAAAAAATCCGATTTTAAATTATTATTATTATTTTACCAAATATGTGAGCAATTAAATATGACAAGAAAATAATTTAAAGTTACTATAAATAAACAAGTAAGAATTAGTCAAACTAAATATTAATGGAAGGGGGATCAGGTAAGGATAACTCACAGCATAAGGGAGCATGGTAAAGGAAATACAATAAAATTTAAAGAATAAATAAATAAAATGATAATAATTCACATTTTTACCTTCATCCACCTAATTTGCCATATATGGAGCAAGTGAATCAATTTGACCAAATTTAAATTAGTAGCGATCAAAATATTAATTTTATCACAAAAAAAATGTATAGACAAATTATCAGTCAACTGAGAAATCATGCTTAATCAATTATTATACTAATTCATAAGTAATAAAGTTTAGCAAGGCAATACTCACATTGGGGCTACCCGAATCACGAGAATCAGTTACTTATCAATTTCATAGGCTTAATCACTGTTAGTTAGAGTCTATACACATAGAAACACAAGCACATTCCAGCAAACAATCCTAAATCACAGTCTCTGGACATGATTTAAATCAATGTAAACATGCATATAATAAACTTAAAATGAATCAATGCTCAGAATATCCAAAAATGGTGATGAATCATGTACAATGAACTGAGCATTTATGATCGGGAATTTTAATAGAAAACTAACCTGACGGATCTGTCGAGATCCGTTTCTAAGCCACCAAATGTTGACGTCCCAACAAGCTCTGTTAAGTAGTTTGTTCGCTGGAGTTGCCGGCTGAAACGAGAAGAGGAGATGGGTGATGGACGAGATATTCGTCTTCGTCTAGCTGCTGGCCGGAGCTGCGCCTCTTTGCCTGGGTGTTGGACTCTCGCCTAGCGTCTGCTGGTCGCTCACCGGAGATGCTTCTGCTATCCCGTCGAGCTGCTGGTACTGCAAAAAAAAAAAAAAAAAAGAGATAAAAGGAAAACAAGAAGGGGAAGGTAGAAAGGAATGAGAGCCGGAGAGAGAAGAAGCAGCGTCGGCTGCTAGCTGTCCTTGCCAGTCGCCTGGCAACTTTTCCGGTGTAGCTGCTCGCTGCCAGAAAAGAGAGAAGGGAGGAAAGAGAGGGAGGCGGCTGGAGAGAGGAGGAAGGGAGGAGAGAAATGATGGCCGCCAGCGGCTGCTGGCTTCGCCGGCGAGGCTGGCTCTTCGCCGGAAAGAATGGGGAGAGAAAGAAAGAGGGGCTGGCGGCTTGGAGAGAGGGGTGAAGAATGAATTAGATTTTAGGTTTTGGGGTCTTTTGGTGTTAAAGAAAGAGACAGGAAAAGTGATCTCAACCGTTAGAATAGATAGAGATGGAGGGTTAGGATTCGATCTAGGATTTATTTTTAAGATGGATGGATGAGATGAAGTCTTAAAAACTAGATGGGAAAAGATATGGAATGGTTAAATTACAATAAAATTGGCTAGAATTGCAAGGAAAAGATGGTTACAATTGAAATAAAATTTGAATTGGAGTGGCTAGAATTGAAAGAAATTAGAATAGAATGGGCTAGGATTTAAATAATTTTGAAGAAAAATTAGGAATTACTATTTAATTAAAACACCACTTATAAATATTTTATATAATTGAAAATCACTTAAATTTTAAAACATTTGAAATAAAAATGACTATTTAGAAATTTATTAACAATTTTAAATAATATTTATAATAATTTTATAAAGTAGACATACTAAAATATATAATTTTTTATGCAAAATCGACTAAAATTCTAAACTTTAAATAAATTTTAAAATACGTATTTAATCGAATAGTATTCCTTAAAATGGTTAAAGGTCGGTCAAAATTGGGTGTCAACAGCTGCCCCTTGGTTGATTGAGAATGAAGAATGAATTGTCGAGCAACCAACGTTGACTTAGTAGCCGATTTTGTCCGACCGACGAGAGATGTCGATTGGATCAATTGAAACGATGTAGAGTTGAAAAAAGGGTACGACCGAGGCTTTGGTATTAAGCCGCCTACATATCTCTGGTTATACGAGAATCAGGTCGTGTGTAGTTCTGGATTCAAGAGCAAATGAAACTCTTAAAAGTTGAAAGAGCGCTAATATATTCGGAAGGCACAATAGGCTTGAATGGATAAGATTAGAGTAGTGAGAAGAGAGAGATAGAGACGTCAGAAGAGCATGAAAGAGAGACGAGAAGAGAGATAGAGCAAGGTTTTCATCCTTTGAGCAAGGTTCGGATAAAAAGAGCGGTATGAGTAGAAGAAAGATATGACATTTATTGTGATAGATGTTAGCACGATAATTGCAACTGAGGGGACGATTCATCACACCTGCAAATTCTAGTAGGACTAGATAAAAGATTAGTTTATAAAATATAAACATTATGCCCAACATGATAAAATACGAGGTTTTAAAAAATGACGAGAGGAGAGAAGAAGTGTATCTGCTTGAGAGGACGATGTTTAGCCCATGCAATCAAGAAAAAATAGTGCTCAACTCCCATTTGACCATGCTTAGCCGCGGGTAACAATCAACTTCCATAGATCCACGCTTGGCCTCGGGTAACTTCTTGAACGGTGGAGTTTAACCAATCAACTTCCAAAGAACTATGCTTAGTCTTAGGTATCCTCTTCAATGGTAGAGTTTGGCCTATCAACTTCCAAAGATCCATGCTCAGCCTCGGGTAACTTCTTGAAAGGTGGAGTTTAACCAATCAACTTCCAAAGAACCATGCTTAGCCTCGGGTAATTCTTGAATGGCGAAACTTGATCATTCAACTTCCAAAGAACCATGCTTAGCCTCGGGCACTTCTTGAATGGTAGAGTTTAACCAATCAATTTCCAAATAACCATGCCTAGCCTCGGGTATTTCTTGAATGGTGGAGCTTGATCATTCAACAGAACCATGCTTAGCCTTGGGCACTTCTTGAATGGTAGAGCTTGACCATCAACTTCCAAAGATCCATGCTTAGCCTTGGGTACTTCTTGAAAAGGAAGAGCGCGATTTTCAGAGGATAGTGATAGTCTGGAGAGACTTATACATGTAATTCCTGCACTCAAAGAAAAATTATAAGTTTTTGAAAGGGAAAGGCTGATTCGTGCCTTGATTCATCTCTTGCTTTTTGTCACAATCATAGTTTTGTAGCCCTTGAACTTGAACTCCGTTTGGATGTTTTTGGATCCAACTTGAAGAAAATTTTTGATGATCTCTCAAATATTTCTGCCCCAGTCTTGATTTGCGAGAAGATGCGCTTCTAAAGGAATTTTTGAGCCCTTCTCAAAAATTCTGCCCCAGTATCGAGGCTTGCAAAGAGAATATTTTTTTGATGAAATTTTTGAGACCCTCTCAAAAATTCTGCCCCAGTTATGCGAACAAAGGGGAAAAAGAAAGTTTTTATTATGATAAGACCGAACCCCCATAGGAGCGCCTACGTATCCCCTCTTAAACGGGAATCAGGTCTGACGTAGTTCCAATACATAAGGAAGATTATAAAAGAAATATCATCTCGCTCCAAGTACATATCCTCCTTGCGAAATTAATAGAGCTTCGAGTAAATCCGATGCTTGAAAATCTTGAGGTGAAGAAACAACATGAAACCATCTTTATGAATGCCAATGAACTATGAGTTATGCCAATGGATTTTCCATATATATCACTTTGGTATCAATCAATGTTTGAATTTGATCTTTCAACGCTCGACATTCTTCTATGGTATGCCCTTTCATCCTCGAATGATAGACACATATTTTAGTATGATCAAGCCATTTTGCATGTGTACTCATCACAATTTCGGGAATAGGAGTAATATAGCCATCAACTCTAAGTCTTTCATACAGTTTGCCTATTGGCTCAGCCAAAGGGGTGTATTGTTTTGGTGGATTTTTCTCACGTTTAGCTCGGGATTTCACAAATTGAGAGGGTCGTCGACATGTTGGAGGCCTTTTAAAGATATGTGCCTTTTGATATATAGGTGGAGGATTTTGAAGATATGAAAGTACTCGGTAGCGGAGTGAACGCGGATGTGCTTGGTAAATCAAAGGGTATTTTGACTCATGTGTTGTCACTACAGCATTCACTTCTTTCTCGTCTTTATTTTCATTGATTCCATCAGATTGAGAAGTCATACTGCTAGCTTGTAGTGCCTTCAAATTTGTTATTTTTCCATCTTTCAAACCTTCTCCGATCTTCACACCTAGCTTGATGATGTCGGCAAAATTACGATCCTCTATGAGCATCATCTTCTCATAATATTGTGGTTCTTGGGCGCGCATAAAAAGTTCTTTCATATGTGATTCATCCATAGGGGGTCGGACCCTAGAAGCTTCAGACCTCCACCTTATAGCATATTCTCGAAATGATTCTGTAGGTTTCCTCTTTAAATTTTTAATGTAAAACCAATCTGGTGCTGTCTCAACATTAAATTCAAATCGTTTCATAAAATCGATGGCCATATCCGTCCACTTCAACCATTTCTTTGAATCTTGATTGATATACCATGACAAAGCTTCTCCAGTAAGGCTCATAACGAACAACTTCATGCGAATTTGTTCATTTTTTCCGACTCCCACCAGCTTTTCACAATACATTTTTAGATGTGCCTTCGGATCTCCAATTCCGTTGAACATTTCAAACTTAGGTGGTTTGTACCCTTCAGGTAATTCGACATCAGGATGTATGCACAAGTCCTCAAAACTCAGCCCTTCTATCTCTTTCTTGTCCTCAACTTGTTGTATTCGAACGTTCAACTTCTCCAACTTTTCTGTCATAGCTTGTATCAATTCATCCTTTTGATAAAGCTCATATTTATAATGGTGATGGATAGGAGAATCGACATAAATAGGATTCAATTTGTGTGTTTTCAAAGTAGGAATATAGGAAGCATTTGTAATGGAAGTTTGAGGTATATCACGAGCATGTAAAGTGGTATGAGAATATGAGGCATTTGGTGGAGCTAAATAAGTTTTGTTGGATGTATCATGTTGGTATGGTGAGGGATGGGTATGATGTGGATGTTGGTTGCTTTGAAAAGGCAGGTTATTTGAGGTAGTTTGGGGATGTGAGATAGGATGAGATAAGGGAGGAAGATTTGTGAGCATGGCTTGAGGTCTGACGATGGTGTTGACCTCAGAGAGTAACACATTCGAATTGCGAGCCAGAGATAATTGTTCTTGCATCTTTAAAATCTTTTGTTCCAACCTTGATATCACATCATTGTTTTCAGGTGTATACCCTTCCCTTGAATTGTATAAACGTTCTTTCTGAGCAGTAGTCCCAATCGCATCACTAATAATGTTGTTATTCTCCATAAAACCTTATCCCAATGATTAGACTAATGAGACGAAATAGCAGGCCCTTCAGATCGAGAGTGATAAGCACGA
The DNA here is from genome assembly GCA_016801875.1 of Solanum sitiens. Lineage (NCBI taxonomy): Eukaryota > Viridiplantae > Streptophyta > Magnoliopsida > Solanales > Solanaceae > Solanum > Solanum sitiens. Next base: position 28,007 of record JABWTJ010000390.1, read on the forward strand.
ATCAACCTTAGGGAGGGGAAAACAATTATAAAAAAAGAAGAGAAAAAAGAAAAAAAAACAAGAAGTTAGTAACATAATATATATCACAAGGACAAACACAATGGTTTATGAACGACCTAAACTGCAAGGAACCTCGCTGAGCCAGAGGTAGGCCTAAGAAGACACATAAGCAATACACAATAATTAATTCAAGCCTATTATGCCAATTTGGAGTTAAGTTAGAGTAAAATTCTAAACTCCATTTGGACATGATTTGGCTTGATTTAACTATCATGATCACATTGACACATAAATATGCAATTTTGTCTGAAGGGTGTTGGGGCCCTTTAAACGATAGGGTGGCTACCTAATTATGTAGATTGACACCAAGGGTCAAACCACCTAGGGTTTATGCAGCATGTATGACCTAACTAGGACTTCTAAGAGTTGGCTTGACACGGACTTGAAAGGGATTCTATGCGAGAGGCTCGTGGTTTCGCGGTAGTAAAACTATCCGTTACGTCCACGCATATGCCGACTCTCTATAATGGATATTTGAAGAGAAGAGGAGTAGTTGTGAGAGGTGCAAAGGCACAACATCACAGTAAAAATTAAAAAAGAAAGAGGGTCCCGATTGGGGGAAGTATGAGCGGAATGCCAGTTATTAAAGCAGTAAACATTTAGCATGTAGATGGAAACAGTAACACATAAGCAATTTATAAAAGCGTAAGTAAATAAATAAATAAATAAATAAATAAATAAATACAAAAGCATATGTAAATGAAAGTAAACATATGAACATATTAAAATCATGTGAATGAGGAAAGACGATAAAACATGTAAGTAAACAAATAAAGAGAAAAGAAAATGGGTGAAACATAGTAATAAACAAATAAGGAAAAAGGAAAAGGGGTGGAACATGGAAAGTAAACAATATATAAGGCAACAAAAAAAAACTAAGCATGGTAATCATCTAACAAATAAAGAAATGACCAAAATAAGGTAAATCCCACATAAATAAGCATGAAACACGTAATGGTAAGAACCTAATATCCCCAGCGGAGTCGCCATTCTGTCGCGCCCCATTTTTCATAAAAACGGGTTTTAAGCACGACCTAACAACTCTTTTGGGATTTTGTGTTTGAGGAGTCGCCACCTAACGAATTAAGGCGCGTTAGGGCACCTATCTAACCTAACTAAGTCTAGCTAAGGTCAACGAGCCAGAGATTAGGGTAAGGGTTCAAATTACCTCGAGCGGAAGGTGTTAGGCATCCATCAAGGTCCACAAATGTGGGTCCCGACCGTATCTCATGCAATTTATGTGGGGGTTACAAGTAGCAATCAAAGGTCACTTCATTATTATTTATTAATATGCTTGCTAGGTGATAAGAATATTGAACGATTAAATTTATTTTATTTTTTTTAATTAATTAGCTAAGCATGCAAGGCTATATGATAATATAATATTAAACCATTAAGATATCATCCTTATTTTAATTAATTGTTTAGGCATATGAGACTAAGTGATAAAATATCAAACAATTGAGAAATAAATTTACTATTTTAATTAATTATTTAAGCATGCCAACCTAAGTGATAACAATAAATAAAACATTAAATGAAAATTTAAAGATAAGCGAGGGGATAGAAAAGAGAAAAATAAATAAGCAAATAATTTTATATTTTATTTTAAGCTACCCCAAATAAATATAATTAAACAAACAAATAAAGGGATAAAAGGAAGGGAGACTCTAAGTGAGACTTTTTGGATCAACACTCGACTTTTCTTTTTATTTTCCGATAGGCCGCCGTATAGGGACAGACAAAACCAGGGTTTGTCTTTCAATCCTGAGTCGATGTCATCATCTCCATAGGGCCAACTACCCCTACCCAACCACCACATGCATTTCGTACCTAAAAGGTGCCTAATCGTCCCAACTTGATTGTCCAAGAGGCATTGGACTCTTAAAGGGTAGGTTTAGACAAAAATAAAATATAAGGCCCTCCTAGACACCAAGTCAAACAAATAAGGCAAACAAGACGGTCATTTTAGCAATACCAGTCTCAGTTTGGCCTCTAAAAATCAATTAGGCATACTTGCAAACAACACATAATTATGAAATGTTTCATGCTAAGTGTGTGAACATAGAAACAGACAAAATTATAATAAAAACAATTTAATTATGAGAGGGCAAATATGATAACATGGACCCAAATTTTAGTATTGAACTAATTTTAGGGTGAGCAACAATTAGTGACATAATAGCCTTTGATTTGATTTTCAAGTGTAGCAAAGGATGTGATCACATTGCACATATATTTTACAATAATAGAAATTGTTTTTATTAACAACTTTTATTTATTTAGGCAGAAAATTTATTTCAAGAACAATAGATTTAATGCAGAAGATTATTTTAGAAAGAAGTAGTAGCAAAGTATTAGAAATACATAAAATTATTTTGAAAACAATGTTTAACATGCAAAAATTAGTTAATTGAGCATTTTATAATAGCAAATTAATTTATTAACGCGGAAATTATGTTTAAGAGGTAGTCAATTTATTAGATGCAATAAATCAATAAGACTTGTTTATTTTAAAAGTGTCAAAAATATGCACAACGAATTTTATTTCAATTGTTAAAAATTTATAAGCCTATTAACATGATTTCTAGGTGATTAAAAGAAAGTTAAAACATCGAAATAATTTTTATAGGCATGATATCTAAGTGAACATCTGAAAAATATTACTATATTTGCGAAAAGTATTTAACAATGGAAGGGAACAAGTAGCAAATTTTCTATATTTTATTTTATGATGAAAATCATTTAGTTACTCACATGAACATGATTTCTAGGTAAAGAACAATTATCCGTAACCTATAGGCAATGATCTCTACACCCAAATGACTTTTAAGTATAAAAATCCTATAGGCATAATATTTATTTAATTGAATGACTTTGTACAAAAAATATGTACACAAATTATTTATTTAATATTCTAGTAACTAAGACAAGATCTATAGTCATAAAAATATAATTAATATGCAAATTGGGATAAAATTAGTTTCAAAACATTGATTACACAAAATTGACCAAGTGATCAAGCAAAGATGATCTATTTTATTTTAGTTGTATCTAAAGCCGTTTTATCAGATTATCGAACAAATGACAATACTATAAGCATGCTTCCTAACACAAATAAGTTTGCAAATAAAGAGATGATTAGCACATAATTCACCCTCCCCTTAGACGATCCCCCCAAATTCATTTCATATATATAGAGTTAAAGAGTTGTACAAACATTACAAGTAAAAATAAAGAACAAATAAACATACATATAACAATAAAATGAACGAGGCTTCGTCCACAATTTCTTCTAGGCAACTCTTCAACATCTTGAACTCTAAGTTGAAAACCTGGTAGAAAAGGTAAGGTAGCACATATACAATGGAAAAATGATTGTAATGTAAAGTACTCATAGTAACAAATTACTCTCATATATGTATATATAAACAACACAAATAAGAGATAAAAAGGACAAAATATAGGCATAGATATATCAACACACATAGGGAGAAAGGGTAAGGAATGCTTCTTTTTGTTCCCGACACACAACAATAATAATAAATGCAAAACAAAATTTAAAACAATAGAGGGCTGACCAATAGTAAAATGTTAATTAACAATACTAACCGGTTAAGCAGAAAAGAAATGATAGCAATGAAAACAAGTCGATCCAACCTTTACTCGAACAAAAGCAAAGTAGCACTTGATAGTTACCGAAAACTTATTTTGTTTACGAGTAGCAAGAGAGCAATGAGAGAGTGAGGGGTAATGAGAGAAACTTGTTGTTGAGAACTAAAAAAATGTGTATGAGAACTTATGATGATCAATGAGTGAATGAGGGAATGGTCCTATTTATATAGCAAAGAGGGAGAGAACACATAAGGAAAGGAATAAATTAGAATAAATTATGAGCAATAATTCTTTTACCATAAATAAATAAGAGCCAAAACAAGTAAGAAATCAGTCAATTTACAAAAAATAAGAAGAAAAAAAGATCAATTAAACTTATTCTTATTTTAAGAGAGCCAAATTAGATTATTTAAAAATATTTCGTTACCAAAAATAAACTAGTAAGAATAACATTTAGGAAAAGGAAAAATTTTCCCTTAAATAAAGAAGAACCAAAAAAAAATCCGATTTTAAATTATTATTATTATTTTACCAAATATGTGAGCAATTAAATATGACAAGAAAATAATTTAAAGTTACTATAAATAAACAAGTAAGAATTAGTCAAACTAAATATTAATGGAAGGGGGATCAGGTAAGGATAACTCACAGCATAAGGGAGCATGGTAAAGGAAATACAATAAAATTTAAAGAATAAATAAATAAAATGATAATAATTCACATTTTTACCTTCATCCACCTAATTTGCCATATATGGAGCAAGTGAATCAATTTGACCAAATTTAAATTAGTAGCGATCAAAATATTAATTTTATCACAAAAAAAATGTATAGACAAATTATCAGTCAACTGAGAAATCATGCTTAATCAATTATTATACTAATTCATAAGTAATAAAGTTTAGCAAGGCAATACTCACATTGGGGCTACCCGAATCACGAGAATCAGTTACTTATCAATTTCATAGGCTTAATCACTGTTAGTTATAGTCTATACACATAGAAACACAAGCACATTCCAGCAAACAATCCTAAATCACAGTCTCTGGACATGATTTAAATCAATGTAAACATGCATATAATAAACTTAAAATGAATCAATGCTCAGAATATCCAAAAATGGTGATGAATCATGTACAATGAACTGAGCATTTATGATCGGGAATTTTAAAAGAAAACTAACCTGACGGATCTGTCGAGATCCGTTTCTAAGCCACCAAATGTTGACGTCCCAACAAGCTCTGTTAAGTAGCTTGTTCGCTGGAGTTGCCGGCTGAAACGAGAAGAGGAGATGGGTGATGGACGAGATATTCGTCTTCGTCTAGCTGCTGGCCGGAGCTGCGCCTCTTTGCCTGGGTGTTGGACTCTCGCCTAGCGTCTGCTGGTCGCTCACCGGAGATGCTTCTGCTATCCCGTCGAGCTGCTGGTACTGCAAAAAAAAAAAAAAAAAAGAGATAAAAGGAAAACAAGAAGGGGAAGGTAGAAAGGAATGAGAGCCGGAGAGAGAAGAAGCAGCGTCGGCTGCTAGCTGTCCTTGCAAGTCGCCTGGCAACTTTTCCGGTGTAGCTGCTCGCTGCCAGAAAAGAGAGAAGGGAGGAAAGAGAGGGAGGCGGCTGGAGAGAGGAGGAAGGGAGGAGAGAAATGATGGCCGCCAGCGGCTGCTGGCTTCGCCGGCGAGGCTGGCTCTTCGCCGGAAAGAATGGGGAGAGAAAGAAAGAGGGGCTGGCGGCTTGGAGAGAGGGGTGAAGAATGAATTAGATTTTAGGTTTTGGGGTCTTTTGGTGTTAAAGAAAGAGACAGGAAAAGTGATCTCAACCGTTAGAATAGATAGAGATGGAGGGTTAGGATTCGATCTAGGATTTATTTTTAAGATGGATGGATGAGATGAAGTCTTAAAAACTAGATGGGAAAAGATATGGAATGGTTAAATTACAATAAAATTGGCTAGAATTGCAAGGAAAAGATGGTTACAATTGAAATAAAATTTGAATTGGAGTGGCTAGAATTGAAAGAAATTAGAATAGAATGGGCTAGGATTTAAATAATTTTGAAGAAAAATTAGGAATTACTATTTAATTAAAACACCACTTATAAAATATTTTATATAATTGAAAATCACTTAAATTTTAAAACATTTGAAATAAAAATGACTATTTAGAAATTTATTAACAATTTTAAATAATATTTATAATAATTTTATAAAGTAGACATACTAAAATATATAATTTTTTATGCAAAATCGACTAAAATTCTAAACTTTAAATAAATTTTAAAATACGTATTTAATCGAATAGTATTCCTTAAAATGGTTAAAGGTCGGTCAAAATTGTGTGTCAACAACTCTAAGTTTTGGTAAAGTTGCCATAAAGTGTTGATTGTCGATTCTTATGTTGGTTTGTTTCTAGATTCATGAATATTGCTTTAGATTGCATTAAAAGTTATTTTTACTAAAATGTCCCTTTTTGTATGTTTTTGCATATGCCATACTTAGTACATTGTTGTACTAACCCCATACTTTTATATACCTTATGAGTATAGGTTGGAAGCCTTTTGGAGGATCGGAGTTGAAGCTTGGGAATTCTATCTCTCAAGAATTGGGTATGTCCTCATATATTGGAGGACATAGTTTTATGTTTCTTAGTTTCTTAATTAAGACTTAAAAATGTATTTACTTTTATTGTAAAGGGCCGTGTCCCTAAGATTCCAAGTTGTGTGTTTAAGTTGGCTTGTGACGATAAGATTTCCTAGTAATTATGAAAAGACTCCTTTTATTATTATTATCGTGAAAAGTTTTAATTCCGCACTACTTTTCATGCTTTATGTTATGAATGCTAGTTAAAGTGCTTGTACGAGACCCCAAAGGGGTCAAGTACGCCCGGTCATGATTCGAAGGTTTCCCTAACTTTTAGGGGGTGCTTTCGGGTCGTGACAGACTTGGTATCAGAGCATAAGGTTTTGGGAAATAGTTTAAGGTCTGAAAGTCGCACAAGCCACATCTAGTAGTATCTTGGTCATTGGTGTGAGTCGCGACACATCCATGGACAAGAGGCTATAGGATGCTAGAAGTTTCACTTTCTTCTCTATTCTAGTATCGTGCCTTAGAGTTGAGTATATAAGGTGTCTTTTCTCAACCTCTTCTTTTTGTGTTTTTAGGACATGAATACGAGGAGATCGACCGCTAGAAGGGAGGAGGGAGGTGTACCAAATGAGAGAGTCCTTCCCCGTGTTGACCAAGTTCCTATTGTTGGCTTAGGGGAGGAAAATGAGGAGGTTCCTCTTCAAGAACCTCAAGTGCCTCCGGAACCTCAAGGACCTCAAGTGCCTCCTATGCCTCAAGCTCCTTTTGTTGAGGGTGATATGACTAATGCGGAGTTGAGGGCTGCCCTAATGAACTTGACCCAATTCATGACGGCTCAAGCTCAAGTTGTCAATAATCACTTTGTGGGCCAAGCTAACCTAGGAGATAGGCCCCAACCAAATGCTAGTACTCCCGCTTCTAGGATTCGGGATTTTATGAGGATGAACCCTCCTACTTTTCATGGCACTAAGGTGGATGAAGATCCACAAGGCTTCATAGATGAGGTTTTCAAGGTGGTAGATGCTATGGGTGTGACCCCTAGGGAGAAAGCGGAATTGGCCGCTTACCAACTTAAGGATGTTGCTCAAGTGTGGTATGAGCAATGGAGGGGTGAGAGACCCTTAGAAAGAGGACCGGTTGATTGGGAGGAATTCAAAGAGGCTTTCCTAGATAGATTCTTTCCTTTAGAGTGGAGGGAGAAGAAGATGGTTGAATTCATGAACCTCCGTCAAGGGGGAATGAGTGTGCAAGAGTACTCTCTCAAATTCACCCAACTCTCTAAGTATGCCCCAACCATGGTAGCCAACCCTAGGGCTAGGATGAACAAGTTTGTGATGGGCGTGTCTAGCTTGGTGGAAAAAGAGTGTCGTACGGCTATGCTTCTTAATGACATGGATATCTCTAGGCTCATGGTTTATGCACAACAAATTGAGGAGTCCAAAATTAGGGAGATAAGGCAAGAGGGCAAGAGACCTAGGTCGGATGATTCTAGTCACCAAAGGCCTAAGAAGAGGTTTTATCCCCAAGATTCTTCTATGGGAAACAAGGATAGGGCTCCAAATCAATCTTCTCAAGGTGGTGGTCATTCCTATGAAAGGGCTAGGTGCCCTACTTGTGGCAAGCAACATGGGGGTAAGTGTCTTGCCGGAACGGATGGTTTTTTTGCATGTGGTAATAAAGGCCACAAGATGAGGGACTACACAAACCTTAAATCAAGGGGGAGAGATGTCAATCAAGCTTCCCTAGATCCTAATGCTCCCAAGAAGAACCCTTCCTATGGGATGGGGGGCTAGAAAGGATAGTTAATCCGGATTGATGGTTTCGGTAAGTCTCAACTCTTTGTTATTGTTGCTTTTGTGTTATGAGATGAGTTTATATGGTTTTATAGTCCATATGATCATGTCATCTTGATAAATTGCTCAAAGAGTGGAATTTTGAAAGTTTTGTATGTTTGACAGAGTTACAGTGAATGTTCACTGTGAAAAATTTGCAATTTGAGAAAAATTTGCCTTGCCTTAATTGAAGTTTACATATGTGCAAAATTGTTTTATATGAGCATGTTTAATGTTGGAGAAGGTAGTTCCTCCATAAAAGAAGTTTAAGGTTGAGTTTTGACTTTGTGAGTTTGGCAAAAGTTGTCTATGTTGATAAGTGTTGAAAGTGTGAAATGATGTTCCTTGCTAATTGATGCTTTGATTGTTGGTGTTTTGATCATGATCTAAGTGAATTATATGATGCTAATAGAGTCCTTGTTGTTCTTAAAAAAAAATTCAAGTGTCATTCGAGGACTAATGTTATTCCAAGTGGGGGAGAATATAATGCCCCAAAATGAACTAAGGTGAACTAGAGCCTCATGATTGTTTCTTGAGTTGATTATAAGTTAAACGGAGTTAGTTTAGTGTCCTTAGGCAGTGTGCAAAGTTTCGTGAAGTTTGGAGGTCAAACGACCAAGAACCTCCAAGGCATTCGAAAGATATGCCTTGAGTCGACCTTGTACGTCTAGATGAGTTTCGTCGAGTTTTATGTGTTTGTTTTGGATGAAATTCGTGTGAGAGGTGTTAAACTTATAGATTATCATATTTGTGTTGGAAACGTTCGGGAAATTATCCCCAAGGACCATCGAAGGGTCCTTGAGGAAGGACCCAAAACCTGGTAAGCAGGCTGTCCCAGGCAGCCTTGGCGACGGAGCAGTCGATGGCCTGTCATGGCTGTGACGCCCCGTCACAAGGTTCCGTCGTGGGGGACTTGTTCAAGGGTGTGTAGGGGACCCTTGGCAAGCCTCTGAAGTTTGCAACGGATGGTCAGGACGGGCCGTTGCACCCGTGACGCCCCGTCACAAGCAGGTCGTCGCAAGTCTGTCCCTGTGCGCAGATTTTTCTGCCAAGTTAGGGGTGAACTTGTAAATTCACCCCACGTCTAAATAAGAGTTTGGACGGTTTGTTAAGGGATTTTTGGGTATATTAAATGAGTTTTAAACCCTAGACCTAGACAAGACCCCCTCACTTCTAAATTCAACTCTCTCTCTCTCTAAAGAAACTCTCTCCAAGACTCCATTGAAAGCTAGAGGTCAAGGAAGGATAGGAAGGCTGGTTGGACGTGTCTTTTCATCAAAAACTCTTGGATTTGGCTTGCTTAGTGAGGTATGGTATCCATTCTTGAATATCTTTTCATTCAAGAAGCCAATTTCCAAAATGGTTTTCGAAAGGGTTTTTAAACTCAAACTTCTTCTAACTTTGATTTCTAGTATGGGTCTTCTTGTATTTAAGTTATAATGATTTAAATGTATTTATCTTGGTTTGAATTGATGACTTTGATGTTAAAAACTCCATGAAACTCTTGTATATGCATACTTCAACTTTTGGCTTGAAAATGGGTTATGTGAGCATGATTTGAGTAAGGTATGAACTTGGGTCTTCTTGTGTATGTCATGTTGGTGTAGCTACTGCCCTAAGGGCTTTAATATGGTGAAATATTGATAAATTGCTTATGGGTGATGATGGTTTGATTTGTTGATGAGTTGCTCTCATGGTATATTTCTTATTATGAATTGCTATTTGAGTGGTATGGTACATATTATGGGTGGCGGTGCTAATTGATGAACTTGATGTTACTTAGTATGTTTTGAGTGTGTGATCTTGAAGGTCTAATATGTGAAATGAAGATATATGGGAAATGGGTCTTGTATTGTGTTTGATGTAGCTTGAATTGCATGTTTGACCTAGTTTATGTCTAAATGAAGTGTATGATTATGAGAAGCATGTAGAGTGTGTAACTTGATGAATTAAGGTTAAAGTATGTGTAGAACTTGATGATAATGAAGCGATGCTTATATGCAAGGTGTGCACATGTACACACACACACTCTTTTAAGATTTGTATTATGCCAAGTTGAGCAAAAAGGGGAATCTTGAGGTGGACACACTTCGTGAGTTGAGATGTAGTGTCTAGTAGCAACCTCTCCATTCCTAGTGAGCTTTCTAAGATAGACTATTATGTTGAGAAATCCGTGGGGAGTTATGCCTAGCACCGAGAGGATATGAAGGGGAGGTGGATTGCACTTCGTGAGTTGAGATGTTGTAATCCAAAGTACCTCTTGAGATGAGTACTCCTCGTTAGTAGAGAGTGAGTTACTTAGTAGCAATCTCCTTATCCCTTAACTATGTGCCCACATAGGTGTAGCTATTGGAAAAGCCATGTAAACGCTAAGAAGCATGACCTTACACTAGGCAAGTAAGGATCCCTCATCCGATAGGGGTTAATATCGGGATTCCATGTCTAGCTCTCATGGTCTTTGTCGGTTAAGCTAAATCCCACAAAGAATTGATTTGAAACTAATTATCTTGTATATTATTGAATTTGTGTCTGTATGTCGTGAAGTGCTCAATCCACATTAGTTACCGAGTAGGAGCATTGAGTGGGAGTAGTAGTATGGGATGCTATTCTCACATTGCGCTTGGTGTGACCTATACCTACTATGGGAGAAGAGTACCTTCATGAAGTCCGTGTGAATAAGTACTATGGTGTAGTGTTATGGAGGATTATTGTGGAGTACTTTAGTAAATGGAATCCATTAGGAGTACTAAGTGGGAGTGGTAGTATGGGATGCTACTCTCACATTGCACTTGGTATGACCTATATTTCCATGAGTGTTATGCATATGTTAGCCAAGGGCGTGGATTTGATTTCCAACAAAGTAAGCCTAAGATTTGGTAGTTTTAAGGGTCGCTTTGGTGTGCTTTGAAGGGAGGTGTAATGAAAATCCCTTCGTAGCTCACTTTAGGGAGTCTTAGGATAACCTTGGGTTAGGGCAACTTCAAAGGAAAAAGAGTTCATATGACTTGGACCGTGCCATTCACTGTAAGGTCTTCATTGTAAGAATCCAATATATTCACTGTGATGCTTTATTCAATTGTCATTGTAAGTTTAGTAAGTTCATTGAAATGTTCCTTTTGATTACTCTAAGTTTTGGTAAAGTTGCCATAAAGTGTTGATTGTCGATTCTTATGTTGGTTTGTTTCTAGATTCATGAATATTGCTTTAGATTGCATTAAAAGTTATTTTTACTAAAATGTCCCTTTTTGTATGTTTTTGCATATGCCATACTTAGTACATTGTTGTACTAACCCCATACTTTTATATACCTTATGAGTATAGGTTGGAAGCCTTTTGGAGGATTGGAGTTGAAGCTTGGGAATTCTATCTCTCAAGAATTGGGTATGTCCTCATATATTGGAGGACATAGTTTTATGTTTCTTAGTTTCTTAATTAAGACTTAAAAATGTATTTACTTTTATTGTAAAGGGCCGTGTCCCTAAGATTCCAAGTTGTGTGTTTAAGTTGGCTTGTGACGATAAGATTTCCTAGTAATTATGAAAAGACTCCTTTTATTATTATTATCGTGAAAAGTTTTAATTCCGCGCTACTTTTCATGCTTTATGTTATGAATGCTAGTTAGGGCTTGTACGATACCCCAAAGGGGTCAAGTACGCCCGGTCATGATTCGAAGGTTTCCCTAACTTTTAGGGGGTGCTTTCGGGTCTAGACACTTTGTCTTGTGTTTCTAGATTCTTTCTTGATTATGTTGCTTGTGTAGATTGATTACAATGTGACTAACAAGGTGCTTTTCAGGTACTTATGGCCCCAAAGAGGACATCGTCTATTCTAGGGGGAGGTCCAAGTCTGTGACTCCTTCCCGACGGTTGATAGGCATGTCAGATGATGAGCAGGATCCTGAATACGTGCCCCCTGGCACCCCGACCCCGACACCATCTGCTAGAGCCACTCAGGGCACGCCCAAGAAGGTGGCGTCCGACATAGTCACTGCCTCCCAGTATGATGAGGAGCGCACACTGATCGGCACACCGTCTGGGTCTTCCTCGGGTTCTGAGGGAGCGTCTGGCTCCGAAAAGGTTTTCGGTTCAGAGTCGGCCCACTCTACAGGGTCAAATGAGGCCACTGCCTACGGTTCCGGATCACATGAAGCCACCCTCCCAGATGTGCCTGCCTACCATGCCTCGTCTGATGAGGCATAGAGTTCGGAGTCTACTCCGGCACCCCAGCATGAGGTCTCTGCACCAGTTTCTGATGAGCCCAACCGGTGGTGCATAGATGGCCAGTACCAAGTCTACAGAGATGCCAAGATATTGAATGATAAGGGGGTGATGAAGCGATTATTGACAGTCGAGCGGCGTGTTCTTACAGGTAGCCTGCACATAGTCCCTGAGGTGCATGACTTATTTACCCGCCACAGGCTCGAGTGGATGGCGAGGAGTGTGGGGTCCGATAGTGAGGAGATGGTGCGAGATTTCTACGCTTCTTACGCAGCGACTCTCCGCGGTGCTTTGGACAGGCGGTCGCAGCCCACCAAACATGACCCACTCACAGAGGTTGTGGTTAGAGGCTGCCGGGTGGACATTTCTCCCACCACCATCCATCGTTTTCTATATGGCATGACTACAGAGGCTGCGTGGGTCCCCTTTACACCAGAGTTTGATTACAGATGGGACTTGGTCAAGAGTGGCTAATTTCAGAGCACCAGAGAGCAGAGAAAGTCCACAAAGAGGTGGCGTGCCCGGCATCTGTTCGTCGATGGAGTGGGAGCAGATTGGGTGTTACACCCCAAAGGCCTTATCAAGAAGGCCAACCTCACTTTCGTGTCCAAGTTCTTTTGGATGTTAGTCCGCCACCGCCTATCCCCCACCGCAGCAGATAACATCCTCACTTGGGATAGAGCGACCATGGTAGCAGCACTGGTAGCAGGGTTCGAGATCAACTTCGCCAAGTTGTTGATCTTCGTTCTACACGAGAGGGATTTTAAGCACTCTACCACTTATCCTTTCGTCTGCATGATTTTTCAGCTTTGCATGGATGCTGGAGTGCCCATGTGGAATTTCATGTCCTTCGTACACTGACCGGGATGGTAAATATCGGTCTCATCAAAGATGAGGCCAATGCGGCGGCACCACGGAGAGGGCCCCGAGTTGATTTGCAGCCGTTGAGTGAGAACTTGGCGGAGACAGTGGAGTTATCCCAAGGGGATGATCATGCCGCTTCTGAGCCCATGGATACCACCCCGGTCGAGTCTGCCCCTGGTACTAGTAGGGCACCGAGTTCCTCTCGGTCTACTCCTCCATCAACAGCACTGGTCCCGATTGCTAGGGTCCAGAAGTTAGAGTCCCAGATGGCCACCTTGCCGCACCATATCCAGCCTTGGATGCATAAGTCCATTGCCGAGGATGAGGACCGGATTGAGAAGAGGGTTGCTCAGCAAACGGAGTAGAAGATTCAGGCGGTCCACTAGCGCTTCGATGCATTTGAGCTAAGATTTCTAGCACGTCCAGCCCCCACCATTGATTTGACGACCCTTCAGTAGGCTGTGGCAATTCTGCGTGCCGACGTTGATGGTATACTTGAGATGAGGGGACCCAAGCCCGAGACCGCACCTGTGGAGCTCGCAGAGAACACAATGCTTGCTGCACTGTTCACTACCACCACTACACCGCCGCCTCCGCCACGTAAGCGTGCCAAGAGGCACCGTTCCAGCTACACCAGTGAGAGTGAGGATGCTCGGGCTAGGAAGAAGGAGCGGACGAATATGGAGACTGCGAGGAGAGCCTCATTGGTTGATGAGGAGGCCCGGCAGATGAGAGCTCGAGAGTTGGCTGCTGGGGTGTCTAACTCCTGATTGGAGGCTGTTGAGAGGAGCACCACTGAGGGTGTCCCTACTACTGAGGGAGCGGGTTCCGAGAAACTGGACCCGCCTGCTTGTTGATCTTCGGCGCTATACGCCTCAGGTTTGCTTCACCTACCACCCTATCTTTATATTTCTTATGCATTGGGGACAATTGCATGTTTTTTTGTTGGGGGTGGGGTAAATGGAAAGTGAGTGCTAGGGTGAAGTCTGAGTAGCCCAACTCACGATCCTCTCTTGGTGGTTTTCTTGCCTGTGTTCTTTTGCCCCAAGAGACTGATTACTTTACTGTTGAACCGGCATGTGTAGTAACTTGTACAAAGTATAAAAGTGAAAAATGAAGCATGATGGCTAAACTTGAATGATATCCCGTTCTAATAAAGTGCTTGCGTGAATAGGTATAATGAATGTTGAGTGTTGGCTCTAATCATGACATAGAGATGCACCACTACATGACCCTCAATCTAACACTCAAACTAGGTGTTCGATAATCTGATAGGGTAACGAGGTGTCAAGTGAGTGTGAGGAAATTTGATTGTTCCACTGTTGGTACCTAGCTAGAACTTGCCCGGTTAGTCCTGCAAAAAGTAATTTGTGTTAGACATTAGGAAAGGATCATAGGCCCTTGTTCAAATTAGCAAATCTTTAGCCAAAATAAAAGAGAACCAAATGAAATTGTATCCCTTTTTGATACAAATATTTTGAGCTTATAATAGACCTTTCGTTTCTACACAAACTCATCTTCCCTGGGTATAATGTGTTGGCCCATGTACCTCCTTGGACATGTGCACCTCAACTTACGCCAAAAGCATAAGTTGAGGGTGGCTAATACAGAAACTGACCTCGTCTTGGCCCTGACCCAACCTTGGGTATTGTGTACCTCGACTCATGGCAAAGCCATAAGTTGGGGGTGGCTTTTATGAGTGATGTCCCAAAAAGTGGGGATGAAAAGAGTAATGTGGAAAACAAAAGAAACAGTGAACAAGAGAAGTGACTCAGTCAAAATTGTCAATTGAGTAAAGAAGGAAAAAGAAAAAGAGTGTTGAAGAAAAAGAAGTAAGAGTCACTTCCACAAAAGAGAAAGAAATGAGAAAACAAGGCAAAGATTACAAGAAAAGAAAAAAGTAGGACATAATAGACGATGAAAGAGGTAGGACGCTTAGCCGTAATGTCAAGGAGGGAAACAAGTCACTAAAATGTACTCGTATGTTCCACACCTGACCCTGAGCCTACGTTACAAGCCAAGAAAGTCCTATCGTGATCCTAAGAGTCTAATATGGTGAACTTAAGCAGTGAAAATCAGGGCAAGCCTATGGCGACAAGTACCAGCTAGGTGTGAAGTTTTTTTGAGCGTGAGTGTTGAATAATGATCCTTATACTAAAAGTTGAAATTATTGTGCGAAAAGGGAGAATATAATTTGAAGTGAGGGCACTAGTTGCAATATTAGAAAGTTGGTACCTTGGTGAGAGATAAAAGAGTAGAGGTGTCGGTGCGTGGTGAGTCTGTGTCATGGTCTGATCCACATGAATGAGCTTAGTGAACTGATACGCTCAAACTTACTTCTCAAATAATAAGTAAAGCGGTCGTATCAAGTAAAGAACCCAACTAATGAGGTTGGGATCGATCCCACGAGGAAAATAGTTCAGACTTAACTTTATTCTATTATTACTACTATTTATCCAACTATTTTCCAAGAAAACAAAAGACAAAAAGGGGGGTTTTTATTTCAGAATTAAAGAGAATGATTAACTAAATTAAAGTAAACAACTAACAAATTCAAATCTCGGAGTTTAATCGATTAATAAAAATAACTAGGGCTTAAGTGTTCCCCACAGGTTCCTAACTTGATAACTCTAACTATAACAATTCTTTCCTAGTATCTTGCATGTAAAGTGATAAGTTATGTATCTCTAAATCCTTGGTCCGGCATCTAGAAAATTTCACTCCGCACCTTGGTCCGGCTACGTGTGTTGCTACACTAACCCTTATCTTTACCTCATATTAAGCATTGTATTCGGTATTTGACTAAGTTATTACCTCGTACCAACCAATACTAGCCTATTAGATAGTCTACACTAAATCTATGTTGATAATTCTTTTCCTATTATCTACCTCCTTGGTTAGGAAAGTAGCATTAAGGCGAGTTCTAACGTTGGCCATCCTTTAAAAAGACTTCTACACGAAAGAATTATCAATACATGCAAGACACCATTCTAGAATTGTTATTTTAGTTAGATTTTACCTTGTTATTCACCCATGGTTCCCACAACCCTAGCTATGGAGTTTAGTTACCCATGGTCATAATTACACAATTCATATTTTTAATGGAAGAATTCATGCACTTACTTTAATGAGAAAGAATAAAATCCAGAATTTAACTTGATTAATCAACACAAAACACCAACAATCAATTCCAGAAAAAGTGTATCAATTACTGAAATTAATTCTTCAATACTTGAACAAGAGAACTAAAATTATCCAAAAAGTCTAACCCCCAGAACGAGGTTTTTCAAACTATTTATAATAAAAACAAAACCTAATCAAAGAAGGATTCTATTTACTGAAAATCTGTCCAAACGCGTCTGGGTCAACGGACCTCATGACGGACCATCATGGACACGACGGACCGTCATGGCCTCCGTCGTCCCATAATTCACCCATTCTTCTGCTGCTTTCTTCATCCCCCCGACGGACAAGTATGACGGACCATTTCAAGCACGACGGTCCGTCGAGGGTCTTCGTTCCAAAACACTTGAACTTCTTGGAATTTGGTTTCTGGGACTACTTCTCTGATCATCATGACGAACAAGCAGGACGGACCGTCGTGGCTATGACGGTCCGTCATGGACTTCCGTAATCCCACACTTGGTCAGACTTCCCCATCTTCCATCAGCAGCTTTTCTCCTCACTATGATGCCACCTACGAACCGTCACAGCCTCGACGAACCGTCATGAGCTCCGTAGGTGGTCTCTTCTGCATTTCTTGCTCAAAAACTTCCGCGTTCATCTTTGGACAGATTTCCTGCAAACAAAGAGAACTTATATAAAAATCAACACAAAAAGGCTTTCGACACACAATAAACTTAAGGAAAAGGCATTAAAAGTACCGTGAAACCACGGTACATCAACACCCTCAACTTAAATTCGTTGTTTGTCCTCAAGCGACGCACTATGACTCACTACAAAATCTTTGTACACGAGTATCCGCTTTTTAGCTTTCGCAATCATTTGGCTATCAATCCCGATCATTCTCATTATGTTCCTGCATGTTATCACTATTAGGCATTGACTTATGTAGAATCAGACCATGACACAAACTCACTACGCAATGACACCTATCCTCTTCAACTTCTCACCGAGGTGCTAATATTTCCGGTATTGCAACTACTGTCCTCACTTCAAATAACATCCTCATTTTTCACACAATGATTTCAGTTTGAGTATAAGGATTACTTTTCGACACTCACTCTCAGAACAAATCCACAACTCATTTATACATATTTCCATAGGCTTGCCCTTATTTTCACTACTTTAAGTCCGCCATACAACTCTTAGGATCACAATAGGACTTTTTAGCTTGTAACATAGGCTCAGGGTCAGGTAGGGTATATTTAGGTATCCTTTAGTGACTTGTTGCCCTCCTTGACATATCGACTAAACGCACCACCTTTCTATCATTCTATTTCGCCTAATTTCTCAATTTTCTTTTTACCTTGCTGTTTTCCCTTTCTCATTCTTATATGTAAGTGACTTTTCTCTTTTCTTGTGTTTTATTATCATTATATATATATATATATATTTTTTTTTTTATAGTCACTTCTGTTTTGTTCTTTCTTCCTCTTCATACTTTCAACCCCAATTTTCCGGAGTATTCCTTATAACAGCCACCTTCAACTCATGACTTTGCCATGAGTTAAGGTTCACAATACCCATGGTTGGGTCAGGGCCACGACAAGGTTGCTTATTAGCCACCCTCAACTTATGTTTTTGTCATAAACTGAGGTGCACATGTCCAAGGAGGGACCAGGGCCAACATGCTGTTCCCCGAGAGGATCAGTTGGGATGAAAAAGAAAAATCTGTTTTTAGGCTCAAATCATTTGGATCAATAAAGGGTTAACTTCATTTGGTTTTCTGTTATTTTTAGGCTCAAGATTGACTATTTCAAACAAAGGCCTATGATCCTTTCCTAATTGTTTGTTTTGGCTCACTTTTAGCAAGACTAACCAGGCAAGTTCTAGCTGAGTATTAATTGTGGACATTCGAATTCACCTCACACTCACTTGACATTCTTTACATTCCCAGATTATTAGACACCTAGTTCGAGTCTTAGATTCAGGATCATGCAGTAGTGTATCTTTATTTCATGTTTCAAACCATACAATTATCAATTACTATGCCTAGTCATGCATCATTTTGATTATCGGGATATCATATTTGTTTTAGCCATCATGCTTCAGATTTATACTATGTACATAAGATATGACATGCCGATTCAACAATAAAACTAATCAGTCTCTTGGGGAAAAAGAACACAGGCAAGAAAACCCCAAGAGAGGATCGTGAATTGGGCTACTCAGATTTCACCCTAACATTCACTTTCCATTTACGCCACCCCCAACAAAAAAAATATGCAATTGTCCCCAATGCATAAAAAAAACTAAAGTACGTGAATGGTCGGTGAAGCAAACCTGAGGCACAAAGCACCGTCGATTAACAAGCTGGTGGGTCCGATTCCCCGGAAGCCACTCCCTCCGTAGTCTGGACACCCTCGGTAGTGTCCTCAGCAGCAACAACACTATCAGTAGTGCCTCTCACTGTATCCACAACTCTGGAGATAGACGCCCCGGCAGCTAACTCTACAGCCCTCAATGTACGGGCCTCCTTGTCAGCAATCGAGGCTCTCCTCGCAGCCTCCATCTCGCGGCGCTCCTTCTTCCTCGCCCTAGCCTCATCCTCCTATCGACCCCTGCGCCTCTTGGCATGCTTTCGTGGAGGAGGTGGTGGATCATCAGAAGTGGAAAATAGAGCAGCCATCACTGTGTCCTCAGCAGGCTCTGCAAAAGGGGCCTCCGACTCAGGCACCCTAGCCTCTAAGATCGTATCAAGATCAGCCCGCAAACTCTCAACCGCAGCCTGAATGGTCGAAATGTCCACCGGAGGTGCTGGTCGGGCTAGCACCCGCAACTCAAAAGCGTCTAAGCGCTGATGAACCTCTGCGATCTTCCTCTCAGTGTGCTGTGCCATCTTGCGCTCCTCTGCCTTAGCAATAGACCTCTGCATCCAAGGCTGGATGTGATGCAGAAGTGTGGCCATCTGCGCCTCAAGTTTTTGGACCCTAGCAAGTGGGACCAGAGTGGCGGAAGGAGCCTAGCGAGAGGAGCTTGGGGCAGTGCTACTACCCGGGATAGACTCGACCGGGGTAGTGTCAGTGGGTGCATAAGCACCCTGGGAAGCCGCATGAGCATGGTCTATAGTATCTGCCAGGTTCTCACCAAGTGGGACCACCTTCGGGCGGGGCCCTCTGCATGGAGCCAACTCATTGGCCTCATCCCTGATGAGACCGATGTCAACATTACCCTACGGCGTCTTTAGCTGATCAATGTTCCAAATGGGCACACCTGCGGACCTGCATAAGGAGAAAACCATGCAAGGAAAAGGGTAAGTCGTGGTGACCTTGAAGCCCTCCGTGCATGACCGCCTGTAGAAGCCAAGCAAAGTCAACCTCGAACCCTGCCATCATTGCGGCCATCAGAACTGCACGATCCCATGTGACTATATTATCTGCAGCAGTGGGGAAAAGGTAGTGGCGGACTATCAACCATAGAAACTTGGCCGTAAAGGTCAAGTTGGCCTTCCTGATGGCTCCCTTTGGCTCCATTACCCAATCAGCAGCCTCTCCATCAATAGACAAGTGCTGGGCCATCCACTTCTTGGTGGTCTCTCTCAGCGATGGCTCACGTAAGAACTGGCCCTCTTTAACAATGTGCCACTGGTAGTCAAACTCGGCTGTGAGAGGTGTCCTGGTGGTATCAACATCCTCGCCGTACAGATATCGGCGGATGGTTGGCAGGGAGATGTCGACCTGTATGCCGCGTACTCTGACGTGCTTAAGTGGGGCCTGTGTTGGCGGGGGCAGCCCGCCTGTCGATCTGTGATCGGAGAGTAGCCACATAGGAGGCGTAAAACTCTTGGACCAACTCCTCACTGTACCGGCCCAAAGCACGAGCCGTCCACTCTAGTCGGTGTCTGGTGAAGAGGGTGTGGATATCCGGCATGGTGGGAAGAGTACCCGTAAGGACCCGCCTCTCCAGTGTAATGGTCCATGTCATGACGCCCTTATCATTTAGCAGCTTGGCGTCTGAATACACTTGGTATTGCCCGTCGACACACCACCGGTTGGGCTGGTCGGCAACCGGGGCAGAAACTCCAGTCGGTGAGCCTGGGGTGGAATCAGTACTGTCAGCCTCATCCGCCGAGGTAGACTGTGCAGCTGTGGCGTGTGCAGAGGATTCTGTGGACCCGGAGGCTTCCTCCGACCAAGAAACTCCTAAGGAGCCAGGCGCTCCTTCGTTTTGGGCAGCTGACCCAGAAGGTGTCCGGTCAGTGTGCGCTCCTCATCAGACTGGGAGGCAGTGACTACGCCGGACGCCACCTTTTTGGGCATCGCTCTAGTTGCACGTGCAGCTCGTGCTGGAGTGGCAGTGCTTGGGGGCACGTACTCAGGATCATGCTCATCATCCGAGCCTATAACCAGTCAGGCAGAAGGGGCGACAAATTTGGAACGCCCACGTGCGTAAACGCGATCTTGTTTTGGTGCCATGAGAGGTGGTACCTGTAAAGAGTCATTATTATTACTAGAAGGAGCAAACAAGACAATCAAAATTGAGACAAAAGACACATAAAACCAAAGCAGTAATGACAGCTCTGTAGATGCAGTGAAACACGACGGACCAGGTGATGGCCCGTCATGAGTATGACGGACCGTCATGGGGTCCGTCATGTAATACTTAACAATATAGACTCTCAGAAGGAAAGTCTCTGACTAGTACGACAGTTGTGCAGGACGGACCGTCGTGGGTACGACGGTCCGTCGTGGATGTCCGTCAGTGGACACTTAGAAAAAGTATGGAGACCCTCAGGACAAGGGTCTCTGACCGTCACGACGGTTGAGCAGGACGGACCGTCGTGGGTACGACGGTCCGTCGTGGATGTCCGTCAGAGGATACTTAGAAAAAGTATTGAGACCCTTAGGACAGGGGTCTCTGACCGTCACAATGGTTGAGCAGGATGGACCGTCGTGGTTACGACGGTCCGTCGTGGATGTCCATCAGTGGACACTTAGAAAAAGTATTGAGACCCTTAGCACAGGGGTCTCTGACAACCAAGACGGTTGTGCAGGACGGACCGTCGTGGGTACGACGGTCCATCGTGGGTACGACGGTCCGTCGTGGATGTCTGTCAGAGGACACTTAGAAAAGTATTGAGACCTTTAGAACAGGGGTCTCTGACAACCAAGACGGTTGTGCAGGACGGACCGTCGTGGGCATGACGGTCCGTCACATGTGTCCGTCAGTGGACACTTAGAAAAAGTATTGAAACCCTTAGAACAGGGGTCTCTGACAACCAAGATGGTTGTGCAGGATGGACCGTCGTGGGCATGACGGTCCGTCACATGTGTCCGTTGGTGGACACTTGGAGAAAATACATTGTGGGGTGTTGGGACGGACCCTATGACGGTCCATCGTGGTTACAACGGTCCGTCATTGGGGTCTCGTTCTGTCATTCAGATACAGAACTGGGGATGCCACAATCAACCCAAGTGATTCAAACCAAAGACCCAACACTTCCCTACAGCTTTCTAACCCAAATACCTATCAAATTTACAAGGCTAAAGCACCAATTTCTCTAGTTTTATCAAGGCAATTCGTGGGACTAATAACCTAGGTCAGACAAGATTTTGTCAAAGATCAAAGACCCACAAAAAAGAAATATGCTAATAGTAAATAAAAAAAACAAAAATGAAGAGTAAATGGGTAGAGTTCAGAAGCACATACCTTGGAAGAGGAGAAAACAAGACGGAAGTGAGGCACCCAACTATGAAGATGAGAATCACAGCAGCATACTCCGACCAAGAAAGGGGATTTGGGGATGGGGAAAATGAGAACGTGGGGATTTTGGGAAGGGAAGGAAGTTGAAAAGGGAGAAAATGGGAGAAAGAGGGAAAGAAACGGTTGAATGAAGGGGTGGGGAGTTTAAAAAGGTTTAAAACTTTTAAAATTCCCCAGTCGGGTCGGGTCGGGTTGCTGGATAATGAAGCGACGAGACCCCGACGACGGACCGTCATATTTGTGACGGTCCGTCATAGGTTCCGTCGCATGTACCCTAATTTTTCAAAGCAATAAAGAACGTACCTGGCACGACGGAGTCATGCGACGGTCCGTCACAAGCATGACGGTCCGTCGATGTATCCGTCAGTGAATGTGGCAGAGTAATTTTCTGCAGAACTTCTTGGAAATGTGCTACCTAAAAAT
This sequence comes from Solanum sitiens, assembly GCA_016801875.1. Classification (NCBI taxonomy): domain Eukaryota; kingdom Viridiplantae; phylum Streptophyta; class Magnoliopsida; order Solanales; family Solanaceae; genus Solanum; species Solanum sitiens. The sequence continues at coordinate 50,481 of JABWTJ010000390.1, forward strand.
TTAAAATCCATTAGTAGAAAATGCTACCATTACTAGAAAGAAAACTATAATTTGGTTAGATGATACATATTGGGTTGCCTCCCAACCAGCGCCTGATTTAACGTCGCAGCACGACTGAGGACACTCGATTACTCAGACTTAATCAAGATGGTATGCCTCAATCACCTCATTCGCCGATTCCGCATGCCCTATATAGATTTTTAGACGTTGTCCATTCACCTTAAACCGCACACCTCCCTTGTTTTCCAACTCAACCGCTCCATGAGGGAATAGTTGGGTGATCAAGTAAGGGCCAGTCCATTTGGACTTGAGCTTGCCCGGAAACAAGCGCAACCTAGAGTTGAATAAAAGCACTGTATCCCCAACCATAAACTCTCGTTTCTCGATTTTTAGGTCATGGTACTTCTTCATCTTTTCTTTGTAGAGGGCTGAGCTTTCATAAGCTTTTAGGCAAAATTCATCGAGTTCATTCAACCCATTTAACCGTTGTTCTGCAGCTTCGTTCCAGTCCATTTTTAACTTCTTCATAGCCCACATGGCTTTATGCTCTAATTCAACCGGAAGATGACAAGCTTTCCCATATACTAGTTGGTATGGGGACATACCTATGGGAGTCTTATACGCTGTCCGGTAGGCCCAAAGAGCATCATCAAGCCTCCTTGACCAATCTGTTCTACTAGCGTTCACTGTTTTTGACAAAATCTGTTTGATCTCCCTATTTGACACTTCAACTTGCCCACTAGTTTGAGGGTGGTAAGGACTGGCCACATTATGGCGAACCCCATATTTCTCCAATAATCCCTTGAACAATTTGTTGCAAAAGTGGGATCCCCCATCACTAATAATTGCCCGTGGGGTACCAAATCGAGAGAATATATTCTTTTTCAAGAAGGCAGTGACACTCTTCCCCTCATTGTTTGCGAGGGAGATAGCTTCCACCCACTTAGATACATAATCAATTGCTACTAAAATATACTTCATTCCATGATAACTCACAAACGGACCCATAAAGTCAATACCCCAAACATCAAATAACTCAATCACAAGAATGGGGTTTAGAGGGAGCCTTGCTTTCTTGAAATGCCGCCATCTCTTTGGCATCTATCACACGCTTTGGTGAACTCATGAGCATCTTGATGAATAGTTGGCCAATAGTAATCACATTGTAAGATCTTATGAGCAGTCCGGATACCACTATGATGTCCACCAAAGGGTGAGGAATGGCATGCATCTAAAACACTCAACATCTCAACTTTTGGCACACAACACCGAATAAGCCCATCAGCACAGCTCCTATATAAGTATGGTTCATCCCAAAAGAACTTCTTCACATCGTACATGAACTTTTTCCTTTGATGAAAGGACAAGTCCGATGGAACAATATCACTAGCTAAATAGTTCACAAAATCTGCGAACCATGGAATCAAGTCTTGTGAGGCAGCCAATACATGCTCATCGTGGAACGTGTCATCAATATCAGTCTTATCCCCCAACTCTCTCATAGCTTCATCTTCTAGACGGGACAAGTGATCAGCAACTTGATTTTCGGTCCCTTTTCTATCCCTTACCTCAAGTCAAATTCTTGCAGTAGTAATACCTAACGAATCAACCTCGGTTTTGCATCCTTCTTTGCCATCAAATATCTCAATGCTGAATGGTCAGTATGCACTATAACTCTAGTACCTAGCAAATAGGAGCGAAATTTTTCAAAAGCAAATACTACTGCAAGGAGCTCTTGCTCAGTTACTGTATAGTTCTTCTGAGCTTCATTGAGGGCTTTACTAGCTTAGTAAATGGGATGAAGGATTTTGTCCCTTCTTTGTCCCAATACCACACCAAGGGCAACCCCACTAGCATCGCACATCACCTCAAATGGACTGCTCCAATCCGGAGAAATAATGATAGGTGCAGATACCAATTTTTCTTTTAGCTCGCCGAATGCTTTAAGACAGGACTCATCAAAATAACATTTACAATCTTTCTCCAGCAGTTTGCACAACGGATGTGCAATTTCTGAGAAATCTTTGATGAATCTCCTGTAAAAACCTGCATTCTCAAGAAAGCTTCTCACACCTTTTACAGAGATAGGTGGAGGAAGTCTCTCTATTACCTCGACTTTGGCTCGATCAACCTCTATGCCCTTTTCTGAAATGCGATGACCCAAAACAATACCTTCTTTCACCATGAAGTGGCATTTTTCCCAATTGAGTACTAAATTGCAGTCTTCACATCTCTTAAGAACCTCATATAAATGGCTCAAACACCGCTCGAATGACTCACCAACCACAGAAAAATCATCCATAAAAACCTCAATAGTATCTTCCACCATGTTGGAGAATATTGACATCATACATCTCTGAAATGTGGCGGGTGCATTGCACAACCCAAACGACATTCTCTTGAACGCAAAGGTCCCATATGGACAAGTAAAGGTGGTTTTCTCTTGATCTTCTGGTGCAATAGAAATCTGATTATACCCCGAATAACCATCAAGAAAACAGTACCACCCTTTTCCAGCAAGTCTATCCAACATCTGATCCATGAAGGGCATAGGAAAATTGTCTTTTTCGGTCCATGCATTTAATTTCCGGTAATCCATACACACCCTCCATCCAGTCACCGGTCTCATTGGAACAAGTTCATTTTTTTCATTGGGGACCACAGTCATTCCCACTTTCTTAGGTACACACTGAACAGGGCATACCCAACTACTATCGGCGATTGGATATATTACTCTGGCATCCAACCATTTAATGATTTCCTTCTTCACGACCTCTTGCATAGGTGGATTTAAGCGTCTCTGGTGCTCAATACTTGGCTTATGGGGCATGAGTTGGATTTTATGAGAACAAATACCAGGAGGAATCCCAATAATGTCCGCAATAGTCCACCCAATAGCTCTTTTGAACCTTTTTAGCACTTTCACCAAACTCTCAACTTGTTGTTCATTCAGATCTGATGCAATGATTACCGGCAATGTGTCACCATTTCCTAAGAATTCATACCTGAGATGAGGTGGGAGAGCTTTTAGTTCTAACTTTGGAGCCTCCTCTATAGATGGTTTCGCGGGTGGAGACTCGCGATTCTTCATGTCTAGCTCATATTTCTTCGGTTTAAACCGAACATTACCACGATCAAAAGCAACAACTAATGACCCATATTCTTCAATGCAATCATTATCAAAATTCATTATCACTGCCGCCAGTGCTTCTACACCTAGACGTTCTTCTATTTGTGTCTCGGGTGACTTACCAACTTTGTAGGATATAGCAGATACCGATTGGAGCTCACCACTCTGTCTCATGGACCTACAAATGTTGAAGGTCACTTCTTCATTGTTCAACCAAAATTTCATTTGCCCCTTTTCCATATCAACTAAGGCTCTACCCGTAGCAAGGAATGGTCTCCCAAGAATAATAGGCACCTCAAAATTGACTTCACAATCAAGAATAACAAAATCTGCCGGAAATATGAACGACTCCACTTTTACTAGCACATCCTGGAGTATCCCTATAGGCCTTTTTACTGTTCGATCGGCCATCAGTAGCTGCATCGCAGTGGGCTTTGGATAACCCAAACCCAACTTCTTGTAAATCGAGAGGGGCATGAGATTTATGCTTGCCCCCAGATCACATAGTGCTTTCGCAAAATGTAATAACCCGATTGTACAAGGAATAGTGAACACACCCGGATCTTGTTTCTTCTGCACTAAAGATCTTGTAGCAATAGCACTAGAATGCTGCATTCTATCATCATCTTCAAAAGTGACCGATCTTTTCTTTGTAACCAAATCTTTCATAAACTTGGCATAACCGGGCATTTGTTCTAAAGCTTCTACCAAAGGGACATTGATAGAAAGCTGCTTCAACATTGTTATAAAATGCCGATATTTACCATCCTCAGTCTTTTTCACTAACCTTTGAGGAAAGGGTGGTGGTGGTCTAGGTATGGGAGTTACCTTTTTAGGCACTTCAGCATCTTTTTCAGTGTTATCTTCTACTTCATCACTAACCTCTACCACCTTATCATTATCTCTCATCACCTTTTCCACAATAGACGGCATACGTGGGTCAATGGTTTGCTTACCACGCCGAGTAGTAATTGCCATACAGTGTCCATCATTTTTCGGATTTTGGACAGTGTTGCTAGGGAGAGTGCCCGGTTTCCGTGTGTTCACAGTAGCAAATAATTGGGCCATTTGCAACTCAAGCTGCTTAATCGATATTGCATGTGTATTGACTTTCTTCCCAATACCCGCTACATCACTCCTTAACTCTTTCGTGTGCTCATCACTAGCATCGAACCTCCTCATCATTTTGTGCAACATATCCTCAACTCGCGCCATACTACCTTTACTATCCCTAGGAGCAACTTCACGATTTTGAGGAGGAACATAAGGCCCACTCCTATCATTTCTGTTAACATAGTTACCCGTGTTGAAGTTGTTATCGCGGTTGTAATTTCCATCATAAACATAATTACCCTCACGGTTATAGTTACCATAGTTTCGACCTTGGTTCCCATGACCTTGGCGCCAATTCTCCTGATTGGAGCCTTGGGCATTCGGTCGGAAACCCCCCATCTGATCATTTACTGCATAGGAATCCTCCTCATAATAATATTCATCAGTTGGTGGTGTTGGTTTAGACAAGTAGTTCACTGCATTTATCTTTTCTGCACCCCTAGTGACATGTTTTAACACCAACCCAAGCTCAGTTCTCATCTGTGCCATCTCTTCACGAATCTCATCTGTGGCTGGGTTGTGTGTGGATTGCACTGCAAAGGTATTTCTCCCCGTATTTGACTTCCTAGTACTCCATGCTTTATTATTTTGGGAGATTTTCTCTAACTTTTCGGCAATCTCAGCATAAGGACACTCCCCATAAGAACCACCTGCTATAGTATCCAATACCGCTTTATTATTATCATCCTATCCCCGATAGAAGTATTCTTTCAGTGACTCATCATCTATGCGGTGATTGGGGACACTTCTCAAAAATGAAGTGAACCTATCCCAAGAAACTGCTAACTGACTCTCCTGGTAGTGCCACAAAGTTGTTCACTCTGTCTTTGTGATTTAGTTTCTTGGAGACCGGGTAGTAACGTGCTAAGAAAATGTCCCTTAGTTGGTTCCAAGTGAAAATTGAGTTATAAGGGAGCTCAGTGAACCAAATAGCAGCCTCTCCCGTCAGTGAGAGAGGAAATACTCTTAACCCTATTACATCCAAATTCAAATCAGGCCTCCCTACACAGCTTTTACACACTGCCCTCACCTTAGCTATATGGGCATGTGGGTCCTCAGAAGGTAGCCCTGAAAACAAACCTCTAGTAGTGAGCATTTGCATTAGACTACTAGTTACCACAAAGGTGTGACCTTCTGGTAAAGGGGGAAAGACAAGTGGCCCATCAGAGTCTGCAATATTGTCATAACCTCTGTAGTATTCTTGAGGACGTGGAGCGGGATTTTGTCCCCTTTGTGCATCTTAACCAGGATTATCAGGTAATAATCGACCATGAGCATCAACTGGAGCTGGGATGTTCTGGTTTGGATCATCATCATTTATACCCAAGTTTCGATTCATATTGCATAGTGTACGCTCTAACTCGTGATCGTAGGGAAACAAGGGTTCTCTTCCTCTCCGTGTATTTGACATACAAGGAAGTTAGTATCTGCAAGAATAAAAAACAACAGAAAAAGTAAAATCAGGAAAATATTGACTAAACTTTAGTAATAAGTTTAAGTTAATCTAAAAGCTACTTTCCCCGGCAGCGGCGCCAAAATTTGATACGCTCAAACTTACTTCTCAGATAAGAAGTAAAGCGGTCGTATCAAGTAAAGAACCCAACTAATGAGGTTGGGATCGATCCCACGAGGAAAATAGTTCAGACTTAACTTTATTCTATTATTACTACTATTTAGCCAACTATTTTCCAAGAAAACAAAAGACAAAAAGGGGGGGTTTTATTTCTGAATTAAAGAGAATGATTAACTAAATTAAAGTAAACAACTAACAAATTCATATCTCGGAGTTTAATCGATTAATAAAAATAACTAGGGCTTAAGTGTTCCCCACAGGTTCCTAACTTGATAACTCTAACTATAACAATTCTTTCCTAGTATCTTGCATGTAAAGTGATAAGTTATGTATCTCTAAATCCTTGGTCCGGCATCTAGAAAATTTCACTCCGCACCTTGGTCCGGCTACGTGTGTTGCTATACTAACCCTTATCTTTACCTCATATTAAGCATTGTATTCGGTATTTGACTAAGTTATTACCTCGTACCAACCAATACTAGCCTATTAGATAGTCTACACTAAATCTATGTTGATAATTCTTTTCCTATTATCTACCTTCTTGGTCCGGCAAGTAGCATTAAGGCGAGTTCTAACATTGGCCATCCGTTAAAAAGACTTCTACATGAAAGAATTATCAATACATGCAAGACACCATTCTAGAATTGTTATTTTAGTTAGATTTTACCTTGTTATTCACCCATGGTTCCCACAACCCTAGCTATGGAGTTTAGTTACCCATGGTCATAATTACACAATTCATATTTTTAATGGAAGAATTCATGCACTTACTTTAATGAGAAAGAATAAAATCCAGAATTTAGCTTGATTAATCAACACAAAACACCAACAATCAATTCCTGAAAAAGTGTATCAATTACTGAAATTAATTCTTCAATACTTGAACAAGAGAACTAAAATTATCCAAAAAGTCTAACCCCCAAACGAGGTTTTTCGAACTATTTATAATAAAAACAAAACCTAATCAAAGAAGGATTCTATTTACTGAAAATCTGTCCAAATGCGTCTGGGTCGACGGACCTCGTGACGGACCGTCATGGACACGACGGACCGTCATGGCCTCCATCGTCCCATACTTCACACATTCTTCTGCTTCTTTCTTCATCCCCCCGACGGACAAGTATGACGGACCGTTTCAAGCACGACGGTCCGTCGAGGGTCTTCGTTCCAAAACACTTGAACTTCTTGGAATTTGGGTACTGGGACTACTTCTCTGATCATCACGACGAACAAGCAGGATGGACCATCGTGGCTATGACGGTCCGTCATGGACTTCCGTAATCCCACACTTGGTCAGACTTCCCCATCTTGCATCAGCAGCTTTTCTCCTCACTATGATGACACCTACGGACCGTCACAGCCTCGACGGACTGTCATGAGCTCCGTAGGTGGTCTCTTCTGCATTTCTTACTCAAAAACTTCCGCGTTCATCCTTGGACAGATTTCCTGCAAACAAAGAGAACTTATATAAAAATCAACACAAAAAGGCTTTCGACACACAATAAACTTAAGGAAAAAGCATTAAAAGTACCGTGAAACCACGGTACATCATGAACCTAAGAGTAAAAGCATGCACAAAAGCAATGAAAAAGTTGGGATTGATAGCCATGTGATTGCAAAAGCTTAAAAGAGGATACTTTTGTACAAAAGTGTTGTGGTGAGTCATAGTGCGTTGCTTAACGAATTTAAGTTGAGGGTGTTGATGTACCGTGGTTTCACGGTACTTTCAATGATTTTTCCTTAAGATTGGTGTGTGTCTAGAGCCTTTTTGTAGTATTTCAATATGTTTTATCTTTGTTTTGCAGGAAAGTTTTTTCAAAACTAAAATGCAGAAGGCTATGAAGAATCAGTGCAGAAGTGACCTACAAAGCCATCGACGGCCCGTCGTCCCATCGACGGACCGTAGGTGGTGATCATCGATTGGAGGTTCAGATAATGAAAGCAACTCGGGGAATTCTGACTAAGTGTGGGACTACAAAAGGATCGACGGTCCGTCGGTTGATGGACGAACCATCCTGGCAAAACGTCAATTTGATCAGAGAATGTCCCAGTACCCAATGTAAGAAAATATAAGTATGGAACGACGAGAAGCATCGACGACCGTAGGTGAACCGACGGACCATGCTGTTGGTCCGTCGATTGGATCAGAGAAGATGCAAAGTGAAGGCTTAAAAAGATGCTAAGTATGGACCGACGGAGGCAGTCAACGGTCCGTAGTTTCATTGACGAATCATCTGTGGGGGTCGTCGATTGAAGCCGCATTTTGGAAAAACTTTCCTTATTTGAACTCCTTTTAATTTAGGACTCTGTTTTCTTATAAATAGGGTGTAAAACCTCATTTTTAGGGTTGGATTTTTTTACTATTTTCATACTTTTGTTCTTGGAGATTTGATTTTGCAACTTGGGCAATAATTCAAATTTCCTGATTTGTCTTTTTAAGGTAATTGTGTGATTTCAAGTTGAATTTCTGTGTTTTCTTCTAATTTGTCAAAGTAAGTTCATGATTTATTGTTTATCAATTATGAATTGTGTTCTTCTAAACATGAGTAACTAAATCCACAACTAGGGTTGTGGGAACCATGGGTGATTAACAAAATAAACCTAGCTAAAAAACAATTCTCAAATAAGTTATTGCATGCATCGATAATTCTTTCGTTTAGAATTCTTTTTAACAAGTGCACGCGTTAGAACTCGCCTTATTGCTACTTGCCGGACCAAGGGGGTAGTTAATAGGAAAAGAATTATCGACATAGATTTAGTGGATACTATCTAATAGGCTAGTTTTGATTGGTGCGAAGTAATAACTAAGCCAAACATTGAACATGATTCTAAATATAAAGTGAAGGTAAGGTTAGTAACTTAGACACACGTAGTCAGACCAAGGTACGAGGTGAAATTCTCTAAATGTCGGACCAAGGATTTAGAGATACATAACTTATCACTTTGCATGCAAAACAATAGGGAAGAATTCTTATAGATAGGATTATGGCGTTATGAACCTATGGGGAACACTTACACCCTAGTTTCTCTCACAACTTGATAAACACCAATAATTCACTCTTGATACTTGTTTGATTTCACAACATTACAACAATTTTTGTTTCACAACCCCCCCCTTTAATTACTAGTTTTCGGAAAGGACTTGACTCAATAGAAGTAATCGTACATTAAAGTTAAATCTAAACCATTTTCCTTGTGGGATCAAACCCAACCTAATATTTGGGTTCTTTACTTGATACGACCGCTTATACTTCTTTAGAGAAGTGTAATTTGAGTGTATCATATGACCGAGCCATTGTCCTTTTACCGCTTTTTGAGTAACATACACAATGTCAAACTCGCTCAATAGCATCTGCGATTTCGCCAGTTTTCCAGTCGGCATAGCTTTCTCAAAAATATACTTCAATGGATCCATCTTGGAAATAATATATGTAGTGTATGAAGACAAATAATTCCTCAACTCTTGGGCAATCCAAGTCAAAGCACAACATGTTCTTTCCAATAGAGTGTACTGAGCCTTATATGGAGTAAACTTCTTGCTAAGATAGTAGATCACTTGTTCCTTCTTTCTTGTTTCACCATGTTGTCCTAATACACACACCGAATGCTTTCTCAGAGACGGACAAGTATAGTAACAATGGACTTCCTTCTCGTAAAGGTACCTGTCATATCCTGGGAGCACCCCCTAGAAGTAACGTGGCGTACTTGACCTCTCGGAGGTCTTATACAAGCCCATAGTTACCGTTCATCGCATAGGTAAATTTAGCGAAATTTAAAACTTTCTTAGCACATCATATGCTAGAACATTACTTCATATATATAAAATATTGTCATACATAGTTAAAGACTCTAGTCTCTTTTTGCCATCCTAGACTCAACATCATAAGAGTACATTAGGGACACGACCCTTATAACATAATCATAATTATAGAATTACAAGACTTTAAACATAACTTGACATAGCACATCCTTGAATCTTAAGGATCCCTTTTTGCTTGAGCTTGGGAAACACATAACAAGCTCCTCAATCATAAAAATCCTTTTAAGCATCCATAACCTACACTTTGTGTAAAAAGTATAGAAGAATGGAGTTAGTACAAGAATGCACTAAGTATGACAACCATGCAAAAACATGCATTTAAAAGGGACATTTTTTTGAAATCATACTTCATTCCTTTTTGAGTAAATCTTCATAAAACCTTTATACAATAGCATTTATATCATTCACATACTTCATATAGAAATATTCAAAGGCCAAACATCATAGAAAATCACATATAGAATTTAAGGCACATTTGAGGTCACTTTACAATGAGCTCTTTTCACCTTACAGTGAACTATTATCCTTTACAGTGAACATCTTTTCTTTTACTCATTAACCTTCCAAGTAATCCTTTAGTTATACTTGGTGTAATGAATCACCTTAGGGACATAAAGAAAGCATACATACAAACTACATAAGCCAAGACATACCATCATAAAAGCATAATACATCATAGACACATTTAAGTCAAGACTCTATTGACTTTATAGTAAGTTACCTCAATTTGCACATCTATTCACTTCACTTCACATAAATCATTATAAGACCTTACTCATGACCCCAATATAAATATACTAGTGCAATGTACATGTGAAGCCCCATAACCTCACACATACTTAGTAAACCTATCAAGAGACCACAAGCCTTAACCTTCTATTTCACACACCAACAAGTAAGTGAAGAAAACTTCATTCATGTCAATAACCTTCATCATATAGTCATTAATACCAACATAGTGCATATCATCGCATCATGTAGACACTAACACAATGTCATGCAAGAGAACCATAATCATATACACATGCATTAGAACACCTTACTAGGACTTCCCTCAAGAGCCACTTGTGCAATGCATAGGTGAAGTCCCATACCCCCACCTACACTAAGTAACTACCCTTATGTTATCCTAGTTAGAGTCCTTACTTTACTTCCATTGTCCATTTTACTTTAGGGAAACTATAGTCTTAACCGACACTAAGACCATGGGTGCCAAACATGGAATTTAGTGTTGTAGAGCCTTACACCAATGAAGGTGTTCCACTTAGCCAAAGTAGAACCATAACATATATACTAGCATCCTAAGTGAATTCACTTTCTAAATCCTATGTGGCAAGCATAGTTTATGGAACTAAGAGATAGGTATAATCCCTCTACATGCCACTTGGCAATTGGGGCCTCCTCTCATGAGAAAACATGGGTGAACCTTCCTCAAGGGAAGCCACCACCTCATGTGGAACATAGGTGAATATTCCTCTAAGGGAAGTCAAACCTTATGGGGACCCAATGGTGAATCTTCCTCCAAGGGAAGCCAACACTCTATGAGAAACCAATGGTGAATCTTCCTCATAGTAAGCCAACATCTCTCATTGTCCAGTTCACTCGGTGCTAAGCTAAGTTCCCTTTTGATTAAAAGCCTTTATTAACATTCTTCATAAAACACAGGCTTAGGATATTTGTTCCTCATATGCTTATAGCATATTCAAGCACCTATCTACTTTTAGAGTATTCTTAGGCACACCTTTCAAGGCCCATCTATTTACTAGATCATCATTCATGTGTGTGTGTACTTATGTGTGAGCAAACCTTCCACATGACACATAAATGTCACACATGTTCATATATCAATGCATAAGTCTATAGGTGTAACTATATGAGCAATTTTTTCATATCAACACTTTAAGAAACTATGCACATTCATATTTCATCATATCATATACTTTACATCATAGCATATAAGACATATTCATGGCATGTCCTTACATTCATTTTCATGTGCATAGAAACCAAACCTAGGAACTATCCTATCAAGGCACACATGTGAAATGCATAGACAAGGTCCCATACCCTTGCCCATACTAGTACACATATCAAGTCATCCTAGTTAATGGAATACATAACATACTTCACATACATTTACCTTACATGCATTGTAGTAGACATTTAGTGAATATGAGATCAACCTTTCATTAGACACTATGAACCTTTACTACATTTTAAGCATGCATAATGTGTGAGTGTGTATGTACATTGGTCAACATGATCACATAATGGATATCAACAACACATTGAGGCAGCCACCCTCTTAATACCACATTACACTTTCAAGCATAGACCACACAACCCACAATAGCATAGGAGATAAGCCAACTTCAAATTACACTTTAAGACTCCTAACATTAGCTATTCACACATTCACATAAGGGTACATGGGTAGGGGTTATAAATCCTTAACACTTCATTAATGGCATCACCTACACATGATCTTAACATAGATATAAACATGCTTATACAATAGCCATACAACCTAGATCACAACTAGAATAGGAAAGTAGGCATTATCTTCACATAGTGTGATCATCATACCCACAAACTCATATATTCATCAATTTGCCTTCAAGGACATAATCCACACATATATAATGACAATAAAGTAAACACCGCCACCATAAGTGGACCATACCACACAATGCCATACAAGGCTTCATCAACTATCAATACTACAAGAAAAGTAGAGACGAAGAGTCATTCTTACCAATTCATCAACCTTTGATCATCATTGATCAATACACCTTTTCATCAACAATTCATGTATAGGGCAGTAGATATATGTACTTAAATCATAAAAGAAACCATGCATAAGCCACTACAAGATCATACTACAACATGTACACTACATCACCAATACACTATAGAGTAGAGAGACATAGATCACTTACTAGTATTCCTTGCTTTGATCATCATGATCAACATTCATAATATACCAATAATACCAATCTAGGTCAGTATCTAAAGACATAATAATCAATACTAAATCATGCTTCATCTACCCTAAATTGAGATCACATTATGTTCATAGCATTATCAACCTTTAGGCTAAAACATATAGATTAATCCTTATCAGTGTTCCTTTGATTTGATCATCAAGGGTTTATACCCATAATTTATTCATAACATCAACCTAAAACAGTAGCTATAATCATCTTCACCTAATCGAATTCAACATTCAATCATTAAAAAGGCAATGTTACAGTGAACTCCTAGAAATCTAACTAGGCTTATTCAAATCTTCATACATTGATCCACATGGAGCATTCATCATCAATTCATTATCAATATACATTTTATACAGTAGACATACGCATATTAACATAATTGAATCACAAATCGATAAGCATGAAGATCATAAATCCATACATAGGCTAAAATCGAGTTTGTGAAAGAGCATGGGTTCATCATGCAATTGTATTGAAAATCACGTCCAAATCAGTAGATAATCATCAATACATTCATATTATGATTTTGAAATCAATTTAATAAAGAACCCATGGCTAGATTGAAGAAGAAGAGATTTGATCATGAAACTTCTTTGAAAACTTTGAGATTAACTCTCCAAGTGAAAGGTTACTTAGAGATGAAGGATCACCATACCTCTATTACATGAAGAATCCAATAAAAATTGGTGAAGAATCCATGTAAATCCCATCTACACGCTGCCCTTGAACTTCACATTCAATGGAGGTTTCTAGAGAGGATATTTTGGGAGAGGGAGGTTTGATTTTGATTTGGAGGATTGGGTATGGGCTATTCACGTTTTAGATCATCTATATATACTTAAAAATAGGTAAATAAACCTCCTAGGGTCAGGTTAGCACGTGGGGTGAATTTTCCATTCACCCCATACTTAGGCAGCGTGCATGGCATTGACTGCAGGCCTACATCAACGGACACTAACGACGGGGCGTGGGTCCATCGATGGACCGTCTTGTGCCTCTGTCGTTTGGGTCTGAGGCTGTAATGTGGCCAAGCCTTCTCCATTCTAAATTACCATAGATGCCTCCCCATCGACGGGGCGTCAGTCCACCAACGGGACGTCCTTTGAGCTCGTCGATTGACACTGCCAAGGCAGTGTCTCGACAGCCTTTGGGTCCTTCTTGTGGGCGCTTTTGCGGGGCCCTTGGGAAGTCATACCCGGGCGTTTCCAACGTAAATACGAACATTAACAAGTAAAGGACCTTCAACATAAGTTTCACCCAAAACAATTACACGCAACAAGTCCAAACATGCTAGGCCCCATCAAGACACACATGAACGTCTCAAGGGCTAACTTTCGAACGTCTTAGACGTTCTTGGACATTTGACCTCCAAACTTCATGAAACTCCCTATACTACATATAAACATCATTATAAATCATTTTAAGACTTCATAATCTCATGACATACAAATATTAGCAAGTATAGACACATGAGGCACATAGGTGACTAGTCGTCGAACGTCTTGGCCGTCCCTTGACGTTTTACTTCCAAATTACCTCAAACCTTACACACTACATCAATACCATATTATAATCCATTTTATGACCTTAGACCCTTATGACGAATATGTTAGGCTCTAGACACCCTAACTCATTTTGGGGTCTTATAGTATCAATACTGGTGGATTTGTCAAATAATCTTTGATAGTATCAAAAGCTTTTTGACACTCTTTGTTCCACACTGTCAGTGCATCTTTTTTTAACAACTTAAATATGGGCTCGCAAACCACCGTGAATTAAGATATGAATCGACTGATGTAGTTCAATCTTCCTAGGAAACTCATAACTTCTTTCTTAGTCTTCGGAGGAGGTAAATCTTGAATCGCCTTGACTTTGGTAGGATCAAGCTCAATGCCTCTTCTAATGACTATGAAACCCAATAATTTTCCAGCTGGTACTCCAAAAGCGCATTTAGCAGGATTCAACTTCAAGTTGTATTGACGCAACCGATCAAAAAACTTTCTCAAATGGGTCAAGTGATCTAAAATCTCGCATGGGATTTGATAATTACGTCATCCACATACACTTCAATATCCTTACGGATCATGTCATGAAAGATAGCCGTCATGTCTCTCATGTATGTGGCCCCACCATTTTTAAGACCAAATGGCATTACCCGGTAATGATAAACACCCCAAGGTGTAATGAAAGCTGTCTTTTCAGCATCTTTTTCATCCATCAAAATCTGATGATAACCGGCGAAGCAATCCAAAAATGATTGCATTTCATGCTTAGCACAGTTGTCGATGAGAATGTGGATATTTGGCAATGGAAAATTATCTTTTGGATTGGCTTTATTAAGATCTCTATAATCAACACATATTCTACCATCTTTCTTAGGTACTGGAACAATATTGGCTAACCAAGTTGGATACGTGGTAACCTACACAACTTTGGCTTGAATCTGTTTGGTAACTTCTTCTTTGATTCTCAAACTCAATTCTGGCTTGAACTTTCGAGTTTTCTACTTTATCGGACTGAAATCTGGATTGATCGGCAACTTGTGAGAAACAATATCTGTTCTTAGTCCAGACATATCATCATAGGACCAAAAAAATACGTCGATGTACTGCTCAAGAAAACTGATGAGATCTTCTTTCTGATTTTCTGTGAGATGGACACTGATCCTGGTTTCTTTAACACTTTCTTCGTCTCCTAAGTTCACGGTCTCAGTCTCCTCTAAGTTTGGCTTCTCTTAATTCTCAAATTGTTTTAATTCTTCTGCGAGGTGTTCCGAAACCATGGTCTCTTCATCATATTCCTCTAACTCATTCTCATCTATCTCATTTTGCTCACACAGCTTATGACATGACATGATATTGGCAGGTTATAAGTTATTTTTACTGAAATCATAAATAAGCCATGTCAGATAAAAACAATTTAAAAAATAAAAAATAAAAATTAGTAAGTTGTGAATAAATAGATTTAAGCAATATAGGAGGCTCTCATTTGGATTAAAAGAAAGTACAAACTTTGGCCATGACCATAGATCAATCTGCCTTTTGAAACATCACGAGGGAAATTAAAACTTAAAGAGGTAAAACAACATAAAGAGTGGGACTCAAGCCTCATTCAGACTACCACCGATTTTAGAAATAAGCAAAATAGATATGTCTTTGTCTACCAAGACGAGCGAGGAACCAGGAGCTGTGTGGATGTCTACTTAGGCACTCGTTCCTCTGGTTTTGCATCTCTAATGCCAGATGTCTCGATCATCTCCTAAGTACAACATCATATTCTTGAAAAATATTCCACATTCCCTCCTTGAGACCATCATCATTGCTATATTCTTCCACGGGAAAAGATTGGTACAAGTGAGGTACTGGTTTTCCTAATTCCCAATCAACCACATTTTTACCCAAAGCTTTTATCGCATCATCTGTTATTGGGATGTATCCCAAGCCAAACCTTGAACCTTTTGCGAACATTTGGATAGACTCGGTGATACCTTGCAAATATTTTCCCAACCCAAAACAAGGTTCAAATCCACTTCTCAACATTAATGTGGCTATCATCTTGTAAACGGAAGGCATAGGAGAATGTAAAGCCAAATCATCACCGGTAGCATTCACTATCTCCACTGAATAGAAATCAGAACCTCTAGTCACATTGTCGACTATCGGGCATAGTCATTCGAATGTCTTCTTTCACCATGAATGACTACTTCCTGATCATCCCACACAAACTTCATCAACTGATGGGGGGTATAATATGGTTACATGCTCTTCCGAGTAAAAGATTGTAGCTAGTGGTGATGTCCATCACCTAGAACTCGACAGTGAAATCTGCAGGTCCTACTTTAATACCCAAATTAACAGCTCCCAATGTTTCTTTTTGACCCCCGTCGAAGTCTCTCACATTGACTTTGTTCTGACGAATCTTCCCCAGATCAAAATTCAGTTGCTTGAGGGTCGACAACGGGCAAATATTAAGGCCAGATCTGTCATCTAAAAAAACACGATTCACAATCTTGTCTGAGCACATGATTGTGATGTGAAAAGCTTTGTTATGTATTACCCCTTCACAAGGCAACTCTTCATCGCTAAAACTAACACGACGGTTTCTGATGACTTTGCTTACCGTGGCTGCAAGATTATCACTATTTGTCCGCGCCGGTACGTGAGTCTCATTCAAAGCCTTTAACAAAGCATGCCTGTCCTGTTGTGAACTCATCAAGAAATTTGAGCAGGGGTCTTCTCCAAATGTTTCACAAAGGAATACTCTTTAGGTTGCACTCTTCGCCAAAATTCCTCAGCTTCAGCTTCACTGATTGGCCTTTTCTGGTGGTCTTTCTTGTTGCCTCCTTGAGCCAATTCCTCTGATGTGTAACATCTACCAGATCTATTCATACCATGGGCGGTAGCAGTCTCGATCACAAACTCTTTCTTGGTAAGGCCTTCCTTTGGAACTGAAGTAAAATCTTGATGAGGTGTCATTATCACAAATTCTTTCTCAGTAAGGCCCTTCTTTGGTCCCGAAACAAAAGCTTGATGGGGTGTTATTATCATGAATTCGGGCTTCTTGCTTATGCTTAGCGAGGCTACAACCTTCTCAAGACTGTCAATATTTGATGGGACTATCGTCTTAGCTGCAACCCAATCCTCTTCTGTTTTAATCATATTAATAGTACCTCCCCCATGATTTGGTAGAGGATTACTATGCACATTAGGAGAGGCAGTCTGGAGGGTGACCACCTTTTGATCAATTAAGTCTTGAATCTTATGCTTCAGGTTGATGCAATCTTCGGTGGTATGTCTTGCACTATTGGAGTGTACGCACATATCTGATCATCTCTTAAGAATTTAGAGTTTGTGTTGACAGGTTTAGGTTCAATGGATGAATCATGCCAACAACGTTTAATCTTTCGAACAACTTGGTTTGACTTTCAATGAGAGGAATGAAAATTTTGGGAGGTTTCCTTTCAAAGTTTGGATGAGGAAGTTCATAGTTATTTGGTGGAGGTACCTGGCGTAATTTAAAGGATTTTGGCGGGGAGGTATTGATACGCTCAAATTTACTTCTCGAAAAGAAGTATAAGCGGTCGTATCAAGTAAAGAATCCAACTATGAGATTGGGGTCGATCCCACGACGAAAATGATTTAGACTTAACTTTAACCTACTATTACTTCTATTTAGTCAAGTCCTTTCCGAAAAAAAAATAACAAAAAGGCGTTTTTAAGTAACGAATATAATTATCTATTTCTAAATAGACAAGTTCAAAGATTTGATTTTTATCAAGTAATGAGAGTAACTAGGGCTTAAGTGTTCCCCATAGGTTCATAACTCGGTAATTCTAGCTATAACAATCATTTCCTAATATCTTGCATGCAAAGTGGTAAGTTATGTATCCCTAATTCCTTGGTCTGGCAACTAGGAAGTTTCACTCCGCACCTTGGTCCGGCTACATGTGTATGCTTTACTAAACCTTACCTTTACCTCATATTAAGCATTATAATCGATGTTTGGCTCAGTTGTTACTTCGCACCAATCGACACTAGCCTATTAGATAGCGTATCCTAAATATATGTTGATAATTCTTTTTTTATTATCTACCTCCTTGGTCCGGCAAGTAGCAACAAGGCGAGTTCTAACGTGTGCACTTGTTGAAAAGACTTCTAAACGAAAAAATTATCAATACATGCAAGACACTATTCTAGAATTGTTAATTTAGCTAGTTTTTACCTTATTATTTACCCATGGTTCCCACAACCCTAGCTATAGATTTAGTTACCCATGTTAATAATCACACAATTCATATTAGTTTGGTAAGAATTCATGTACTTACTTTGATGAGACTGAAGAAAACCCAGAAAATTACTTGAATTAATCAATAATCTTGCAACAAATGATTCCTGAAAATAGATTAATTTCCAAAATCTCAAGTTCACAAACTTAGAATAATAAAACTGAAAAATGCCCAAGAGTCTAACCTCAAAAACGAGGTTTTTACAAGTATTTATAATAATAGAATCCTAATAAAAAATGGAAATCTATTTAAGGAAAATCTGCCAAAAAACCGCGTCTGAGTCGACGACCTGGATGACGGACCGTCGAGGCCACGATGGACCGTCGTGGTCCTCCGTCGTTCCATACTTAGCTTCTTTTCAAGATGGGTACTGGGGCTACTTTCTGTTGATGATGACGGATGTGCAGGACGGTCCGTCGTGGAGATGAAGGTCCGTCGAGAGCCTCCGTAGCCTGACACTTGGTCAGAATTCCCCAATCTTCATTCAGCATCTCTTCCTCCATACGACGATGGCCACCTACGGACCGTCGAGGGGTCGATGGCTCCGTAGGTAGTCACTTCTGCAGTTTCAACCCAATTCTTCCGCATTTTCATTCTGGACAGATTTCCTGCAAACAAAGAGAAAAATACATTAAAACTAATACAAAAAGGCCTTTGACATACACGAAACTTAAGGAAAAAGCATTGAAAGTACCGTGAAACCACGGTACATCAACACCCTCAACTTAAATTCGTTGTTTGTCCTCAAGCGACGCACTATGACTCACCACAAAAATCTTTGTACACGAGTATCCTTATTTTAGATGTCGCAAACATCTGGCTATCAATCCCGATTATTTTCATTATGTTTATGCAAGCTATCACTATTAGTCTCGCTCATGCGGATTAGACCATGACACAAACTCACCACACTCCAACACCTATCCTCTTTGATCTCTCCCCAAGGTACAAACTTTTCGGTATTGCAACTACTGTCCTCGCTTCAAAGAACATCCTCATTTTTCACACAACGATTTCAGTTTGAGTATAAGGATTATTTTTTCAACACTCACTCTCAGAACAACTTCACACCTTATTTATACTTATTGCCATAGGCTTGCCCTTATTTTCACTGCTTTAAGTTCACCATAATAGACTCTTAGGATCACGATAGGACTTTCTTAGCTTTTAACTTAGGATCGGGGTCAGGTAAGATACATTTAGATGTATTTTAGTGGCTTATTTCCCTCCTTGTCATAACGGCTAATCGTCCTACCTTTTCATCATTTTATTCTGCCCTATTTCTTGATTTTCTTGTACTCTTTGACCTTGCTATTCTCCCTTCTTTCTCCTTTTGTGTAAGTGACTCTTTTCTTTTCTTACTTGTATTTTCAAATTTTCAATTTTTTCACTTTTCTTTCAACTTTTCTTGAGTCACTTTTCTTTTGTTCTTTCTCTCTCTTTATTCTTTCAACCCTACTTTCTGGAGCATTCCTCATAATAGCCACCCTCAACTCATGGCTTTGCCATGAGTCAAGGTACACAATACCCAAGGTTGGGTCAAGGCCACGACAAGGTTGTTTTTCTGCATTAGCCACCCTCAACTTATGCTTTTGGCATAAGTTGAGGTGCACATGTCCAAGGAGGGACCAGGGCTAACACATTATTCCCAGAAAAGATCACTTGGGGTGAAAAAGAAAGGTCTATTATAAGCTCAAATCATTTGGATCAAGAAAAGATTAATTTTGTTCGGTTTTATGTTATCTAGGCTAGAGATTGGCTATCTTGAATAAGGGCCTATGATCCTTTCCTAATTATCTATCACGGTTTACTTTTAGCAGGACTAACCAGGCAAGTTCTAGCTCAGTACCAATGGTGGAATATTCAAATTTTCCTCACACTCACGTGACATCTCATTACTCTACCAAATTATCAGAAACCTAGTTCGAGTCTTAGATTTAGGGTCATGCAGTGGTGTATCTCTATGTCATGCTTAGAGCCACAAATTTATCAGTTACTGTGCCTAGTCATTCAACATTTTCTTTAAATCAGAATATCATTTTGTTTAACCATCATGCTTCATATTCCATTCCTATACTATGTACAATAGATACCAATATGCCGGTTCAACAATAAAATAACCAGTCTCTTGGGGAAAAAAGAACACAGGCAAGAAAACCCCAAGAGAGGATCGTGAGTTGGGCTACTCAGACTTCACCCTAGCACTCACTTTCCATTTACCCCACCCCCAACAAAAAAGACATGCAATTGTCCCCAATGCATAAAAGTATATAAAATAGAGTGGAAGTTGAAGCAAACCTGAGGCGCAAAGCGCCGGTGATCAACAAGCTGGCGGGTCTGGTTCCCCGGAACCCGCTCCCTTTGTAGTAGGGACACCATCAGTAGTGTCCTCAGCAATGACATCACCATCAGTAGTGCTCCTCTCAGCCTCTGCAACTTTGGAACTAGACGCCCCAGCAGCCACCCCCATAACCCTCAACTGGCGGGCCTCCTCATCAATCAGCGAGGCTCTCCTCGCAGCCTCCAACTCATGGCGCTCCTTCTTCCGAGCCCGGGACTCATCCTCATCTCTAGTCCGATGCCTCTTGGCACGCTCTCATGGTGGAGGTGGTGGCACATCAGTAGTGGCGAACAGGGCATCCATCACCGTGTCCTCAACAGGCTCTGCAGAAGGGGTCTCAAACTCAGGCATCCGAGCCTCCAGTATAGTGTCCAAGTCAGCTCTCAGACTCTCCGCTGCTGCCTGGAGAGTCGTCACATCCACTGTAGGGGCTGGCCGAGTGAGAACCCGCAGCTCAAATGCGTCCAAACGCTGGTGGACCTCCATGATCTTCCGATCAGTGTGCTGGGCCATCTTCCTCTCTATACGCTCTTCTGCCTCAGCAATGGACCTCTGCATCCAAGGCTGGATATGATGCAGAAGTGTGGCCATTTGGGCCTCTAGTTTCTGGACCCTAGCAATCGGGACCAGTCTAGCAGATGGGATAGAGCGGGAGGAGCTCAGAGCGGTGCTACCACCCGGGATAGACTCGACCGGAGTGGTGTCGGTAGGCTCAGATGTAGCCAGATTAGCCCTTTGGGCCTGCTCTACCATGGCTGCCAGGTTCTCACCTAGCGGCTGTACCTCTATACGGGGCCCTCTGTTGGGAGCCAACTCATTGGCCTCATCCCGGATGAGACCGATATCAACCGGCCAGGCGGGGTCTTGATCACATCAATGTGCCACACGGTCACTCCTGCAGACCTGCACAATGAAAAAACCATGCACGGGAATGGGTAAGTAGTAGTGGCCTTAAAGGCCCTCTCGTGCATCACCGCCTGTAATAGTCATGCAAAGTCCACCTCGAACCCCATAATCATGGCAGCCATCAGCACTGCACGATCCCAGGTGACATTATTATCAGTAGCAGTGGGGGAAAGGTAGTGTCGGACTAATAGCCATAGGAACTTGGCTGTGAAGGTGAGGTTGGCCTTCTTGATACTTCCCTTGGGCTCCCGCACCCAATCGGTAGCCTCACCATCTACGAAGAGGTACTGTGCAATCCACCGCTTGGTGGTCTCTCTCACCTCTCGCTCACGCTGGAACCGACCATCTTTGATCAATTTCCACCGATAGTTAAACTCGGCGGTGAGAGGAGTCCGGGTGGCATCAACATCCATGCCATAGAGAAATCTGTGGATGGCCTGTAAAGAAATATCAACCCGCTTATTGCGGACTCGGACGTACTCCAACGGTGTATGCTTGGCGGGGGCTGCCCGCATTTCCAGCTGAGATCGGAGAGTCGCCACATAGGAGGCATAGAACTTTTGGACCATCTCCTCGCTATAGCGGCCCACATCTCGGGTCGTCCACTCCAGCCGATGTTTGGTGAAAAACTCATGAATGGCCGGCATGGTGGGAAGGCTCCCCGTGAGAACCCTCCGCTCAAGTGTCAGGGTCCGGGTCATGACCCCCTTGTCATTGGGCATCTTGGCATCATTGTAGATCTGGTATTGCCCCTCGACACACCATAGGTTGGGCTGATCAGCAACCGGAGCGGGGATGCCAGTCTGGGGTGCTGAAGTAGAGTCAGCACTGTCAGCCTCATCAGACGAGACAGAAGCAGAAGCCTCCTCAGATCTGGAAGCCTCCATAGAGCCGGAAGCTTCCTCAGAACCGGATGCCTCTACGGAGCCAGAAGCTCCCTCTGAATGTGCAGCCGACCCAGAAAATGTGCCGGTCAGTACGCGCTCCTCGTCAGACTGGGAGGCAGTGACTACGTCGGGCGCCACCCTCGTGGGCGTGGCTCTAGTGGGGCGGGCAGCAGGGGTAGTAGTGCGGGTTCCTGGTGGCACGTTCTCTGGGTCACGCTCATCATCTGAGCCTATGATAAGCCGGTTCGACGGGGCGACTTACTTTGAACGCCCTCGTGAGTAGACACGGTCGTGTTTAGGTGCCATTTGTACCTGCAAAGAGAAGTAGTTAGTACCAGTGGAAGCAGCAAAACACAGAAAATGAATGATAGTGCAGAAGTACAGAGTGCAGGACAGACCCATCGATGGTCCGTCGAGGTCACGACGGTCCGTCATGGGGGTCCGTCGAGGGACACTTAAAAAAAAATTTAAAAATACATCAAAAACAAAGGTTCTGATAGTGGCGACGGTTGTGCAGGACAGACCGTCGAAGGCACGATGGTCCGTCATAAGGGTCCGTCGTGGGACACTTAGAATAAATTTTAAAAGCGTACAAAACAAAGGTTCTGACAATGTCGACGGTTATGCAGGACGGACCGACGTAGGGACGACGGTTATGCAGGACGGACCGACGTAGGGACGACGGTCCGTCATAAGGGCCTGTCGAAGGACACTTAGATTATTTTTATAAAATAATCAGAAACAAAGGTTCTGACACCGTCGACGGTTGAGCAGGACGGACCGTCGAAGGGACGACGGTCCGTTAAAAGGGTCCGTCGCGGGACACTTAGAATAAATCTTAAAAGCGTCAGAGACAAAGGTTCTGACAGTGTAGACGGTTATGAAGGACGGACCCTCGTAGGGACGACGATCCGTCATAAGGGTCCGTCGAAGGACACTTAGAGTATTTTTATAAAAAATCAGAAACAAAGGTTCTCACACCGTCGATGGTTGAGCAGGACGGACCGTCGAAGGGACGACGGTCCGTCGTAAGGGTCCGGCGATGGACACTTAGAGTAAGCAAGGGAGTTGGGGTTGACGGACCCCAACGACGGTCCATCGCGGGATCGACGGTCCGTCGATGGGGTCTCGTACTGACCTTCAGGGACACAATTTTCAGTCAATTTGGTTCCCTATCCTACTAATTTGAAGTATTCCTAGAAGCCTAAGTTTACCAAACAGTACCCCAGCATCCCATCATTCGTAGGGCATGAATTTTCCTAGTTTTAACATGCATTTTCGATAGCCTATCAAACCCTAGGTGAGGAACACAATCATGCAAACACACGCCATTTTTTTTAACAAGACCAGCCCATCCCTTTCAATTTCAGTGTTCTAAGGGACTTAGGACTTTTGTGTGTAAGTTTTAGCATGCAAAATGGTCCAAAATGAAGTACCTAAACAGTTACAAATCACGGTAATCAAGAATATTTAACAAAAAGTTAATTTAGCAGATCATAACAACATACCTGACAACCGTAGTAGAGGAGAAAGAGTATGAATCACTAGAAGTTGAACAGCAGCAACAACCACCACAAACACCGACCGGCAAAGTGTCTGAAGAAAATGGGAGATTTTGGGAGAGAAAGGAATTCTTGGGGTTTGGAGGGAATGTGGGAATCTGAGGAGTGAGTGGGAGTTAATGGGTGATGAAGTGGGGGAACAATGAGAGGAAATAGGGAGGGAAAACGTTTATGGGTATGTGAAGAGTTGGTAACTGAAAAGTTTTAAAAACTTTTAATATATAGCCAGACGGGTCGGGTCGGGTTGATGGGTGAGGGATCGACAATTCCCCGTTGACGGACCGTAAGTCGGTCGATGGTCCGTCGACGCCTCCGTCGACAGTGCCCTAACTTATAAAAATTGAAAGAACATACCTGGGCATGACGGATCCTACCGACGGTCCATCGCAGCTTCGACGGTCCATCGATTGGTCCGTCGAAGGGTGCATCAGACCAGTTTTCTGCAGATTTTCTGTTGATGTGGTCCCTGCACATTGAACACCCATTAAGCTAATCTTTTTGTATTTTTTGGACACTTTTTGGACACTGACCCTAAACTACGCTCTAGCCAACACTTCTAAAGAAAAATAAAAGAACATTCAAACAAGACATTAAGTAATAAAAGCAAAAATAATGCAACTATTCCTAGAAAACAACGAAAGACCTATAGTTGGCTAGAGGATACATATTGGGTTGCCTCCCAATCAGCGCTTGATGTAACGTCGCGGCACGACGGAGGAATCTTGATTACTCAGACTTTATCAAGATGGTATGCCTCGATCACTTCATTCATCGTTTCAGCATGCCCCAGATAGATTTTGATGCGCTTCCCGTTCACCTTGAACCTCACGCCCTCTTTGTTCTCCAACTCAACCGCACCATGAGGGAATAGTTGGGTGATCAAGTAGGGACCAGTCCATTTGGACTTGAGTTTGCCCGGAAACAAGCGGAACCTAGAATTGAATAAAAGCACCAAATTCCCAACCAAAAAATTGCGCTTCTCAATCTTTTCGTCATGGTACTTCATCTTTTCTTTTTAAAGGACTGAACTTTTATATGCCTTCAAGCGAAATTCATCAAGCTCATTCAACCAGTTTAACCTCTGTTCCGCAGCCTCATTCCAATCCATTTTCAACTTCTTTATTGCCCAAATGGCTTTATGCTCTAATTCAACCGGTAAGTGACAGGCCTTCCCATATAGAAGTTGGTATGGGGACGTACCTATGGGAGTCTTGTATGCTGTCCGGTAGGCCCAAAGAGCATCATCAAGCCTCCTTGACCA
Organism: Solanum sitiens; assembly: GCA_016801875.1. Taxonomy (NCBI): domain Eukaryota; kingdom Viridiplantae; phylum Streptophyta; class Magnoliopsida; order Solanales; family Solanaceae; genus Solanum; species Solanum sitiens. Next base: position 75,855 of record JABWTJ010000390.1, read on the forward strand.
ATCCGTTCTACTAGCATTCACCATTTTTGCAAGAATATGCTTAATCTCCCTGTTTGACACCTCAACTTGCCCACTAGTTTGAGGATGGTACAGAGTGGCTACATTATGGCGAACCCCATACTTTTCCAATAATCCCTTAAATATCTTGTTGCAAAAGTGGGATCCCCCATCACTGATAATAGCCCTTGGGGTGCCAAATCTGGAAAATATGTTCTTTTTCAAGAGCGCGGTGACACTCTTCCCTTCATTATTTGCAAGTGCGATAGCCTCCGCCCATTTAGACACATAATCGACTGCCACAAGAGTGTACTTCATCCCATGAGAACTCACAAATGGGCCCATAAAGTCAATGCCCCACACATCAAACAATTCAATCACAAGAATGAGATTTAAAGAGAGCTCTTGCTTTCTCAAAATGCCACCATCTCTTTGGCATCTATCACATGCCTTGGCGAACTCATGAGCATCTTGGTGTATAGTTGGCCAATAGTAGTCACATTGCAAGATCTTGTGGGCAGTCCAGATACCACTATGATGCCCACCTACAGGCGAAGAATGGCATGCCTCCAAAACACTCAACATCTCAACTTCCGGCACACAACGCCGAATAAGCCCATCGGCACAACTCCTATATAAGTATGGTTCATTCCAAAAGAACTTTTTCACATCATGCATGAACTTTTTCCTTTGATGAAAGGACAAGTCCGGTGGGACGATATCACTAGCCAGATAATTCACAAAATCTGCGAACCATGGAATCAAGTCTTGGGAGGCAGCCAATACATGCTCATTAGGGAAAGTATCATCAATTTCAGCATTTTCACCTAACTCCCTAATTGCTTCATCTTCTAATCGGGACAAGTGATCAGCAACTTGATTTTCGATCCCTTTTCTATCTTTCACCTCAAAGTCAAATTCTTGCAATGGTAATACCCAACAAATCAACCTCGGTTTTGCATCCTTCTTTGCCATCAAATATCTCAAAGCAGAATGATCAGTATGCACTATAACTCTAGTGCCAAGCAAATAGGAGCGAAATTTCTCAAAAGCAAAGACTACTGCAAGGAGCTCTTGCTCAGTTACGATGTAGTTCTTTTGGGCTTCATTGAGGGATTTACTAGCATAGTAAATGGGGTGAAGGATTTTATCCTTCCTTGTCCCAAAACCACACCAAGAGCAACCCCGCTCGCATCACACATAACCTCAAATGACTTACTCCAATCCGGAGAAATGATGATAGGTGCAGACACCAACTTTTCCTTTAGCTCACCAAATGCCTTTAGACAGGATTCATCAAAATAAAACTTACACTCTTCCTCAAGTAACTTACACAAGGGATGTGCAATCTTTGAAAAATCCTTGATGAAACTCCGGTAAAAGCCCGCATGCCCAAGAAAGCTTCTCACACCTTTTACAAAGATGGGTGGAGGAAGTCTCTCTATCACTTCAACTTTAGCTCGATCAACCTCTATTCCCTTATCTGAAATGCGATGACCCAATACAATACCTTCTTTCACCATGAAGTGACATTTTTCCCAATTAACCATAAGGTTGCAGTCTTCACACCTTTTAAGAACCTCGGACAAATGACTCAAACACCGCTCAAAGGAGTCACCAACCACTGAAAAATCATCCATAAACACCTCAATAATGTCCTCCACCATATCGGAGAATATTGACATCATGCATCTCTGAAATGTGGCCGGTGCATTACATAACCCAAACGGCATTCTCTTGAACGCGAAGTTCCCATAAGGGCAAGTAAAGGTGGTTTTCTTTTGATCTTCCAGTGCAAAAAAAATCTGATTATAACCCGAATAACCATCAAGAAAACAGTACTACCCCTTTCCTGCAAGTCTATCCAACATCTTATCCATGAAGGGCATAGGAAAATGGTCCTTCTCGGTCCATGCATTTAATTTCCGGTAATCCATGCACACCCTCCATTCAGTCACCGGCCTCATCGGAACAAGCTCCTTTTTCTCATTGGGGACCACAGTCATTCCCCCTTTCTTAGGTACACACTGAACAGGGCATACCCAACTACTATCGGCGATTGAATATATCACTCCAGCATCCAACCACTTAATGATTTCCTTCTTCACCACCTCTTGCATAGGTGGATTTAAACGTCTCTGGTGCTCAATACTTGGCTTATGATCGGGCATGAGTTGGATTTTATGCAAACAAATACCGGGAGGGATCCCAATAATATTCGCAATAGTCCATCCAATAGCTCTTTTGAACCTTTTTAACACTTTCACCAAACTTTCAACCTGATGCACATGCAATAATTACTGGCAAAGTGTCACCATTTCCCAAGATTACATACCTCAGATGAGGTGGTAGAGCCTTAAGTTCTAATTTTGGAGCCTTCTCTGTAGATGATTTCGCGGGTGAAGACTCGCGATGCATCATATCTAACTCAAACTTCTTTGGCTTAAACCGAACATCACCTCGATCAAGTGCCGCGACCAATGACCCATATTCTTCAATGCAATCGCTATCAAAATTCATGATCACTACCGCTAGTGCTTTTACACACAGACGTTTTTCTATTTGTACCTCAGATGACTTTTCAACCCTGTAAGATATGGCTGATACCGATTGGAGCTCACCACTCTGCCTCATGGACCTACAAATGTTGAAAGTCACTTCTTCATTGTTCAACCGAAATTTCATTTGCGCTTTCTCCATATCAACCAAGGCTCTACCCGTAGCAAAGAATGGCCTCCCAAGAATAATAGGCACCTCAAAATCGACCTCACAATCAAGAATTACAAAATCGGCCGAAAATATGAATGATTTCACCTTTACTAACACATCGTGGAGTATCCCAATAGGCCTCTTCACCGTTCGATCGGCCATCAGTAGCCGCATCGCAGTGGGCTTGGGTCACCCAAACCCAACTTCTTGTAAATAGAGAGAGGCATGAGATTTATGCTTGCCCCAAGATCACATAATGCTTTTGCAAAATGTAATAACCCGATTGTACATGGAATAATGAAAGCACCCGGATCTTCTTTCTTTTGCACTAGAGACCTTGTAGCAATAGCACTACAATGCTGCATTCTATCATCATCCTTAAAACTGACCGATCTTTTCTTAGTAACCATATCTTTCATGAACTTGGCATAACCGGGCATTTGTTCAAGAGCTTCTATCAAAGGGACATTGACGGAAAGTTGTTTCAATATGTTGATAAAACGCCGGTATTTACCATCCTCAGTCTTTTTCACTAACCTTTGTGGTAATGGAGGTGGTGGTCTTGGCATGGGGGTCACCTTTTGGGGTACCACAGCTTCTTTCCCCGTTTTGTCTCCTAACTCACCACTAACCTCCACTACCTCATCATCACCTCTTATCACCTTTTCTACACCAGACGGCATCGGTGGGTCAATGGTTTGCTTACCACCTCGAGTTGTGACTGCCATACAATGTCCATCATTTTTCAGATTTTGGACAGTGTTGCTAGTAAGAGTACCCGGTTGGCGTGGGTTCACAGTCGAAGACAATTGGGCCAATTGCAACTCAAGATGCTTGATCGAGATTGCATGTGTATCAAATTTCTGCCCAATACTCGCTAAGTCACTCCTCAACTCTTTAGTGTGCTCATCACTAGCATCAAACCTCCTCATCATTTTCTGCAACATATCCTCAACTCGCGCCATACTACCTCCACCGTCCCTAGGAGTAACTTCACAATTTTGAGGTGGAACATAGGGCCCACTCCTATCATTTCTGTTAGTTACCCCGGTTGAAGTTGTTGTCGCGGTTGTAATTCCCATCTCGGACATAATGACCCTCTCGGTTGTAATTACCATAGTTCCGACCTTGGTTTCCTTGACCTTGGCGCCAATTCTCCTGATTGGGGCCTTGGGAGTTTGGTCGGAAACCCCTCGTCTGCTCATTTATCGCCTTAGAGTCCTTCTCATAGTAATACTCATCAGTCGGCGGCGGTGGTTTAGACAAGTAGTTCACTGCATTTACCTTTTCTGCACCCTAGTGACATGTTTCAACACCAACCCAAGCTCAGTTCTCATTTGAGCCATTTTCTCACGAATCTCATCTGTGGCTGGGTTGTGTGCGGACTGCACTGCAAAAGTGTTTCTCCCAGTATCTAACTTGCTAGTGCTCCAAGCTTTATTATTTGGGAGATTTCTCTAACTTCTCAGCAATCTCAGCATAAGGACGCTTCCCATAATTTCCACCCGCTATCGTATCCAATACTGCTTTATTATTATCATCTTGTCCCCGATAGAAGTACTCTTTAAGTGACTCATCATCGATGTTGTGATTGGGGACACTTCTCAAGAACGAAGTGAATCTGTCCCAAGAACTACTGACTGATTCTCCCGGTAGTGCCACAAAGTTGTTCACCCTATCTTTGTGGTTTAGCTTCTTAGACACCAGGTAGTAACGTGCTAAGAACACATTCCTCAATTGATTCCAAGTGTAGATTGAGTTATAGGGGAGTTCTGTAAACCATATAGTAGCCTCTCCCGTCAGTGAGAGAGGAAACACTCTCAACCCAATTATTTCCATATTCAAATCAGGCCTCCCTACACAACTCTTACACACCGACCTCACTTTGGCGATGTGAGCATGTGGATCCTCAGAAGGTAGCCCCGAAAACAAACCTCTAGCGGTGAGCATTTGCATCAGACTACTAGTTACCACGAAAGTATGGCCATGTGGTAGGGGAGGCAATAAATGTGGCCCGTCAGAGTCAATAATGTTATCATATCCCCTATAATACTCTTGAGGGCGTGGAGCGGGAGGTTTCCTCCGTATTTCACCTTCCCCATGATTTTCAGGTAATAATTGAGCATGAGCATCAACCGGTGGTGGAATTTCCGGGTTGTGACCATCATCAAGAATACCCAGATTTTGGTTCATTCTGCGCAGTGTACGCTCTAGTTCAGGGTCGGGTGCGAGTATGGGTTCTCCTCTACTCCGCGTACTTGGCATACACAGAAGTTAGATCTGTAAGAGACAAAAACAAAGAGAAAAAGTAAAATTAGGAAAATATTGACTAAACTTCGGTAATAAGTTTAAAGTTAACCTAAAAGCCACTTTCCCCGGCAGCGGCGCCAAAATTTGATACGCTCAAATTTAATTCTCGAAAAGAAGTATAAGCGGTCGTATCAAGTAAAGAACCCAACTATGAGGTTGGGGTCGATCCCACGAGGAAAATGATTTAGACTTAACTTTAACCTACTATTACTTCTATTTAGTCAAGTCCTTTCCCGAAAAAATAACAAAAAGGGGGTTTTAAGTAACGAATATAATTAGCTATTTCTAAATAGACAAGTTCAAAGATTTGATTTTTATCAAGTAATGAGAGTAACTAGGGCTTAAGTGTTCCCCATAGGTTCATAACTCGGTAATTCTAGTTATAACAATCCTTTCCTAATATCTTGCATGCAAAGTGGTAAGTTATGTATCCCTAATTCCTTGGTCCGGCAACTAGGAAATTTCACTCCGCACCTTGGTCCGGCTACGTATGTATGCTTTACTAAACCTTACCTTTACCTCATATTAAGCATCATAATCGATGTTTGGCTCAGTTGTTACTTTGCACCAATCGATACTAGCCTATTAGATAGTGTATCCTAAATATATGTTGATAATTCTTTTCTTATTATCTACCTCCTTGGTCCGGCAAGCAACAACAAGGCGAAATCTAATGCGTGCACTCGTTAAAAATACTTCTAAACAAAAGAATTATCAATACATGCAAGACACTACTCTAGAATTGTTATTTTAGATAGTTTTTACCTTGTTATTTACCCATGGTTCCCACAACCCTAGCTATGGATTTAGTTACCCATGTTAATAATCACACAATTCATATTAGTTTGGTAAGAATTCATGTACTTAATTTGATGAGATTGAAGAAAATCCAGAAAATTTCTTGAATTAATCAATAATCTTGCAACAAACGATTCCGGAAAATAGATTAATTTCCAAAATCTCAAGTTCACAAACTTAGAACAATAAAACTAAAAAATACCCAATAGTATAACCTCAAAAATGAGGTTTTTAGAATTATTTATAATAATAGAATCCTAATAAAAAAGGGAAATCTACTTAAGGAAAATCTGCCCAAAAATCGCGTCTGAGTCGACGACCTGGATGACGGACCGTCGAGGCCACGATGGACCATCGTGGTCCTCCGTCGTTCCATACTTAGCTTCTTTTCAAGATGGGTACTGGGGCTACTTTCTGTTGATGATGACGGATGTGCAGGACGGACCATCGTGGAGATGACGGTCCGTCGAGAGCCTCCGTAGCCCCACACTTGGTTAGAATTCCCCAATCTTCATTCAGCATCTCTTCCTCCATACGACGATGGCCACCTACGGACCGTCGAGGGGTCGTGATGTACCGTGGTTTCACGGTATTTTTAATACTTTTTCCTTAAGTTTAGTGTGTGTCGAGAGCCTTTTTGTGTTGATTTTGATATAAGTTTATCTTTGTTTGCAGAAAATCTGTCTAAGGAAGAACGCGGGAGTTTTTGAGAAAGAATTGTAGAAGAGACCACCTACGGAGCCTATGACGGTCCGTCGCGGCTGTGACGGTCCGTAGGTGGTATCGTAGTGAAGGAAGAAGTTGCTGAAGGAAATTTGGGGAAGTCTGACCAAGTGTGGGATTACGGAAGTTCGTGACGGACCGTCACAGATACAACGGTCCGTCCTGCATGTTCGTCGTAATTATCAGAGAGTAATCCCAGTACCCAAAATTCCAAAGTTCAAGTGTATTGGAACGAAGACCCTCGACGGGCCGTCATGCTCGCGACGGTCCGTCATACCTGTCCGTCGGGGGGAATGAAGAAAGCAACATGAGAAGATGTGAAGTATGGGACGACGGAGGCTATGACGGTCCGTCGTGTCCATGATGGTCCGTCACGTGGTCCGTCGACCCAGACGCGTTTGGACAGATTTTTAGTAAATAGAATCCTTATTTGATTAGGTTTTTATTTTTCTTATAAATAGTTGGAAAAACCTCGTTTTTGAGGTTAGACTTTCTGGATAATTTTTAGTTTATAGTTCTTCGATTATATTAGTAAACTCTTGATTTTGGAAATTAAGATATTTTCCGGGAATTGATTGTTGTGGATTTCGGTGATTAATCAAGTTGAATTCTGGGAAATTATTCGTTTTCATAAAAGTAAGTGCATGAACTCTTCCATTAACGATATGAATTGTGTAATTACGAACATGGGTAACTAAACCTCATAGCTAGGGTTGTGGGAACCATGGGTGAATAACAAGGTAGAAATCTAACTTCAATAACAATTTCTAGAGTGGTGTCTTGCATGTATTGATAATTCTTTCGTTTAGAATTCTTTTTAACGGTGGCCAACGTTAGAACTCGCCTTAATGCTACTTGCCGGACCAAGGAGGTAGATAATAGGAAAAGAATTATCAACATAGATTTAGTGTAGACTATCTAATAGACTAGTATTGGTTGGTACGAGTTAATAGCTTAGTCAAATACCGAATACGATGTTTAATATGAGGTAAAGATAAGGGTTAGTATAGCAACACACGTAGCCGGACCAAGGTGCGGAGTGAAATTCTCTAGATGCCGGACCAAGGATTTAGAGATACATAACTTATCACTTTACGTGCAAGATATCAGGATAGAGCTGTTATAGTTAGATTTACCAAGTTAGGAACCTGTGGGGAACACTAAAACCCTAGTTACTTTTATAATTTGATTAAACTCTGAAAGTTAAAATTGTTAGTTGTTCATTCTTATTTAGTTAATTATTTTCATTAATTTAGAAATAAAACCCCCCTTTTTGTCTTTTGGTTTATTGGAAAACAGTTGGCTAAATAATAGTAATAATAAAATAAAGTTAAGTCTGAACTATTTTCCTTGTGGGATCGATCCCAACCTCATTAGTTGGGTTCTTTACTTGATACGACCGCTTTACTTCTTATTTGAGAAGTAAGTTTGAGCGTATCAAATTTTGGCGCCGCTGCCGGGGAAAGTAGCTTTTAGATTAACTTTAATTTATTACTAAAATTTAGTTAATATTTTCCTGATTTTACTTTTTCTGTTGTTTTTGATTTTTTTCTAGGTTTGACGTCCTTGTATGCCAAATACACGGAGCGGAAGAGAACCCTTGTTTCCCTACGATCACGAGTTAGAGCGTACACTACGAAGAATGAATCGAAACTTGGGTATAAATGATGATGATCCAAACCTGAACAACCCAGCTCCGGTTGATGCTCATGGTCGATTATTACCTGATAATCCTAATCCAGGTGCACAAAGGGGACAAAATCCCGCACCACGTCCTCAAGAATACTACAGAGGCTATGACAATATTGCAGATTCTGATGGGCCACTTGTATTGCCCCCTCTACCTGAAGGTCACACCTTTGTAGTCACTAGTAGTCTAATGCAAATGCTCACTGCTAGAGGTTTGTTTTCCGGACTACCGTCCGAGGATCCACATGCTCATATAGCTAAGGTGAGGGCAGTGTGTAAAAGCTGTGTAGGGAGGCCTGATTTGAATTTGGATGTAATAGGGCTAAGAGTATTTCCTCTTTCACTGACGGGAGAGGCTGCCATTTGGTTCACTGAGCTTCCTTATAACTCAATCTTCACTTGGAACCAATTAAGGGACGTTTTCTTAGCACGTTACTACCCGGTCTCCAAGAAACTAAATCACAAAGATAGAGTTAACAACTTTGTGGCACTACCAGGAGAATCAGTTAGTAGTTCTTGGGATAGGTTCACTTCATTTCTGAGAAGTGTCCCCAATCACCGCATAGATGATGAGTCACTCAAAGAATACTTCTACCGGGGACAGGATGATAATAATAAAGCGGTATTGGATACTATAGCAGGTGGTTCTTATGGGGAGTGTCCTTATGCTGAAATTGCCGAAAAATTAGAGAAAATTTCCCGAAATAATAAAGCATGGAGTACTAGAAAGACAGATACTGGGAGAAATACTTTTGCAGTGCAATCCACACACAACCCAGCCACAGATGAGATTCGTGAAGAGATGGCACAGATGAGAACTGAGCTTGGGTTAGTGTTAAAACATGTCACTGGGGGTGCAGAAAAGATAAACGCAGTGAACTACTTGTCTAAACCACCACCACCAACTGATGAATATTATTATGAGGAAGATTCTTATGCAGTAAATGATCAGACGGGGGGTTTCCGACCAAATGCCCAAGGCTCCAATCAGGAGAATTGGCGCCAAGGTCAAGGAAATCAAGGTCGGAACTATGGTAACTACAACCGCGAGGGTAATTATGTTCGTGATGGAAATTACAACCGCGACAACAACTTCAACAGGGGTAACTATGGTAACAGAAATGAGAGGAGTGGGCCATATGTTCCTCCTCAAAATCGTGAAGTTGCTCCTAGGGATGGTGGAGGTAGTATGGCGCGAGTTGAGGATATGTTGCACAAGATGATGAGGAGGTTCGATGCTAGTGATGAGCACACCAAAGAGTTAAGGAGTGATGTAGCAGGTATTGGACAGAAAGTTGATACACATGCCATATCAATCAAGCAGCTTGAATTGCAAATGGCTCAATTATCTGCAACTGTGAACACACGGCAACCGGGCACTCTTCCTAGCAACACTGTCCAAAATCCGAAAAATGATGGACACTGCATGGCAATTACTACTCGTGGTGGTAAACAAACTATTGACCCACCTATGCCGTCTATTGTGGAAAAGGTGATGAAAGACAATGATGAAGTGGTAGAGGTTAGTGATGAAGTAGAAGATAACACTGAGGAAGTTGCTGAAGTGCCTAAAAAGGTAACTCCCATGCCTAGACCTCCACCCCCCTTTCCTCAAAGATTAGTGAAAAAGACCGAAGATGGCAAATATCGGCGTTTTATAACAATGTTGAAGCAACTTTCTATCAATGTTCCTTTGGTAGAAGCTCTTGAACAAATGCCCGGTTATGCCAAGTTTATGAAAGATTTGGTTACAAAGAAAAGATCGGTCACTTTTGAGGATGATGACAGAATGCAGCATTGTAGTGCTATTGCTACAAGGTCGTTAGTGCAAAAGAAAGAAGATCCGGGTGCATTTACTATTCCTTGTACAATCGGGTTATTACATTTTGCGAAAGCATTATGTGATCTGGGGGCAAGCATAAATCTCATGCCCCTCTCGATTTATAAGAAGTTGGGTTTGGGTGACCCAAAGCCCACTGCGATGCGGCTACTGATGGCCGATCGAACAGTAAAAAGGCCTATAGGGATACTCCATGATGTGCTAGTAAAAGTGGAGTCGTTCATATTTCCAGCAGATTTTGTCATTCTTGATTGTGAAGTCGATTTTGAGGTGCCTATTATTCTTGGGAGGCCATTCCTTGCTACGGGTAGAGCTTTAGTTGATATGGAAAAAGGGCAGATGAAATTTCGGTTGAACAATGAAGAAGTGACTTTCAACATTTGTAGGTCCATGCGGCAGAGTGGTGAGCTCCAATCGGTATCTGCCATATCCTACAAAATTGGTGAATCATCCAAGACACAAATAGAAGAACGACTAGGTGTAGAAGCACTGGCGGCAGTGATAATGAATCTTGATAATGAAGGCATTGAAGAATATATGTCATTAGTTGCTGCCCTTGATCGTGGTAATGTCCGGTTTAAACCGAAGAAATATGAGCTAGACATGAAGAATCGCGAGTCTCCACCCGCTAAACCATCCATTGAGGAGGCTCCAAAGCTAGAACTAAAAGCTCTCCCACCTCATCTAAGGTATGAATTCTTAGGAACCGGTGACACATTACCGGTAATCATTGCATCAGATCTAAATGAACAACAAGTTGAGAGTCTGGTCAAAGTGCTAAAAAGGTTCAAAAGAGCTATTGGGTGGACCATTGCGGACATTATTGGGATCCCTCCTGGTATTTGTTCTCATAAAATCCAACTCATGCCCGATCATAAGCCAAGTATTGAGCACCAGAGACGCTTAAACCCACCTATGCAAGAGGTCGTGAAGAAGGAAATCATAAAGTGGTTAGATGCAGGAGTAATTTATCCAATCGCCGATAGTAGTTGGGTATGTCCTGTTCAGTGTGTACCTAAGAAAGGGGGAATGACTGTGGTCCCCAATGAAAAAAATGAACTGGTTCCAATGAGGCCGGTGACTGGATGGAGGGTGTGTATGGATTATCGGAAATTAAATGCATGGACCGAAAAGGACCATTTTCCCATGCCCTTCATGGATCAGATGTTGGATAGACTCGCCGGAAAAGGGTGGTACTGTTTTCTTGATGGTTATTCAGGGTATAATCAGATCTCTATTGCACCAGAAGATCAAGAGAAGACCACTTTTACCTGTCCATATGGGACCTTTGCGTTCAAGAGAATGCCGTTTGGGTTGTGCAATGCACCCGCCACATTTCAGAGATGTATGATGTCTATATTCTCCGACATGGTGGAAGATACTATTGAGGTCTTTATGGATGATTTTTCAGTGGTTGGTGAAACTTTCGAGCAATGTTTGAGCCATTTGTCTGAGGTTCTTAAGAGATGTGAAGATTGCAATTTAGTTCTCAATTGGGAAAAATGCCACTTCATGGTCAAAGAAGGTATTGTTTTGGGCCATCGTATTTCAGAAAAAGGCATAGAAGTTGATCGAGCCAAAGTCGAGGTGATAGAGAAACTTCCTCCACCTATCTCCGTAAAAGGTGTGAGAAGCTTTCTTGGGCATGCAGGTTTTTACAGGAGATTCATCAAAGATTTCTCGAAAATTGCACATCCATTGTGCAAACTGTTGGAGAAAGATTGTAAGTTTTCTTTTGATGAATCCTGTCTGAAAGCATTCGGCGATCTCAAAGAAAAACTGGTATCTGCACCTATCATTATTTCTCCGGATTGGAACAGTCCATTTGAGGTAATGTGTGATGCGAGTGGGGTTGCCCTTGGTGTGGTATTGGGACAAAGAAGGGACAAAATCCTTCATCCCATTTACTATGCTAGTAAAGCCCTCAATGAAGCTCAGAAGAACTATACAGTCACTGAACAAGAGCTCCTTGCTGTAGTATTTGCGTTTGAAAAATTTCGCTCCTATTTGCTAGGTACTAGAGTCATAGTGCATACTGACCATTCAGCCCTGAGATATTTGATGGCGAAGAAGGACGCAAAACCAAGGTTAATTCGTTGGGTATTACTACTGCAAGAATTTGACTTTGAGGTAAGGGATAGAAAAGGGACCGAAAATCAAGTTGCTGATCACTTGTCCCGTTTAGAAGATGAAGCTATGAGAGAGTTGGGGGATAAGACTGATATTGATGACACGTTCCCCGATGAGCATGTCTTGGCTGCCTCACAAGACCTGATTCCGTGGTTTGCAGATTTTGCGAACTACCTAGCTAGTGATCTTGTTCCATCGGACTTGTCTTTTCATCAAAGGAAAAAGTTCATGTACGATGTGAAGAAATTCTTTTGGGATGAACCATACTTATACAGGAGTTGTGCTGACGGGCTTATTCGGCGTTGTGTGCCAGAAGTCGAGATGTTGAGTATTTTAGAGGCATGCCATTCCTCACCCTTTGGTGGACATCATAGTGGTGTCCGGACTGCTCACAAGATCTTCCAAAGTGGTTACTATTGGCCAACTATTCATCAAGATGCTCATGAGTTCGCCAAAGCATGTGATAGATGTCAAAGAGATGGCGGCATTTCAAGAAAGCAAGAGCTCCCTCTAAATCCCATTCTTGTAATTGAGTTATTTGATGTTTGGGGTATTGACTTTATGGGTCCGTTTGTGAGTTCTCATGGAATGAAGTATATTTTAGTAGCAGTGGATTATGTATCCAAGTGGGTGGAAGCTATCGCCCTCGCAAACAATGAAGGGAAGAGTGTCACTGCATTCTTGAAAAAGAATATATTTTCTCGATTTGGTACCCCACGGGCAATTATTAGTGATGGGGGATCCCACTTTTGCAACAAATTGTTCAAGGGATTATTGGAGAAATATGGGGTTCGCCATAATGTGGCCACTCCTTACCATCCTCAAACTAGTGGGCAAGTTGAAGTATCAAATAGGGAAATCAAACAGATTTTGTCGAAAACAGTGAACGCTAGTAGAACAGATTGGTCAAGGAGGCTTGATGATGCTCTTTGGGCTTACCGGACAGCATATAAGACTCCCATAGGTATGTCCCCATACCAACTAGTATATGGGAAAGCATGTCATCTTCCGGTTGAATTAGAGCATAAAGCCATGTGGGCTATGAAGAAGCTAAAAATGGACTGGAACGAAGCTGCAGAACAACGATTAAATGGGTTAAATGAACTCGATGAATTTCGCCTTAAGGCTTATGAAAGCTCAGCCCTCTACAAAGAGAAGATGAAGAAGTACCATGACCTAAAAATCGAGAAACGAGAGTTTATGATTGGGGATTCGGTGCTTTTATTCAACTCTAGATTGCGCTTGTTTCCGGGCAAGCTAAAGTCTAAATGGACTGGACCGTACTTGATCACCAAATTATTCCCTCATGGAGCCGTTGAGTTGGAAAACAAGGAAGGTGTGCGGTTTAAGGTGAACGGACAACGTCTCAAAATCTATATTGGTCATGCGGAATCGGCGAATGAGGTGGTTGAGGCATATTATCTTGATGAAGTCTGAGTAATCAAGTGTCCTCAGTCGTGCCGCGACGTTAAATCAGGCGCTGGTTGGGAGGCAACCCAATAGTTATCATCTAATCACGTTTATAGTTTTTGTGTTTTTCTCTTTCTAGTAACAGTAGCATTTTCTATTTATGGGTTGTAAATTTTCAGGTAGCACATCTACAGGAAGTACTGCAGACAAGTTACTCTACATCAGTCACTGACGGATACATCGACGGACCGTCACTCCTGTGACGGACCGTCGCATGCCTCCGTCGTGCCAGGTACGCTCTCTTGTAATTTTGAAAAACTAGGGCACAGGCGACGGACCATGTGACGGACCGTCACAACTGCGACGAACCGTCATCGGGGTTTCGTCACGCCATTACCCGGCTACCCGACCCGACCCGGCTTCAGAATTTTAAAAGTTTAAAACGTTTTAAACCCCCCCACCCCTTCATTATCAGTTTTCACTTAATCTTCCCTCCATTTTCTCCCCTTCCAACTTCACTCTCTTCCCAAATTCCCCATCTTCTCCCATTGTTCATCCCAAAATTTTCCCTCTTGGTCGGAATTTGCTGCAGTGATTCTTAACCTTCTAACTTGAGTGCCATCATTTGTGCATTATTGTCTCCTCTTCCAAGGTATGTATTCCTGAAACTCTACCCTTTACTATTTTTTTGGTTGTTTTACTGTTTTTCCCTATTGATTGCATATGGGTTTCTGCTTTTGCCTAGATATTATCTAACTTAGGTCTGTAATTCCACAAACTGCCTGGACAATACTAGAGAAATTAGGGCTTTAAAACTTACCAATTTGGGTTGTCATTCTGACTCACATGGGGTAAAACTTGGCACCCCTCAGTTCTGTCTCTGTTTCACAGCACGACAACCCGATGACGGACCGTCATACCCATGACGGTCCATCCTGCACAACCGTCGTGACGGTCAGAGACCCCTGTCCTAGGGGTCTCAACACTTTTTCTAAGTGTCCACTGACGGACACATGTGACGGACCGTCATATCCATGACGGTCCGTCCTGCACAACCGTTGTGACGGTCAGAGACCACTGTCCTAGGGGTCTCAACACTTTTTCTAAGTGTCCACTGACGGACACATGTGACGGACCGTCATACCCATGACGGTCTGTCCTGCACAACCGTCGTGACGGTCAGAGACCCCTGTCCTAGGGGTCTCAACACTTTTTCTAAGTGTCCTCTGACGGACACATGTGACGGACCGTCATACCCATGACGGTCCGTCCTGCACAACCGTCGTGACGGTCAGAGACCCCTGTCCTATGGGTCTCAACACTTTTTCCAAGTGTCCACTGACGGACACTTGCGACTGACCGTCACACCCACGACGGTCCATCCTGCATAACCGTTGTGACGGTCAGAGACCCCTATCCTATGGGTCTCAATACTTTTTCCAAGTGTCCACTGACGGACATATGTGACAGACCGTCACACCCACGACGGTCCGTCCTGCACAACCGTCGTGACGGTCAGAGACCCCTGTCCTATGGGTCTCAACACTTTTTCTAAGTGTCCTCTGACGGACACTTGCGACGGACCGTCATACCCATGACGGTCCGTCCTGCTTAACCGTCGTATCGGTCTGAGACTTTCCCTCTGATATTTTATGTTGCCAAGTATTACATGACGGACTGCATGACGGTCCGTCATACGCACTACGGTCCGTCACCAGGTCCGTCGTGCCCTACTGCTACTTCAGAGCTGTTATCACTGGTTTGAGTGTCTGAGTATTATTGTCTCAAATGTTTATTTCTTTTGTGTCATGCTTCATCCTTCAAGTACTAATGATGATTCGTTACAGGTACTACCTATCATGGCACCTAAACAAGATCGCGTTTACGCACGTGGGCGTTCAAAATCTGTCGCCCCGTCTGCCCGATTGGTGATAGGCTCTGATGATGAGCATGATCCAGAATACGTGCCCCCTACTGCTACTCCAGCACGAGCTCCACGTGTACCGCGAGTCACGCCCAAGAAGGTGGCGCCCGGCGTAGTCACTGCCTCCCAGTCTGATGAGGAGCGCACACTGACCGGCACTCCTTCTGGGTCAGCTGCCCAAGACGAAGGAGCATCTGGCTCCTTAAGAGTTTCGTGGTCAGAGGAAGCCTCTGGGTCTGCAGACGCCTCTGCTCCTGCCACAGCTACACAGTCTGCTTCAGATGATGAGGCTGACAGCACCGACTCCACCCCTGGCTCACCAACAGGAGTCCCTGCCCCGGTTGCCGATCAGCCCAACCGGTGGTGTGTTGACGGGCAATACAAGGTATACTTAGACGCCAAGGTTCTCAATGACAAAGGCGTCATGACACGGACTCTTACACTGGAGAGGCGGGTCCTCACGGGAAGTCTCCCCACCATGCCAGATATTCACACCCTCTTCACCAGACACCGGCTAGAGTGGACGGCTCGTTCTTTGGGTCGCTACAGTGAGGAGCTAGTCCGCGAGTTCTATGCCTCTTATGTGGCTACTCTTCGCTCGCAGATCGATAGGCGGTCTGCCCCCGCCAAACAGGCCCCACTTGAGCACGTCTGAGTACGAGGTATCCAGGTTGACATCTCCCTACCAGCCATCCGCCGATATCTGTACGGCACGGATTCTGACTCCACCAGCACACCTCTCACCGCCGAGTTTGATTACCGGTGGCAAATTGTTAAAGAGGGCCGGTTCTTACGTGAGCCTTCACTGAGAGAGACCACCAAGAGGTGGATGGCACTGCACCTATCTATTGATGGAGAGGCTGCGGATTGGGTGCTGGAGCCGAAGGGGGCCATCAGGAAGGCCAACTTGACCTTTACGGCCAAGTTTCTCTGGTTGATCGTCCGCCATTGTCTCTCCCCCACTGTTGCGGATAACATAGTCACCTGGGATCGTGCAGTGCTGATGGCTGCTATGATGGCAGGGTTCGAGGTCGATTTCGCTTGGCTTCTCCAAGCGGTCATGCACGAGAGGGCCTTCAAGGTCACCACAACTTACCCTTTCCCTTGCATGATTTTCTCTTTGTGCAGATCAGCAGGTGTGCCCATTTGGCACATTGACCAGCTCAAGACCCCGCCAGGAAATGTTGACATCGGCCTCATCAGGGATGAGGCCAATGAGTTGGCCCCACGCAGAGGGCCCCGTCCAGAGGTGGCCCCATTTGGTGAGAACCTGGCCGACACCGTAGAGCATGCTCATGATGCTTCCCGTGCTGCTTCTGCACACACTGACACTACTCCGGTCGAGTCTATCCCGGGTAGTAGCACTGCCCCGAGCTCCTCTCGCTGGGCTCCTTCTGCCACTCTGGTCCCACTAGCTCGGGTTCAGAAACTTGAGGCACAGATGGCTACTCTTCTGCATCACATTCAGCCGTGGATGCAGAAGACTATTGCTGAGGCAGAGGAGCGCATGGAGCGCAAGATGATATAGCACACAGAGAGGCAGATCGCCGGGGTACACCAGCGCTTAGACGCATTTGAATTACGAGTACTAGCCCGACCAGCCCCTCCGGTGGACATGTCGACTCTCCAGGCTGCGGTTGAGAGTCTGCGGGCGGATCTTGATATGATTTTAGAGGCGAGGGTGCCTGAGTCTGAGGCCCCTTCTGCGGAGCCTGCCGATGACACCGTGATGGCCGCCCTGTTTACCACTTCTGATGTTCCACCACCTCCCCCACAAGAGCATGTCAAGAGACGCAGGGGTCGAGAGGAGGATGAGGCTAGGGCAAGGAAGAAGGAGCGCCGTGAGATGGAATCTGCGAGGAGAGCCTCGATTGCCGATGAGGAGGCCCGTAGGTTGAGGGCTGTAGAAGTAGCTGCCGGGGCGTCTAGCTCCAAAATTGTAGATTCTGTGAGAGGCGCTACTGATGGTGCTGTGGATGCTGCGGACATTACTGAGGATGTCCAGACTACGCAGGGAGCAGGTTCCGGGGAACCGGACCCACCAGCTTGCTGATCACCGGCGCTTAGCGCCTCAGGTTTGCTTCACTTACCCTTTTACGTAGTTTAACTTTTCTATGCATTGGGGACAATTGCATATTTTTTTTGTAGGGGGTGGGGTAAATGGAAAGTGAACACTTGGGTGAATTCTGAGTAGCCCAAGTTCACGATCCTCTTTTGGGGTTTTCTTGCCTGTGTTCTTTTTCCCCAAAAGACTGATTACTTTTACTGTTGAACCGGCATGTCATATCTTATGTACACAGTATAAATCTGAAGCATGATGGCTAATATAAATATGATATCTCGATAATCATTTGCATGACTAGGCATAGTAAGTGATAATTGTGTGGTTTGAAACATGAAACAAGGATACACTTCTGCATGATCCTGAATCTAAGATTTGAACTAGGTGTCTAATACTCTGGGAATGCAAGGAATGTCATGTGAGTGTGAGGTAAAGTCGAATGACCACCATTAATACTGAGCTAGAACTTGCCTGGTTAGTCCTACTGAAAGTGAGTCAAAACAATCACTTAGGAAAGGATCATAGGCCCTTGTTCGAAATAGTCAATCTTGAGCCTAAAAATAACAGAAAACCAAATGAAGTTAATCCCTTTTTGATCCAAATGAATTGAGCCTAAACTAGATTTTTTTTTACCCCAAATGATCTTCTCTGGGAGCAATGTGTTGGCCCTGGTCCCTCCTAGGACATGTGCACCTCAGCTTATGCCAAAAGCATAAGTTGAGGGTGGCTAATGCAGAAAGCAACCTTGTTTTGGCCCTGACCCAACCATGGGTATTGTGAACCTTGACTCATGGCAAAATCATGAGTTGAGGGTGGCTGCTATAAGGAAAACCACGGAAAGTGGGGTTGAAAGAATGAAGAGAAAGAAAGAATAAAACAGAAGTGACTAAAAAAAAAAAAAGTTAATAATAACCAAAAGCAAAATAAACACAAGAAAAGAGAAAAGTCACTTACACATAAGGATAAGAAAGGGAAAACAGCAAAGTGAAAAGAAAATTGAGTAATAGGGCGAAATAAGAATGATATGTCAAGGAGGGCAACAAGTCACTAAAGTATATCTAAATACACCCTACCTGACCCTGAGCCTATGTTACAATCTAAAAAAGTCCTATTGTGATCCTAAGTGCGTATGAGGAATTTGAAGTAGTGAAAATAAGGGCAAGCCTATGGCAATATGTATAAATGAGTGGTGAATTTGTTCTGAGAGTGAGTGTCGAAACGTGATCCTTATACTCAAACTAAAATCATTGTGTGAAAAATGAGGATGTTATTTGAAGTAAGGACAGGAGTTGTAATACCAGAAATATTAGCATCTCGGTGAGAAATTGAAGAGGATAGGCATCATTGCGTAGTAAATCTGGGTTATGGTTTGATTCTACACAAATCAATGCCTAATAGTGAGACCATGCATGAACATAATGAGAATAATCGAGGTTGATAGCCAAATGATTGCGGAAATTAAAATATGGATACTTTTGTACAAAGAATTTGTAGTGAGTCATAGTGCGTCGCTTGAGGACAAACAACGAATTTAAGTTGAGGGTGTTGATGTACCGTGGTTTCACGGTATTTCTAATACTTTTTCCTTAAGTTTAGTGTGTGTCGAGAGCCTTTTTGTGTTGATTTTGATATAAGTTTATCTTTGTTTGCAGAAAATCTGTCTAAGGAAGAACGCGGGAGTTTTTGAGAAAGAATTGCAGAAGAGACCACCTACGGAGCCTATGACGGTCCGTCGCGGCTGTGACGGTCCGTAGGTGGTATCGTAGTGAAGGAAGAAGTTGCTGAAGGAAATTTGGGGAAGTCTGACCAAGTGTGGGATTACGGAAGTTCGTGACGGACCGTCACAGATACGACGGTCCGTCCTGCATGTTCGTCGTAATTATCAGAGAGTAATCCCAGTACCCAAAATTCCAAAGTTCAAGTGTATTGGAACGAAGACCCTCGACGGGCCGTCATGCTCGCGACGGTCCGTCATACCTGTCCGTCGGGGGGAATGAAGAAAGCAATATGAGAAGATGTGAAGTATGGGACGACGGAAGCTATGACGGTCCATCGTGTCCATGACGGCCCGTCACGTGGTCCGTCGACCCAGACGCGTTTGGACAGATTTTTAGTAAATAGAATCCTTATTTGATTAGGTTTTTATTTTTCTTATAAATAGTTGGAAAAACCTCGTTTTTGAGGTTAGACTTTCTGGATAATTTTTAGTTTATAGTTCTTCGATTATATTAGTAAACTCTTGATTTTGGAAATTAAGATATTTTCCGGGAATTGATTGTTGTGGATTTCGGTGATTAATCAAGTTGAATTCTGGGAAATTATTCGTTTTCATAAAAGTAAGTGCATGAACTCTTCCATTAACGATATGAATTGTGTAATTACGAACATGGGTAACTAAACCTCATAGCTAGAGTTGTGGGAACCATGGGTGAATAACAAGGTAGAAATCTAACTTCAATAACAATTTCTAGAGTGGTGTCTTGCATGTATTGATAATTCTTTCGTTTAGAATTCTTTTTAACGGTGGCCAACGTTAGAACTCGCCTTAATGCTACTTGCCGGACCAAGGAGGTAGATAATAGGAAAAGAATTATCAACATAGATTTAGTGTAGACTATCTAATAGACTAGTATTGGTTGGTATGAGTTAATAGCTTAGTCAAATACCGAATACGATGTTTAATATGAGGTAAAGATAAGGGTTAGTATAGCAACACACGTAGCCGGACCAAGGTGCGGAGTGAAATTCTCTAGATGCCGGACCAAGGATTTAGAGATACATAACTTATCACTTTACGTGCAAGATATTAGGATAGAGCTGTTATAGTTAGATTTACCAAGTTAGGAACCTGTGGGGAACACTAAAACCCTAGTTACTTTTATAATTTGATTAAACTCTGAAAGTTAAAATTGTTAGTTGTTCATTCTTATTTAGTTAATTATTTTCATTAATTTAGAAATAAAACCCCCCTTTTTGTCTTTTGGTTTATTGGAAAACAGTTGGCTAAATAATAGTAATAATAAAATAAAGTTAAGTCTGAACTATTTTCCTTGTGGGATCGATCCCAACCTCATTAGTTGGGTTCTTTACTCGATACGACCGCTTTACTTCTTATTTGAGAAGTAAGTTTGAGCGTATCAGGTCGACAGACCGTCGATGGCTCCGTAAGTAGTCACTTCTGCAGTTTCAGCCCAATTCTTCCGCGTTTTCATTCTGGACAGATTTCCTGCAAACAAAAAGAAAAATACATTAAAACTAATACAAAAAGGCCTTAGACACACACGAAACTTAAGGAAAAAGCATTAAAAGTACCGTGAAACCACGGTACATCAGGTATTGGTGTTTGGAAGTTTGGGTATGGTTGAGTTTGGTAATCTGATTGTGGAGTTTGGTAGTTTTTAGGGGTATTTTGGTAATGTGGAGCTGGGAGATTAAGAGGGGGAGTTTGGAAATCTGATTGGACATAGAAGATTGGGTAGGGATTTTGTGGAGATGGGGGATAGACTTTGGAGGGTGAAAATTTTCTAGAGCTAAACCCGAACGACGTTTTTGTGCTTCCATCAGACGCATGAGAAATAAATTACACATCCTCTCTTTTCTTCCTTAATAGTCCCGAAGATCCAAATTAGGATGCCACACGGGCAATCTTTCGGTCTTAAGACCATCTTTGATAGTCTCGCCTACTTAGACTATCTCAGCAAATTTTGCTCCAATGAGCAACATCATTCGATCATAGTATTCTGGATCTTGGATGCGCACAAATACATTAGTGATCTCTTTTTCAGACATTGGAGGGTGAACTCTGGCAGCCTCTTTTCTCCACTTCTATTCATATTCACGATAGCTTTTAGTGGATTTTGCCTAATCTTTTCCAAAGAGTATCCATATGGAATGATCTCTACATTATAAGAAAATCTTTCAATAAAAGCATTGCTTCATGTCTTGGGAGGCGAACCATTCCAAGGCCTCCCCATTCAAACTTTGGCTAAAGAGCCGCATCAACAGTACTTCATTTTTCCTAACTCCTACAAGTTGGTCACAATATGCCCTTAAGTGAGCTAAGGGGTTCCCAGTTCCTCCAAAAGTGTCAAATTTTGGTACCTTAAACCCCTTGGGGAGGTCCAAGTTTGGGTGGATACACAAGTCTTCGTAGTTAAATCCCATAACATCCGTAGTGTAATGAAGTTCTTTCATAGCTTTCATAATTTCTTCCTTCATGTTCTGCTTGGTCATCTCCTCTTTGACTCTCCACTCCTTTTCCTTCTCCTCATAGTGATCGGGTTCAGGATATGTAGTGTAGGGAACATGTGGTTCTGTGAGGATTGGAATATGGAAAGTGGCCTATGGAGGGAGGGGTTGAGTAGTAGGTGGGTTTGAAGTGTTTTGAGGAGGAGTTTGATACATGGAAGGGAATGCTTGAGAGTTGTTAGAATTTAGGCTTTGAGAAGGATGAGGAATTCGGTAGGAAGAGATAGCATGATATTGGTTAGTTGTATTTAATTCGACGGTGGGAGGCTTTTGGACTGGAACAGTAGGTGGATTGTGTGGGAAATGTTTGGGTGTTGGATTAAGAGTATGGAAATGGAGTGGAGGTCGTTCGTTGTTTGGAGCAGGAGTGTTGGTGGAGATAGCCAAATTTGCTAATTCCCAAGTCTTATACATCTCAGCCCTCATTTCAGCAATTTGTTGTGCCAGTTGAGCAATCATCTCATTCTGCTCAGCAATGATAGGGTCTGTTACTGTGATCTCATTCAAAGCAATGTCCTCACCATTTTCAGTCATCATTTCTTTTCCTTTCAATATATTTTGGCCTGGGAAGGAATCTTTAGGGACTTTAGATATTGTAAAATACGGATGCTCGGCCAGTTTCTCAACACTGATTAGTTCGAGTTACCTGATAAATGAAAAACAACTCAAAGGTAGCGATGTTAGTTATTGTTTCTAATGAGAAATACAAATAAGTTGATATAAGAATAAACATATAACTGTCATTTTCCTTTAAGCAGATTAATCCACGAGTGTATTTTGGGTGAAAGGGAGGACTCGAAAAAGAAGATTTTATTTTGTTAGTTCATTTGAATGAATCAGGAAAGTCAACTTGTATAGAGTCTTGTGAACTTCTTCCTCTCATATCTTTTCTAACTAAGATCTTCAAAATCCTTCATTAATAAGGGATAATAAAAAAAATAAAAGTTAGGGACCGAGCCTTAAATAGGTTGCCTATGTACCCCTTCAAGGAATTCAGACACGGTGAAGTTTGACTTCTAGCAAATCAACCTTCATGAGACGGACAAATAAAAATTTAGAGAAGAGGATTTATACATTTCTGAGAAACTTGGGCAACACATCAGGAGTAATTTGGACGAATTTTGTTGTTGTGGATTAAATATATGCTTAGGGTGTTCTAAGAAACAAGTGTGGATATATTCTGCCTTAGACAAAATAAAATATCACAACACAAAGCAATTATATCAAGCAACACACAAACAGTTTATATCGCACCCTAGATTTGTAACCTTTTTAAGCAAGAGGTATGCCTAAACGTCAAACATTATGATAGATTGATCCAATCCATTAATTTGTGACAACTTGAGTTTGGAGAACAAAGACCCCAAGTTGCATTAAATACTAATAAAAGAGTACAACAAAGAGAGAATAAACAAAACTAAGGTTTTGCCTAAATGTTGTTATCGATCACGCTGGTGGAAAAAGTGAAGATGACGCTCCCAAGTTGCTAGGCCCTACTCCTGTATTTTCGAAATATTGCATTATTTTTTCCATTTGAGTCCATATTTCAGGAGTGACCACTTTGGTTCCAAGATGAGAATGTCTTATCCAGATCGTTGTCCCAATATCATCAAAACCCTGTTCACCTTCTGGACTCATGCTATTGCGATCTTCTCGAAGCCACACCTGATATTCTGGAATTTCTCTTTCTGGTCCATTTTCTATATCTATCGTGAGAATATTATTCCATTCATGAAGAATCTCTCTGGCTTTAGGGAATTCAAAGTTTGGTCCAAAGGAAATTTCAGAAATCCTCATGTTTGCTCAAAGAGGAATAACTTGTGCTTGACCAAACTATTGAAGCACGCGCACCAGAGCATATGGCTGTAGACCTCTCAACCCAATAAGGTCAGTATAGTAAAACCTCTTGCATCTTATATAGGCCGGGGAACGTGAGAGTAATATATATTTCTACTGAATTTGGTTACTGGTGCGGGAGGCTAGATATTCATACCAGTCATCAGTACCAACCGGAGACACAAACCTTCTCATTCTGTCATAAAAACTGTCAATATGATTTGCGTTACTAAAGCATATGCCATTCATATTTTTACGCTGGTGAAAATGTTCCGTTTATCCACATTTTTAAAAGAAGATTACAACCTTCAAAGAAGTTTGATTCCCCTCTCTTACATTTCCCAATAGCTCAAAATATTTCTGCTAAAATCATAGGAACCAGAGTGAGTTCTTTGTCATTAACACCTTCAAAAAGTACTCAAGCCACAGAACATATGCAGGTGCTAATATGACCATGTTCTCGTGGAAACACTAAAGTCCCTAGTAAAGCCACAACAAATGTGATTGGACGTCTAGCTTGCAAATGAACATAAGTGCAAGAGAATTCTTTCCTGAACACTTTGAACCTATTCGAGCGTCCATACCTTTCATATAAGTAATCCAAAGAAACCCAATTATGTTTGAAGCATCGAAGTTTCATTTCATTTTTCAGTCCTAAGTAGCGAAGACATTTCTTCCCTGATTGATTGTGTGGAAAATTTTGACTTCTTCCTCGATACTTCAAACTGGTGAAATAACAGATTTCCTCCAATGTAGGTGTCATTTCAAAGTCTTTGAATGCGAACACAACACGATATGGATCCTAAAACTGAATTAATGCTCTTATTACGTGTTTGTCCGGGTTGACCTTGAATAGCATAGGGAGGCACCCCAACCTTCTTGCAATGCCTAGTTTTTCACTTGGAGTAAAATTTTCCCACCAGGTTTTCAATTTGTACGGAAAACCCTCGACCATCCTAATTTTGGGCACTTGGGGGACTGAATCCATCCTACAAATAAAATGAACATATAATTTCCAAACTCACTATGTCAAAATTAGGCTTGGATCCGTCTATCATTATCACATTGCACAAAATATGATCATTGGTCATTGGGTCGGGAAACCCATCGACACAAGGGTGGACTTCTTAAATGTAGAATCGATACCCAGGATCGATCCCCCTAAGGTATATGCATGCATGACTTAAAGTGAGGGGTGACTTAGCTTTACCTTATGTTTTCTAAGATTTGGCTTACTATACACAAGGTTCCTAAGCGGACAACTCGAGTGAGGAGGCTATGCGGTCACACGGAAAAAGATCCGGACACCCCGCGCATATGCCAACTCTCCTAAATTTGGGATTTTGAAAGAAATTTGCGTGTGCGTAAAACACACCTCGTGTGTACGTGTGATAGTGTGAATTTCCAAGAAGTGGAGAAATATGAACGGAATGACAGTTTATAAAGCAGTAACAAATATACGATTTATGAAAACAATAACAAATAAACAATTTATATCACATAAGCATAAAAAAACAAGACATTAGGCATGCAATATAAGCAAACAAGTAAGCATATGCTAAAAACCTTAATAATTAACCTAAGTCTGTTATGGTTAGAACCTATTAAATCCCCATCAGAGTCGGCATTTATGTTATGCCGTAATTTTACAATCTTTAGAAAAATCACTCTTTGAAATGTTCTAAGTATAAAAACATTTTTTAAAAAAAGAAAAAAATACTTAGAAAATAGTCACCACTTAATTTTTAAAGAAATTAAAAAACTTAATTTAAAAATATTTTAACTACTAAACCTTTGAAAATTTAGAGAAAATGGGTAAGAGGTTCTTATTTCTACTTTAAGAAGGTATTAGCACTTAAAGTAGCTGCTAACACGCAATTATCCAACGACTTAGGTTAAATATATTTTGACTATTTTTTAGAAAAAAATAATTAATTGTACAGAAGAATATATTATTTTTTTGGGAGGGTTTTAGGAAAATGAAACTAATTTAATTATTTGAAAGTGATCAAAACTTCTAAAGCAAAATAAGTTAAGATTAACACCTTAAAAAAATGACCTTAAGATTAACATTTTAAAGATGAGATAAAAATTTAAACCTTTTTATAAAAAAATATTATGTAAAGAATTTATTTGAATCACTTTACAAGTAATAGTTTAGATCAATTTGGTCAATTAAATCATGATAAATTATTTTTAATTAATTGATGAATAAATAAAAGTTTTGACTAAAGATTATCAGTTGAAGTATAAGAGTTGATAAAAAATGATTATTTTAAAAAAAATTAAAATAAACAAACATAAAGAACATAGTTCATTTTTTGGGAATTAATAATTCTAAAGCTAGAGTTAATAAACAACAAATAATAAATAATCACAATAAATAATTTAAGAGTAACGGAGAAACTGAGTTCAGGCCTTTTTGGCCTAAATTCATTGTTGTCCAAAGTGGGATGTTGTTTATGCATTTTCAGACTCCTTGAACCTGTGTTTCAACTTTCAAGACCCATATATTCGCTTTCAATCCAAATGTAATCAAGGTTGACCCGAGAGAAAGATCGAGATATTGTGTTTTGACCCAACATGATAATGCAATAGAGCCTCAAATGGACTCGGCCGATGGAAGTTCATGCAAATAAAAAGATAAAGATTAGCTAGAGATTACATCAAGATGCAACCATATTTTAAGGCTAGAGTTAACTATGATAAGAATCATTCTTACCAGTTGCAGATTATCATAAATAGCAAATAGAATGAACTCTCTTTGGAATAATATTAATTCGCATGGTTGTAATATTAAATCATAGCTAAAATGAGACATTCAACACAACTATAGGCAATTAAAGTGATATCACATATATGTATGAACTAAATACTATGCAGAGTATAAACTATTGTTAACCAATATAATCTACAACAATACTTTACATGTATCAAAGATTAAAAACAGTGAAGGCATATATTAAACATATAAAAAAGAACAAAGGTTGGCAGTTTTCTCCTAGGTAACATGGAAAATATTTGGTCCTCTTAAATGCGCAGAAACAACCATTAGTACTCTTAAATGCCCAGAACAACAATTCATGATTCAACGACACAATATAAAATTTATGGGATACAATTAAAATATTACAAGAAAACAATGTATTGTAGATCCTAAACTATCAAGGAAGAAAAAAAAATTATATATGTGATCGTGTTCACGCTATTAAGATGTATTGCAATATATTATTCGAACTTAAAAATCACAGCTTCCAGCTTAGCAACAACAGACAAATAAGCCCATGATTTCAGGACAATAACACGAGCGTTATGAAGAATATGGATTTTACCCCATTTAAGCAAGAGGACAATGTATGAAACAAAACTGGAAGAAGATTAACACCTTATGAAAGTTTAATACTTTGCAGGACTCATGCTAAACTGAAAAAATTAATTGTCATCCAATTATTAATTCAGAAAAATAAGGACTTAAACCAGACATATGATGAGTGGAGAAATTTAATGGAAGGCTACAAATTTAGAAGGAAAATATTGTAGATTCAAGTTGAGAGTAGAGATCAAATACATCAATTACATGAGATTAGGCTAATATTCACTACTTCCTTTTCAAGAATAGCAGGACAAACATAGAGACAAAAAAAATATAAAAAATAGAGCTTCCTGAGTTAGTCACTACTTAAACTAACAAAGGCAAATTAAATAAGCGATCATTGATAATATATTTTCAAATCGCCCAGAAAATTGACTACAAAATATAGTTCAAACTTATTCAATTTCAGGTGAACCTAAAAAATAAAATATAATAAAAGAATTGAACAAACCATAATATTAAACAAGCAAAATCCCAGATAGGAATCAAGCATAATATTTGACAAAGAACAAAACAAAAGAATCAAAATATCACCTCTTTCGGAGCAGCGACAGGATACGGAGAGCGAAAAGCAATTCCACTTCCACCCCACCAACAGACGAGTAAAACAACTTGAAAGGAAAATCGAAAATCTTAGGCTCAAACCTTCGTGGGTTCGATTTTGAAGAATACTACTCTCCAACCTTCAAATTCTAATTCTCCGAGTTTTTTTCCAGTTTCAATGGCACTTAATACAATGTATTTATAGTAAAAAATAAAGGTTTGAATTCAAATAGCCGTTTGAACGGGAGATGGGAGATTGATTAGAGAGTGGAAGGAAAAACAACCAAGATGAGAACCTACCCTTGAAAATCTTTGGTGAGATTTCTCTCAGCCAAAGTCAGCAAATCTTGTTCTGAGGTCTGTGATTTTTGAAAATAGAGAGAGGGAGAGGGTGATGGGCGGATGAAGAAAATTAAGGCTCTTGCTTTGACTTCTGCGTCTTCGGGAAGAAAGAGGGGGAGAGTATCGCGCGTGAGGATTGGGAAAGAAGAAAGAGAGGTTTGAGCGTTCAAGAACAAAAGATGGCCCCATTTTTTATTTAATATTTAGCCATATTAATTGCTATTCTAACCAAATTAAACTAAGATATAACCAAATTGAGCTAAATGACTAATTCAGTCAGAATTAAAATAAGATGAATAATTACCAATTAATTATTTGAGCTTCTTAATTTAAACAATACAAAATAATTATTAAGACTTATTCATCACTTAAAATATATAACTAATTATACAAATTACAAAAAAATAAAATTCACTAATTCAAAGAAATAAATGTGTAATTATGCTAAACACTATTTTAGGCTATTTGTTAAATATTTATATAGAAGATAAAAATTGTAAAACTCAATTTGTAAAATTATATAGTTAATTCTGATAAATACCAACCAAAACTAATTAGAAAAAGATTTTAATATATATATATATATATATATATATATATATATATATATATATATATATATATATATATATATATATATATATATATATATATATATCTTTTTGGGATTTTTCAAAGGCGATTATTTCAAATTGTTTGAAATTGAAGAAGCTCATAGTAAACTTGAATTGCATAGGGTCAAAATTGGGTGTCAACAAAAAGAAAAACGTAATAATAGTTGATTAATAAAATTTGCGAGTAATCTTTTTAATATCGAGTTAGGGATAGGGAAATAGTTATTCCTAGTATATAGGCAACTAATTAAAATAGAATTATAATTATTATTATTTAAATAAAAAAGTACAGAAAACATATTTATTGTATATAGAATTGTTAAAATTTTGGGATTTACAAGTTAATTAATTTTAAAAGCACCACCAAAAATAGATTTTTTAAATAATTTAAAAATATTAATTACATGTAATAAGGATAAATAATAAATTATTATTTTATTTTTAAAATAATTTTTAAATTTAAAGATATGTGATTCCTTTTTCTGTAAAAACTACTTTAACTATCTTTCCACCATCTCTATATTGATTGCAAAACAAATCATATAATAATAATAACAATAATAATCTTTATTTATTGCTAAATTAACTAAGTTAATTTAAAATCTGGAAATAAAATTAAAATTACAAACACAAAAAAGAAATAACTGAAATTACGATTGAGTTCAAATTTTTACTTTTTAAAAAATGTATAACTTCCCATGTTTTTTAAAAAGAAAAAAATATGTATTAGGGACAAAATTCAACTTTTACCACTTGAAAATTTTAAATAGTTAGATTTAAATTTATCAGTATTACTTTTTAAAAACAGATATTTTTGAGATATATTTATATATATATATAAATAAAGTGACATAAGTCTTAAAATATTCATAAATCTTATATTACCATCTAAGACAAATATGATAATGTCAACATACAAAATATATATTACTTAACTAAAAAAGATATTTTTAGACTCATCAATTGATAGTCGGAGAAGTATTTTATAATATATTATCCATATTTATTCATAAAGAAAAGAAAAGTGGAAAAAATAATTGAAGTTTTAAAGGTAAAAGATAATTAATATTAAATGATTAAAAATATACATAGACCTATTGATAATCGATCATTCACTCATTCCTAATTCCTAAAGAAAAGGGAGTGGTATTTTTTTTTAAAAAAAAATAAAACTAAAAGATAATTTAAAATCAAATAAATTGATTTTAAGAACCGAAATGGAAAAAAAAACGGAACAAATCACATTTCTAAAAGGAAATTAGATAATTAAGGTAAAAAAAAGTTGAAATTTTAAAGGTAAAAAATAATTAATATTAGATAATTAAGAATTACAATTAATCCCGGTAAATTGAAATTCAAATGTTTTTTACTTTTCCTAAAAGAAAATTATAATATTCTTCTATATTTGATTTATTCTTTTCTTAGAGGAAAATTTTGGAAATCTATATATTGAAGATTCTTATTCTCATATCACAACACAATATCATCCACAATGTAGTAATTTAGAGAGTCTTGTTTATGGGGAGATTTTCTCCTAAACATATTTATGTTTTTTAATATTAGTTTTATAATATGTAGGTCGTTTGACCAAACTATAGCAATAATATGTTTTTAGTATACTTTTCTTTGACGTTTGATTTGTCAACCATATGATTTGCAAATTATAAGCTTCTGCATGACGCCCTAGTCACCTTCATAACCCATTAAGTGGTATCAGAGCACATGGTTCAATGATTCAATGACTGAATACGATTTAAGACAGACTCAAATGGTTTAAAATTAATTTGCAATCAACGTGATGATAATGAAGATATTTATGCTACTACGTGTGAAGAAAATTTTCAAATATGTTTTCAATAATGTCCTGCTGCTCCATCCTTTAAAACAAAATCATTTTCAACAATTTCAACTCATGCATCTTACTTTTAACGCCTGAGCTCCACTTTTAACTCATACATATTACTTGTCACGTCTCGAGCCTACACCCTGGGTGGGACTGGCACTCGATGACCATTGTTGGCCTCGAGCGAACCCTTAGTCTGACTTACTTAACTCATCGGAAGACAACAACATACTTATAAGAATGAAAGAACTTAACTGAACTAAACAATAATATTATCTGGAATATTTTAAAAGTTTAAACATTTAAACTGGCTAAAATGGCAACCAAGTCTTTAACATAAGAATGAAAAGTAAAGACTACTGGACTACTAACTGTCTGTCAAGCCTCTAAACTGACTGAGATGAATGTTGGAACAAACCCCACAACATTCTATTGAACTAATCTATAAAGCAATAAAAAGATGTCCTCCGTAATGCAAGGAGGCTCACCAATTGACTTCGGAGTGCTCGAACTGAATCAACGGTGCGCTGGATGTCGATCCTCGTTACATGCGTCTGCATCATGATACGATGCAGGCCAACTGGCATCAGTACATAGAATGTACAAGTATGCAAGTTGGAAAGCTAAACAACACTTAGACTTGAAAGGAGTAAGAAAAAGCACTTACCTTGGCTCTTCTCAACTCATGATCTACTAACTCTTATTCAATATACGTAGTTTAGAAGTGATTGCAATATAAAGAAATACTGACTGAAAGCAAGTGGTAAACTCTGAATGTATACAAGTATACAAATAATATCTGAGATGTATGTAAAAATACAAATAACTGATGTATATGAAAAATGCAATACTTCTGTGGGAGCTTCTCTAACCGACAACCATCACTTAAGAGCTACAGTGATGATACAGTGCCCGACCATCCTAACCTTGCCACGGTATAGGACCTGAACTGCCTAATGGATCGACTAGTAAACTATGAAGAGGGTTCATCTAAAAAGTATGACCCTTTTCTACCCATGATAGCTACATGGTTTACATGGAGACTTGAGTTAATTAGAACCCGCATCCCCACATCGGTGCTCAATACTACTCCCAAAATATATATATACTGACTCTTATGTTTTTAAAACTTACTGATTCTGTGATTTGAGATTAATGCTCAAAACTTAGCTTTTAAAAAGCACTCTTGTAAATCATAGTTTCCTCTTTCTTCTATTAAAACTAGTCATAGGCTCTGTGGAAGTCTAGCTTTCTTTCTTTCTCAAAAGTTTGAAAATATTTTAGTTTAAGCTCTGAGGGACTACTTAGTTCCCTTATAACTCTTGATAAATGAACTCAACTTTATGCTCTTTACTTATTCGAAACTTAACTCTTAGGGAATACTTAGTTCCCTCATAGCATTTGAGAAATTTACTCAACTCTTTACTTGAACCTTAAAACAAAGTTAAAACGTTTGTTTAAGACTCTTGAATGCTTTAGGAACTTGCTTTGACTTGCTTCTTAACTTT
The DNA here is from genome assembly GCA_016801875.1 of Solanum sitiens. Classification (NCBI taxonomy): domain Eukaryota; kingdom Viridiplantae; phylum Streptophyta; class Magnoliopsida; order Solanales; family Solanaceae; genus Solanum; species Solanum sitiens. The sequence continues at coordinate 107,754 of JABWTJ010000390.1, forward strand.
TAGACTTGACTCTTAACTTTCTTGATTTTGATCTTAACTTTCCTTGAATTGGATTATCGATTCAAGGATCATGATCTCATGTTTATAGATGATTTCATGATATTTAGATGTACTTTAGAGAGTTGGAATTAACTAGGAATGATAGGTACATCACATAGGAACTAGTACGAAGAGATAGGGAAAGAACGGGGTCTCCAGGGGGTCGTAGCGCTCTGAGTGGCCTGGAGCGCCAGAGCCTGACGGACAAACACTGTCCTCAGGCGCCCTGGCTGGCGCGGCGCGCCAGGGCCTGACAGATAGAGTTTGTCCTGAGACGCTCTGGTAGGCGCGGCGCCCCAGGGCCTGTCAGACCGGGTTTTCCGACTTTTCTTTTCCGATTTTCAATTCTAAACCTCCCAAATTTTCATGGATCTTCCCCCAAACACTTAGAATCATTAATATACTCAATACCTAATAGATTAGACTCGAAAACAGTTCGGAAACATGAATCTAACCTACTAGAGATCAACTACAATTCAACCAATAAGAACTTCACAACTTTTCATCAAGAACTTCAAGATTTTCATTCAATTAAACTTTAATTTGTTGTATGAATCAAATTAGGGTGTGGGTGAAAGGACCCAACACCGAATGATCTCACATACCTCGATAGGGATCACCTCCGACGAAATCCACGCAACGATCTTACGTTTCTTAGACAATTCTTGATCTTCCTCCTCGTTTCTCTTTTCTCCCAAGCCCTAAGCATTCTTTGTTTTTCTAAAACTGATTTGTGACTTGGTTATACCCCTAATATAATCTAAAAACGAATAAGGAAATACTAGGGTGAGAAGACAATTTTATCCTTACTAAAATCCGGATTGAATTTTCCTCAGCTCAACACCCCAACTTTTGAAAGGCATATTTCCCTCATACTACATCGGATTTTCTCAAACTTGGAGGCGTTGGAAAGATCTTCCCAAGGGCTTTCCAACCTTATAAAGAACTCGTCCAAACTCCTTCTGAGCTGGAAGTTATGGTCGTTTGAAAATGACCAAAACTCACTTTTGAAAGGTGAAAATTTTCCAGATTTCCCTACTTATTCCCAAAATTGATTATTCTTGGTTTCTTAGCCTATTCTTAGTTAGCTCGAGTTACGAGATGTCACATTACTTTTAAAGCATGAGCTTCACTTTCAACCCTGATCATAACTTTTTACGTAGTGCTTCAGTTTTTAACCCATTTCAATTTTTAAATCACGATAAGCAGCAGTGATGCATGAATATTGTGTGAAGAAAGAGGATCAAGATTATTATCCCAGAAAATCCAGCTAAAAGGGCAGATTTGTTATGGTTTTACCCCGATTTTCTTACCTGATTTGAAATTTATTTTTTCCTAAAAGAAAAGACAAAACATTATCATTAATGTTTTTATTTTACTGAAAGGAAATTATTATATTCTACCATATTTGATTTATTCTTTTCTTAGAGGAAAAATTTGGAGATCTATAAATTGAAGATCCCTATTCTCATAGCACAAGACAATATCATCCACAATGTAGCAATTTAGAGAGTTTTATTTATGGGGAGATTTTCTCCTAAACATATTTAAATATATTTATGTTTTTCAATATTAATTTTATAATATGTAGGTCGCTTGACCAAACTATAGTAATAATATGATTTTTTAGTATACTTTTATTTGTCGTCGTATTTGTCAACCACATGATTTGCAAATTATAAACTTCCGCATGATGCCCTAATCACTTTCATAACCCAACATTGATGATATACCATCCTTCTACAGTCATTCCTAAGGAAAAGGGACGTGACATTTTTTAAACTTTTAAAGCTAAAATATAATTAAAATTAAATAACATAATAAGTTAATTTTAAAATCAAAGTTAAAAAATAAAAAAAAGCTGAGCAAACCAAATTTTCTAACTGCAAGACCCATTTTTCTTCTCTATTTTTTTTGTTCACTCTAGGGCCTCCCGCCTCTTTTGTACCGTTGGTGATTCGAACTCGCAACCTTCGGTCTGAAAGTGAGGGGTGCTTACCATCCGAACAACTCCCTCTCGTCTTTTTTTCTTCTCTATTGCTATCCAACTTTTTCAATTTTTTAAATTTAATTCTAATTGTTTATGACAAATTCAAAATTTAAAATTAACAAAACGTGTATATATATAAACGCCAAGAATATTAAAAAGCTCACGGATCCTTGATCCGTTTTATTCTATGGAAGAGATTTCATGTTTGAAGTGTATGGAGAAGTACTAAATAATTATTGAAATTTTATTTAATTTTAAGTTCTTCTTTAATTATGTAACATCTTCAAATTTAAGTACTTCTACAAAATTCAACAGAACGCATGACTTTTATATATAAATTTTGCTTTGACTTCTTACTCTCTCTCTCTCTCTCTCTCTCTATATATATATATATATATATATATATCTATCTATCTATCTATCTATCTATCTATCTATCTATCTATCTATTTATCTATCTATATATATATATATATATCATTTTCTACGAATTTTTAGATTTTGCTTTCGTTTATATGGATGATGATAAAGAGATGTAATGGATAATATTTGGATTCTTATAATTTTTGCATGTTTAATACACACACATAGACATATATACGCAGATGGTATATATGCAGATTAACAAACAAGAGATACACATCTACGTAGAAGAGTGACCACATTAGCAGTAATGATAGTTGTTTTATGGATATTTTAGAACTAATACATTTGGAAAAAACATTCCTAAATATATGAGCAAATGACACTCCATTAAATCAAAGTTGAAACTTTTAAAGCTGTGATAGCTCATTGATTGTGCAAGATGAAATGTTCTAGAAAATAGAATCACTAATGTCTAAAGTACACTAATATTTTTATAACTTAATTACAAAAGGATAAAGGAGAACTTCTATTGTATCCAGTTGCAGGTCCCTCTATCTTTGCACACAAGATAGAAAAATAAAGAATTCAGAGAGTTCTTTGGCAACCTACCCAGTTCTCGCTTCAGTTGCAAGAGAAAGGAAGGGACTGATCTGATAGTGCGTGCTGACCTCAATGCTATATTTCTTTATTTCAGAGCTGGAAAGAGAGAGTGAAATAAATGAAAGGAGTTGAATGAAAGATACATATATTGGCCTAATCGCCACGTTTTCTAGATGGTGCTTGAATTTTTATAACTGTCTGCACATGCACTATTCATCTGATGTTTTTCCAAAGGCCAAGGGATCAACATAAACTACTTCAATGTGCGCGTTCATGTGAACCAACATTGTCTACTTGTGCATATAACTTATTGATAAGACAATATTGAAACACACAGAAAATACTACTTAGGCAGAATAACTAAAACCAAAACAATCACTAGTGCAATAGATAATACATCAAAAATTTCAGTAGTATTCCTCATTGAACATGTGACTAAAGAAGGAGGATACTAAGTTAATGATAGATTAAAGCATGCAAGATCTAAGTATATTGTGAACGTTTTAGGTTGTACCTGATATCAATTTCTCAAAAATAGGCAGTAAAAGTGTACGCCATCAACAACAGAAGTGTATGTCATCAACATCTTCAAAAACATTGAATATATTTCACTGGTAACAAAAGAAAAAATAATAGGTGGGGAAATGGAGTCTTGACAAATGAATGTAGTTTAGTTATAAGTTTATGTGTGACTTATAGATCACGAGTTCGAGTCATGAAAGCAATCAGTAATGCTTTCGTTTCGATAAATTATTTACATCACACCATAAAGGCGTGCACAGATACTTTATGCATGGAACTTGATTAATATTCAAATATATATATTGCATGCTAATCAATAGTCACTATTTCAATTTGCAAATTTAGAAGCAACTTCTAAAATGTGTTGTGACTCCAATCAATTAGAACTGAATTTATTCAATGTTAGTGAGAGATAGAGGGGTTTGAGAAATGCACAAGATGAGCTGAATTTCATTATTTACATATTAATTAGAAGCATATATTATAGAGCTGATATAAGTGTTAAAGAATCATACATAATTATAAATCCACATCGGAGCGTTAGATAATACACTACTCATGCACTACTGAATCAAGAAGAGAGTGAGTACTACAACAAGCAGTGTCACATAATTTCACTCTAACCTTGTTTCACATGATTATATAAGCTATTATCATATTTAGAGATTTAATATAGATATAATTTGTTGAAGCGGATTATTTATATTGAAGTGGACAAGTCCTTTAGTCTTATTGACATAACTATAGAGAAATATTAGCAACAAGTAACAAAAATGAACGCTTTCCACAATCATAGTCACCCCATGCACCATATCCTTGGAACATGACTCAAAAATAATAGGATATCTCACCAAAGCAAGTGAAATTCAATTCAAAACAAATATGCTACACGAACAACAACTATGTTATAACACCTCTACTGTATTTCCTATACAAGTTGGTATTATATTGGTGCATCAAAAAACATAAAGGATTGGAAGCTCTCCCATTTCATTGAGGTTTCATTTATCATTAACATATCTATTTGCATCTCACAATATCATATATCAAGTAAAGTAAATAGGATACAGAGCTTTAGGAGACATAGATTTAGAGCTCATAATCTAGTGTCAACACCTAGATTATGTAACTTTGATTTATTTAGAAGATTTTACTATCTACATAACTCGAAACATTAGAAATAATAACAAGTAGTTCACTAAATGCCAATTTGTTAATCTCAAAATGACAGAAAATTAGTTTAATAATGGATCATTGTTCTTAATCTTACCCTTCTAGTCAACATGAGATTCAAAATATTATCACATCATTATCTACAAAATTAAATGAAGATAGAGAAGTGATACAAGTACTATCTAATTCATGATCCTTTCAACAATGATATATTCACAATGAGGTTATGATTCCACCATATTTTCTCCACAAATCAATGACTTTTAGAGGCTTGTATTATGCCTGGTACATGACGAAATATCAAAATATTACAATTACTCTAGAGTCCTCCCTTATATTAGTTGTAGCAGAGATCAGACTCGATCCAACTTCTCAATCAACTGTAACTATTTCCGTGTCTGCGCCTATTTCTTCTAGCTCTGCTCTTACTCCAAAACCATTCACCCTCATATGATCCTATTGTGTCTCTGTAGGTTCATTTTCTTTTTGTAATTATAATTTTACATTTTCCCTAAGTACTTACATTTAAGGATGCAACTGAATATATTCTCCCATATCTATTTGTGGATGGAACACAATATACATTGTGTACAATGCCAACCATATTTTCCTGAGTAGTCCCCATAGCTATAGTCCTATTTCCTCGCTTTAATTCAACTTTATTGTGACCTTGCACCAAATGATTGCTAACATAATAAACTTTATGTTGTTTAATTGTTAAATATGCTTATACAAGTCAAAGTACTTGGATAGTGATGGTATGAGAAAAAAGACGTTGGTTGTGGCGATTGAAGAACAACATAGATATGCAGGTGCGCCTGTTAACATGTCCAGATTTTGTATGGAATGTTGTTTCTGCTCTTCTTATATCTTTCATCTGTTTTGGTTTTTCCTAATTTTGCTTTCTATTATTAAATAAAAAGCTCAAGAATCTATGAGAACTTGCAAGATTGGGGATAGGGCCAGGTCAGTGCCTTATGGTGAAAGATATTTGGTGTCATGACATGTTTGTTGTCAATCAGATACTCACAGTGGATCTAGACACTATGACTTGCTAATGTTCTCTACTGAACTCAATGAAGATAGTGAAAACTAATACACACGAAAAGGGAGATCAAAATAAAGGGCGGAAGAAAACATTGACGGACATATCCGTAGATGAAATTTTCGTAGAGTAGTTGTATATCCTTAACTTCACATTGCAAGTGAAAATAATTTCAAAACATCAATGCAATGAGATGAACTCAAAGCTAAACCCACAACAATGAAATATTAAAATTTATAAACCTAGAAAGTTGATTCACTTGGAATCAAATCCTTAGAAAATATTTCTTCAGTTAATTACACCATAAATCCATATGAACAAAAAAAAGTTCAAAAGAATAACGAGAAAGAGGAACAAATTAATTACTACAAGTGACAGAAAAGCTTTGAAATGAAACATGGACGAATAAAAATATCAATTAACAAAATAAGAATTGAAATTGGGAAAATTGACGAAATAGCATCCTGAAAATGACAGTTTAACAAGAAAGAACAAAACTCTAGTGCTTTACCTACTGGTTACTCCCTCCAGAAGAAAGACTACTGGAAATTAAAAACTTTTATTAACAACTTGTATTAACTGACTTCTCAATGGAGATGCAAATACAATTTTTTTTCACCTTTCAGTTGTTAATATGATCTCTTATTTTAAAGATGGCACTGGTGATCCAAAAAATATTGTTGACCACACCTTTCACTACTTCTCAAATTGCTTTACTACTGGTGTGAAAAGGCACAATGTGTTCAACTGCATCCTAGAAATCAACTATCAAGAAGAAAGCACACCACCAAAAATCAAAACTTAATATAAAAATAGAAATTCTAGCATTGATAACTCCACATGTTCAGTTTACATAATTAATAGCGAAATGGACTAACTACATGAGGTTGACATGGAATTAAGTCGAATCCTAATGCAAGTACGGAACAACAACAAAAATGTACTATACTATATACGCTTATGTTTTATTAGCAGCTAACATTAAAGATAAGGCTATGTTGCAATCTATTTGCTTGTCATCTCCACTTCACTCTCCAAAACTCAAAGACTCCATTAATGGCACTTCAGAAATCCACAATACTACCCTGCTCCATTCGAGCTCAAACAAGTTGTTGTCTTTCTCATCAAAATCAATAAACCTCTCTCACTACTCTTACTTTCTTGGGTATCTTATACCTTGTTCAATGTTCACCTAAACTAATGTATTCCATTATCAATTACTAATTGATAATTCATGTCCCAAAAGACCAATATAAAGCGCCATAATTAGAGATTTTTTGGTTTGAATTCAAAGTTCATCAAATCTACTTTGAGTCATTTTTAACTTTTGCGAGAGATTTCAGCTTTTGATCAACAAGAAGTTGTTATATGGAATAACTGTTTAAGAAATCTTGCTGAAGGTAGTTCTTGATGCAATTTTCTTGTTTCATCAAATGCGTAGTTATAATGTGAGTGTTGACTGTTTCACTTGCTCATTTATTCTTAAGGCTTGTGTGGGGTTACAAGATCTTTTACATGGGAGAATTGTTCATGTGTATGTACAGAAACTTGGGTTTTAATCGAATTTAGTTTTGTTCACTACTACAAAAATGAACTTTAGCGACAATTATTTTATGGCAATAAGCCAATTGCCGCTAATATGTATACGCGAGGCAAAATATCAGTGGCTACTGTGTAATGGCCATTAAGAAGTATATATTTAGTTGCAATTAGAAAGAATACCGTATTTTTTTTCTAAAAATAAAAACTCCCGTCTTTCCTTATTTTTTTCAAGTCGCACTTTTTTCTAAATTCTGAAAAATAAGGTTTTCCTAAGCTCTGAGGAAAATATTAATTACCACAAAGCTCTTTTACACGATTAAGGAAACTATTAGTACTAAAAAGATCTCCCAAACTCATAAGGATTCCCAAACCTAAATCATCATATTGCCACGTCCAGCAACATATAATGCTCTCACAACAACAACGTTCATCAACATATTTTTCTTTCACATCAGCGACATCCAGTAACAACGAGCTTTTCAGAATTTTCTAGGTATCTAAATCGCTCTCCTCCACTCCTATGTTTCTATCACGTTCTATTATCTTTGTTTCTCTGTAGATATTCATTGAGAATTCAACCATGTAACTGGTTTCTACCATGTTGATAAATCAAAATTTAGTCATTAGTTGGGAATAAAACAAAAAATATACTTGGCAAACTAATATGTTTTTAGGCATTAATTGTGATTTTCAAGGGATTTGAGATTCGTAAAAGTATGTTTTTTTGCTCTGTTTGTGATCTCTTGTTTCTTTTAGTTTGGTTGCAATTGATTGAATCAGTTCCCCTGCCAATATACATTAAGTGTCACATCCCAAGACCACACCCTAGAAGTTAGGGCACAATCTCGGATTGTAACAGGAGTACTCGACCTCTCGGAGGTCTTATACAAGCCCTTTCATATCATTCATTGCATATAAATAGTAAAAAGTAGTGCGGAATTAAAACTTTTCACAAAACATATCATAGTCTTTAAAAACTCTTTCATATAAAAGTAATAGGAAATACTAAGTCTCAATCTCATCATCCTAGACACAAGAGCACTTGGGACACGACTCATACGAATTAGTACTACTAAGTCTATTACAATGCTTCATCAAAGAAACATAAAATACATATATACCCTCGAGTCAAATGAGGACATACTTCAACTTCTCTTGAACGATGCTATGGTCCAAGTCTTGCTTCCCAAAATGCTCCTCACCTACCAACAACTATAGCGATATATAAAAGCATGGATTAGAACAACCACATGTACTAAGTATGATATAATGCATAAAAATTATGAAAACGGATATTTATTGGAAATATGCATCTTTTCATTTAAATATCGTAATATAATCATAATAATAATATTTATCAACTTAGAAACATATAAGAAATCATTTAAACCAATTATCACATTTAAAGGGGTCACTTTACAGTAACTTGAATCACTGGTACAGTGAAGTCCCTTCACTGTACAGTGAAGTGCTTAGCCTTCATTAAACACACCTTCTAGCATGTAGTCTTCTCACTAAAAGCTATCCTAAGATTCACTTAAGTCACACAAAGAGAGACCGCCCATACACCCTCTCTAAATGTGCCTAAACAATCCTCAAGATTACTCATGATGAGACACATACACAACTACAATACACCAACCTACATAACATATAAGATATGACAATCTTCCTTACCAAGGTTATCAAAAGACTTACTTAAGTACTCCTAGAAGGGAAGCCCCATACACCCTCTTCAAGGTTACCTAAATAGTCCTTAAGACTTTCTAAGTTTAGGTCATGTCAAACATAACAACCAACTTCCCTAACTAGAGTCATTCTCAAGACATAGATAAGACATGAAGAGATCATACCATACGCCGTCTTCACACTTTAGCTAAGGAATCCATAAGTCACTTTAGATTAGGTACTCATGCATTTACATACTTTCTAACATAAGTCATTAAGTCATTAGTTCATTAAGACACATTCATCACATAAAGGACATTCAAGTAATGGTCTTGGACAAGACCTAGGGACTCTTACTAACATCTTCAAAGCCTATTGTGCAATGTCTAGATAGCGTCGCATACCACCACCTAAACCTCATAGAACTTCTCTAATGCTAATAGGTATCTCATATGATGAGAATAGGCAATAACCGACATAGACCATGGTAGCAAAACATGGAATCCGGAGTTCTATCCTACCTCGATGAGTCTGTTCTACTTGCCAATGGTAGAACTTGGACACATCCCATGTAGGCACATGGTTAAGGAATATGAAGGGCTTACTTTGTATTGTAGCCTCATACTTTAACTAGAACTACTTCCCTTACCATACTCACTCGGTGCTAGCCTTCGTTCTCATAGATTAATTCACATTAAGGTTCATACAGAGGGGTTCCATATCAAGTTCATAACCCAATTACATTTACCCTACCAAAGAAAATCCACTAGGGCTACCTCCCAATGGCGACAAGAAGCTCATTATGACTTTCCTAAGGATTGATTTGATGCCGTTCCAACCAATCACCCTTAAGTCCATCATTCATTACATGAAGGATACCATTACGGCTTTCGACTTCAAGTTTCATAACCTTACCACTAGGTTCAAGGTTTCACATAAAGGACCCTCTTATCATCACTCAAGGTCTCATCTAACATTCATTCATTCAATACTAAGACACTTTAGCTTCCTAAGTCAAGACATCACATATTCACATTATACATGCATCAAGTAAGACACTTAAGTCTACCTAAACAAGACACAACATACTTCACTTTAGCACATATTACATGTCATTCTAGAAGCACATAGGAACAACCATTATCATATTAAAGTCACCCTATATACTACTATATCATCATCAACATAACCATTATACACTCATATAGCCAAATAGGAAACAATCATGTATCAACTCTAAGGCTACACACAACACATAGTCATTAGTCTAACATGATCACCTGAATAACATCAATAGAAGAAACAAATACTTTCACATTACTCACATAGGTAGATATGATCATAATTCACATAATCAACTACACAATCAACATAATACTTCAAGTAGTTTCCGACAAGGCCATGATCATCATAATACTTAAAATAACGCCGACAAGGCAACATCAATTCACATAACACCGCCACCATAAGTGGACCAAACCATTCACAACATAATTTAAGTCTAACTAACATTAAATAAAAAGAATTAGGGCAGCTTACCCCCACTTCATCCTTAACACTTCAATCCAATGTTAATTCATCCAATTCAATATCATAAGGCCCTTACCCATGGCCATGAACATTAATTCAATGCATAAATCACAATACTCAATGAATATAAGTCAATTCAATATAGATTTATCAATCTAAGACCAATTAGATATCAATTGAATACAATTCTTACATCATTTGATAGCCCATAAGAAACTACACATTAATTCATAAACATTAGACCAATATCAAGTAACCCATAAATTTGTCAAAAACTAGGGTTCATCAATTACATGGTTTCATAGGTTAATTAAGTTAAAATCATCTTAATAACAACAATTCTATCACTATTCAATGATTAAAAACCTTTAATGCAGGAACCCATGGTAGATCATGAAATAGGTCAAGTTCAACTTTGAAAACTTTAGAAACATCTTTGAAAGTTGGGCTCCTTGATGAAACGAGTTTCAAGGATCAAAAACCATACCTCAACAATGCTAATCCTCCAATTTTGTGAAGAATCACCACTCAAATCTTTAATCCAAGCTCTTCCTTGAATTTTGGCTTCAATGGAGTCTTAAGGAATTTCTAAGGGATTTTGGGATTTTGATTTTGAAGAATGAAGTCTTCTAAGTGTTAAAGACTTAAATACACATTTAAAATACCCAAAAGACCCCTTAGAAACCGCGAATACTCTTATTTTGAAGTGAATTTCACCCCTCACTTAACAGTGAGGTTGCGCTCAGGGACATGCCATCGATGGTTGGGTAGTCGACGGACCGTTTGTCCACAAACGGACAGTCCTGTCCTTCCGTCGTTGGGTTCAGAGACTCAACATGGTTCCCTTACTTCCCCATACTAAGTCCCTACCAACATCACCCATCGATGGGGCGTCGATTGGCCCACGAGTCGTCGATTGCCTCAGTCGTTTGGGGCTGCCTTAGACAGTCTTGGGCCTCAATTTTGGGTCCTTCCTCAAGGACCCTTGGATGGTCCTTGGGGATGTTTGCCCGGAAATTTCCAATCCAAACATGACCGTATATGATTTTAGCACCTCTCACATGAATTTCATCCAAAATTAACACGTAAAACTCGACGAAATATGCCTAGACACACAATGTCATTTCAAGGCACATCTTTCGAACGCCGTGGACGTTCTTGGACGTTTGACATCCAAAACTTATCGAAACTTGAAAAACTGCCTATATATACCATAATAACTCAGATAAGGACTTCACAACATCATGAATCACACATAAACACATAGAACCACTTACGAGGCACATAGGTGACTTAGTCGTCGAACGTCTTGGTCGTCCCTTGACGTTTGACTTCCAATGCACCTAAACTCTTAGCTACTGCCTCAATACCATATTATAGAATTATTTAGGACAATAGACCATGATGACAACCATGTTAGTCTCTAGTTCACCTTAGTGATTTTCGGGATCTTACATTCTCCCCCACTTGGACAACATTCGTCCTCGAATGACACTTGCCACTCTACGAGCACTTCCAAGAATATAGACTCAATTAGCAGCTCATGACAATACTATATATCACACAATCAAGGATAAAACATCAATTTCCACATAGTCAAGAGATTTACAACACAACAAGAACTAGAATAAATTCATAACTCATTATGCTACAAAACTCACATGCTTCATTCCAAATAGAAAAAACTCATTTTATTTTCAATATCATACTCATATACATCGGTTCTAACCACATTACAACAATTTTAGACCAAAGAATCAATTAGTCACATTTTGCAAAATTTAACAGTGAGCAGTTCAATGCTATAGTGAATTAGGCAAATTTTCTAAAAATGCAAATTTTCGGCAATTCATGATATAGACATGCTAATATGCAAGGTAACATCATATAAACATCTTTTACAACATGCTCTTAGCTCCATAAAATACACAATGCAAGAAATTAATGAAATTTAATTTCAACCAAACTCCTAAACACCATGCACAAGCAACAAACTAGCACATCTATCTAGTCATACTCCCCCACTTAGAAGGAACTCATATCACTACAAGAGAAATAAGACTTACCAACATCATCATCACTCTCATCTGGCTTCTGTCCTCTAGTCCGGAGTGCATTGAAACGCCTCCTTGTTGGAGCATCTTCCTTTGGAACACTAGGAGCAACTTTCTTACCATCTCTATTAGGACAATCTCTAACTTTGTGCCCATCTTTTCCATATCCAAAACAACTCCCGGTACCCAATAGACATTCACCATAATGTTTCTTGCCACAAGTGGCACATGTAGGTTTGCCATTTTGAGAACCACCTCCTTTCACAATCTTGAACTTAGCACTCCTAGATTCTTCTTGAGTGTTAACCCTCTTTTTGGACTTATGTTGCCCTTGATCGCTTGCACCACTCCTTTTCAAGTTTCTAGTCATCCTCCTAAGTTTAGACTCTTCAATAGATTGGGCATCCAGCCTGAGTCTAGCTAAGGTCATATCATCATGTAGTATAGCCGTACGACATTCCTCCCTCACTAGGTCGGCAACACCCGTCACAAAATGACTCATTTCATCCCTTGGATTCGACACTAGGGATGGTGCATATCTAGACAAGGTTGATAATTTCAAAGATTATTCCTCAACACTTATATTTCCTTGCTTGAGATTGATAAACTCCTGTACCTTAACCTCTCTCCTCTCTCGGGGAAAGTACTTGCCTAGAAAAGTTTCCTTAAATTCTTCCCACTCAATAGGATCCGACTCCACCGGCCTATTATCCTTCCATTGAGTGTACCATATTTGAGAAACATCCCTCGATTTATACGAAGCCAACTTTGCCTTCTCCCTAGATGTAACCCCCATAGCACTCAACACCTTGTACACACCATCAAGGAACTCTTGGGGATCTTCATCTACCTTAGAGCCAAGAAAGATCAGAGGATTCATCCTCACAAAGTCTCTCAACATAGAGGTCATAGTGCCCTCCACAACCCTAGTCACCATACTCAAATTCACTTGAGTAGTCACGGCTCGGGCTAAAGCAATCAAAGCCTCTCTAATCTCTTGATTAGTCAATTCCGGGGAAACCACCGGAACCTCATTACCTCCTTCCACATTAGGGACATGATCACCTTGGGGAGGCACTTGAGCACCTTGAGCACCTTGGATTACTTGCCCATCTTGAGGAACTTGCTCAACTGGAGGAGGAATCTCCTCATTCACCCTTTCCTCTTCCAACCTTCTAGCGGCCATCCTTCTAGTATTCATTTGCTAGAAACACAAGGAAACACATTAAGAAGGATACTCATAAGATTTACTCTACCGCACGACATAGGAGTAGAAAAGAAGGGAAACTCTATCGTCCTATAGCCTCTCGCCCATAGATGTGTCGCGACTCACACCGATGGTCGAGACTCTACTAGACGTGACTTGATGAGACTTTTTGATTCCTAAGACTAATTTCACCAACCTATGCTCTGATACCAAGCTTTGTCACATCCCAAGACCACACCCTAGAATTTAGGTCAAAATCTCGGATTGTAACCGGCGTACTCGACCTCTCAAAGGTCTTATACAAGCCCTTTCATATCATTCATTGCATATACATAGTGAAAAGTAGTGCGAAATTAAAACTCTTCACAAAAAATATCATAGTCTTTAAGAACTCTTTCATATAAAAGTAATAGGAAATACTAAGTCTCAATCTCATCATCTTAGACACAAGAGTACTTGGGACACGGCCCATACGAACAGAAAATAAAGTACTACTAAGTCTATTACAATACTTTATAAAAGAAACATAATAGACATATATGCCCTCGAGTCAAATGAGGACATACTTCAACTTCTTTTGAACGATGCTATGGTCCAAGTCTTGCTTCCCAAAATGCTCCTCACCTACCAACGACTATAGAGATAGATAAAAGCATGGATTAGTACAAACACATGTAGTAAGTATGACATAATGCATAAAAATCATGAAAACTGACATTTATTGGAAATATGCATCTTTTCATTTAAATATCGTAATATAATCATACAACATTTATCAACTTAGAAACACATAAGAAATCATATAAACCAATTATCACATTTTAAGGAGTCACTTTACAGTAACTTGAATCGCTGTTACAGTGAAGTCCCTTCACTGTACAGTGAAGTGCTTAGCCTTCATTAAACACACCTTCTAGCTTGTAGTCTTATCACTAAAAGCTATCCTAAGATTCACTTAAGTCACACAAAGAGAGACCACCCATACACCCTCTCTAAATGTGCCTAAACGATCCTCAAGATTACTCATGATGAGACACATACACACCTACAATACACCAACCTACATAACATATAAGATATGAAAATCTTCCTTGCCAAGGTTATCAAAAGACTTACTTAAGTACTCCTAGAAGAGAGTGCCCATACACCTTCTTCAAGGTTACCTAAATAATCCTTAAGACTTAAGTTTAGGTCATGTCACACATAACAACCAACCCCTAACTGGAGTCATTCTCAAGACTTCCATAGATAAGACATGAAGACATCATACCATACGCCCTCTTCACACTTTAGCTGAGGAATCCTTAAGTCACTTTAGATTAGGTACTCATGAACTTACATACTTTCGAACATAAGTCATTAATTCATTAGTTCATTAAGACACATTCATCACATAAAGGACATTCAAGTAATGGTCTTTGACAAGACCTAGGGACTCTTACTAACACCTTCAAAGCTTATTGTGCAATGTCTAGATAGCGTCACATACCACCACCTAAACCTCATAGAACTTCTCTAATGCTAATAGGTATCTCATATGATGAGAATAGGCAATAACAGACATAAACCATGGTAGCAAAACATGGAATCCGGAGTTCTATCCTACCCCGATGAGGTTGTTCTACTTGCAATTGGTAGAATTTGGACACATCTCATGTAGGCACATGGTTAAGGAATATGAAGGGCTTACTTAGTATTCTAGCCTAATACTTTAACTAAAACTACTTCTCTTACCATACTCACTCGGTGCTAGCCTTCGTTCTCATAGATTGATTCACATTAAGGTTCATACAAAGGGGTTCCATATCAAGTTCATAATCCAATTACATTTATCCTACCAAAGAAAATCCACAAGGGCTACCTCCCAATGGCGACAAGAAGCTCATTACGACTTTTCTAAGGATTGATTTGATGCCGTTCCAACCAATCACCCTTAAGTCCATCATTCATTACATGAAGGATACCATTACGTCTTTCGACTTCAAGTTTCATAACCTTACCACTAGGTTCAAGGTTTCACATAAAGGACCCTCTTATCATCACTCAAGGTCTCATATAGCATTCATTCATTCAAGACTAAGACACTTTAGCTTCCTAAGTCAAGACATCACATATTCACATTATACATGCATCAAGTAAGGCACTTAAGTCTACCTAAACAAGACACAACATACTTCACTTTATCACATATTACATGTCATTCTAGCAGCACATAGGAACAACCATTATCATATTAAAGTCACCCTATATACTACTATATCATTATCAACATAACCATTATAGACATATAGCCAAATAGGAAACAATCATGTATAAACTCTAAGACTACACACAACACATAGTCATTAGTCTAACATGATCACCTAAATAATATCATTAGAAGAAACAAATACTTTCACATTACTTCACATAGGAAGATATGATCATATTTCACATAATCAACTACACAATCAATATAATACTTCAAGCAGTTGCCGACAAGGCCATGATCATCATAATACTTAAAATAACAACGACAAGGCCACATCAATTCACATAACGCCACCACCATAAGTGGACCAAACCAATCACAACATAATTGAAGTCTAATTAAAATTAAATAAAAGGAATTAGGGCAGCGTACCCCCACTTCATCCTTAACACTTCAATCCAATGCTAATTCATCTAATTCAATATCATATGGCCCTTACCCATGGCCATGAACATCAATTCAATGCATAAATCATAATACTTAATGAATATAAGTCAATTTAATATAGATTTATCAATCTAATACCAATTAGATATCAATTGAATACAATTCTTACATCATTAGATAGCTCATAAGAAACTACACATTAATTCATAAACATTAGACCAATATCAAGTAACCCATAAATTTGTCAAAAACTAGGGTTCATCTGTCACGACCAGAATCTAGACCGCAGACTAAATCGGCGTCGTTGACCTCTCAGAGGTCGTAGACAAGCCTACATACGTCATCGTTACTTCATCTAGGTTAATTTTAGCGGAAAATTTGAATTTTTTGTTTTCTTATTTCATGTGAAACATATTATTCTTAACATCATAGGCGTTCACAAATCGACCATCTAATATAGAAATAATCGAATGAAAGAAGCAGTTCATAATTGCATTAAACGTATCCCTGCCAAAACGGCACCAATACAAAGTGTGAAATGAAATGGGAAATGAAACACTAATGGGACATGCCCCACTAGCTAAAGCCTACATCTAAGATAGATAATAACAGTAGACATCCTCGAAAGCATGAGGGCCTACCAAATCCGGATAAAAGCTCCACGTCCGGATAACTCCAACGTCGACTCGTAAGCTCAAGCGTCCAGCTGCACCTGCACCTAAAAGTAGAGAGTTGTATGGGATCAGTACACACTTGTACTAAGTATGGGTATATGCAAGCACACACCAAGGATATGCATGATTAAGAAGAGATCTTTCCTAACGATATGAATTATGGAAAGTCAAGTCAGTGGACTTGCCAAATCGATTTAGGAAAGTCATGCTATGAGAGTAACATGCATCATCATACATTTCATTTTTGGCAAACAACACATAAAATATTGCATATAGCACATAACATGTTGCACACATCATATAACATAGTTCATATCATTCTTTCATATGCCATGAGACCTTGGAATCATGGGCTTGACATTAGGACTTCCCAAAATGAGGGCTCAACATATGGGACCTCAACTAGGGAGCCTTCTTCAGCAAACACAGAGTCTGCTTCGTTCGTTCATACGTACTTCATTTTCATTCATTCATATACTAGTGCAATCACCAGTCATACCTAGGATGAAGTTTAAGACTCTCATCGGGTTTGCTGTGCAATGACCAAGAATAACCTAGTGTCATTACTAAAATATAGCTCACCTCTTGATTATCCTATCCTAACACCTTTGGTATCGTTCATTTCATTATGTGCATCGTTTGAGGCTGGCCTCATTCTTTCTTTGTGTAACAACCCTAAAAAAAATATGATAAGTAATGCTTAATGTGTCTAGAATGCCTACGATTAGATCGGGTTCACACGGATTGATGCGCGTAGAACCAGACCTCTGAACCCTTGCTACAGCCAAGCCAACTAACTTGGGGAGTTAGTCGAGTTAGGAAAGGTTGGGTCCAACCATGTAGGGCTCTCGAATACGAAGATTTACTCGAAGAAGTCTTTACCGGACTTAAAAAGGAGAAATCTTAGGTTTTGAGGGTCTAGGGGTAAAATAGTCTTTTTCCAGGCTAAGGGTAGTATCGTAATTACCCTAAATATATAATTAATTATTTAATTAATAAGATGGAGGGGCATTTTGGGGAGAGAGGGCCGAAAATTTGCTCTTGAAGTGAAGTCTTGCTCCACCCGGGTTCGAACCTAGGTGGAAGCAATGAATTATATTTGTTTTTTATTTAAGTTGGTAAATTAATGTAATTAATTTTTATTTATTATTTATTATCTGAGTTAAAATAAAAAGAAATCAGATTTTTAATAATTAAATAAAACCTTATTTGACTAAGTCCTAAACTAGACTCCTAAGCCTAAGAAAACTCTTCTCTCTCACGCTCATCTCTCTCTCTCACGTCTCTATCACTCTCACTCACAATTCTCTCTGCCAAATAACTTAAAAAAAACAGTAGGTAAACCAAAGTTCTTCACACTTGAAGAACTCACAACGAAAAATTATAAACAAACAACTAATCAATCACATAGGTAAAGAGAAGGTTTTCCGTCGAGTTTGGTGTTGAACTTTTGGTATTGGACGTGTGTTTGGAGGCGTTGTTTGGGCAGCAAGTCGAGGTTTGAACATCAAAAAGGTATGGGTTCTCTTCTCTCTTGGTCCCTTTCCCAAGAGACGCCTAAGGTTCAGACGAATCAATTCCGAAAACTAGGGTTGTTCCCCGTTGTATGTCCATGTCACTAGCTCCCATTAAATCATAGGTTGGTTAACTTTGCTGGTAAAAAACTAGGGATGAAACGTGTATTCCTGATGATTATGTGTTTATATGTATGTTTAGAATTATGTGACTTATGTTGATGTTTTCCGAAAATGTAACTACGTGTGTTTGTGTGTGTTGCCGTGGCTATTGTTCATGGTTTAGGACTTGAAATGGCATGATAGTTCTTTATATTTCATGTACACATGTTGATGTAAATCGTGATGTTCATATGAGTTGAAATGTGGCTGATTTGAATGATAATTTCTTGGCTAAACGAATATTTGAAAAATGCACGTATGAACGTATTAAATGATCTACGAACTACCCTATGAATTTACGTGTAAATATTGATGAAAGTATGCTGAAAATTGAAACAAAATTTCCAGATTTAAGTGAGGAATTTCGTTCAAGTTAAGGGGTTTCAAAATGTTGTGAAAAATGAATTAAAACAAGTGAGGTCATGGAGGATTGAACCTGTGACCTCACCATGTTAAAAACCATGAAAATAAAGAAGTAAAAAGGAATGTGGTGAAGGGGATTCGAACCATGGTCTTGGCTGGAAAATAAGCTATGAAAAATAAGAAATGAGAGGAGTGGGATTCGAACCCACAACCTCTCAGACAGCTTAAGGAAAAAAAAGTAAAGAAAAGAAATGTGAGGTGTGGGAATCGAACCCATGACCTCTAGACAGTAAAGGAGAATAAAGAAAATGAAAAGAAAAGAAATGTGAGGCATGGGAATCGAACCCACCACCTCTAGGCAGTAAAGGAGAATTACAAGAAAAATGAAGTGAGGCTGTGGGGGTTTGATCCCACAACCTCATGGTCAACTCGAGAAATTCAAGGAAAAATAAATAAAAAAATAAAAGGGGCTGTGGGGGTTCGAACCCACAATCCCTTGGCCAAGGAAGATAAGTTTCAAAGGGTAGAAATAAAATGGAAATGTTGATGTTGGGGCTCGATCTAGGGTCCCAATGTCATGTGGACCGAAATTAAATAAAAAAAAACATGTAAAGTGTTGTCGAAGGGATTCGAAACCGGGTTCCCTTGACCAAATTCCGTATTGATACATAAGTCATACGTGAATTAAATATTCAAGACTAATGTTGCCTACTTAGATCGAAATCGAGATCTTGGCATACATTCAAGATGCATAAGTCTTGTACCACATAATCTTAGGAAGACATGAATCACTTAAACGAACTATGAATGAAGCCTCATGGCTTGTATGTATAGACCCATAAGTCTAACATACGTTTAAAAATAAGTGAACCTAAGATGTATGTAATGAAATGATGTAAACCTAGAAGGGTTAAGTACGAGTGTAAAACACACTAAATGGCCAAGTGCATTGGCATACGATGAAATGAATATTATGTAATGAAATGATGAAACCCTAGAAGGGTTAAGTAAGAGTGTGAAACACACAAATGGCCAAGTGCATTGGCATATGATGAAATGAACATTCACGTAAAATGGGGTGAGTAATTATGAAGAGCAAATATGCTAATGTTAATGAATGTGGTGACAACATGATAAGAGGCTAATGTGAAAGATGAGAGCAATCTCAAATGAGCCTAAGTAAATGTTACCAAAACGTACTCACCTATGAGAGTGTAAAGTTAATGAAGAGACCAGTCTCTATGAACACTCTAATGAAAGTAATGAGAATAATGTATACTTAATACTAATGATGAGATGAGAAATCATCTATTGAGCTATGATGTCCTCATACTAGAAGCCAGCTTCCATGACGTATGAGTTGAATGAAATGGAACTTTATACTGAGCACCGATAGACTAGCTATGAGCAGTGATGCCTTCTTTCGGGAAGGCCGGAGGTTCACGTAACTCTCATGAGATGAGACTGTCCGACATGCCGGGTATGGGTCTCATTATATCTCCTAGTCTTCAAATCTATACTGCCAATATAGGAATCTTACGGGGTTCAATTCCCATGTACGCTAGCATGTTTTGGGTCACTTTGGCCGGTGATTCCACCTCTTTTCGGTGTGGGGGAGACACTAGATTTCATGATGCTCACATGATCTATGTCGGTTAAAGTTAAAGTTACCAATGAATGAATGAGGCCAACCTCAAATGATGCGCATAATGAAATGAACGATACCAAAGGTGTTAAGATAGGATAATCAAGAGGCGAGCTAGACTCAAGTAATGACACTAGGTTATTCTTGATCATTGCACCGCAAACCCGATGAGAGTCTTAAACTACATCCTAGGTATAGCTGGTGTTTACACTAGCTTATGAATGAATGAAATGAAGTACGTATGAATGAATGAAGCAGACTCTGTGTTTGCTAAAGAAGACTCCCTAGTTGAGGTCCCATATGTTGAGCCCTCATTTTGGGAAGTCTTAATGTCAAGTCCATGATTCCAAGGTCTCATGGCATATGAATGAATGATATGAAAGATGTTATGTGCTATATGCAATATGATATGTGCTATGTTTAAGATGTTATGTGCTGTGTGCAATATGATAAGTATGATGATGCATGTTACTCTCATGGCATGACTTTCCTAATCCAAATTTGTAAAGCTCACTAACTTTTCTAATCCAAATTTGGAAAGCTCACTGACTTTCCTAATCTAAATTTGGAAAGTTCACTAACTTTCCTAATCCCAATTTGGCAAGTCCACTGACTTGACTTTCCATAATCATGTTGTTAGGAAAGAGCTATTCTTACTCATGCATGTCCTTGGTGTGTGCTTGCATATACCCATATTTAGTACAAGTGTGTACTAATCCCATACAACTCTATATTTTTAGGTGCAGGCACAGGTGGACGCTAGAACTTACAGGTTGACGTTTCAGCTATCCGGACGTGGAGCTTTCATCCGGACTTGGTAGGCCCTCATGCTTTCGAGGATGTCTACCGTTACTAACTAGCTTAGATGTAGGCTTTAGCTAGTGGAGTGTGTTCCACTAGTGTTTATTTCCATTTTTATTTCAGACATTGTATTGGTGTCATTTTGGCAATTATACATTTAATGCAGTATTGAACTATATTTTTCGGTTGATAATCTTAATGTTAGATGGTTGATGGTGAACATTATGGATGTAAGTAGAATGACCTTTATGCATGATAAGAAACAAAAAGTTTCAAATTTTCCGCTAAAATTAACCTAGATGAAGTAAGAATGACGTAAGTAGGCTTGTCTGCGACCTCTGAGAGGTCAATCCGGTCGTGACAAAGTTGGTATCAGAGCCTTAGGTTAAATTCCGAGAATAATAAGTTCACATCAACCACATTGAGTAGTTTCTAAGTCATGGTAGTGAAGTGCACCACTATCTTGAGTTAGAGACTGCATGATGCGTAGGAAAATTTCCCTTCTTCTACTCTTTATCGTGCTATCTAGAGCTTTGACACTTTATGTCATTCTAAGTATCTAACTTCCTTCTTGTGTGCACGCGTAGAAGAATACACACAAGAATTAGGATGGCCAAGTGGTCTAAGGCGCCAAACTCAAGATCTGGCCTTCCCAAGAAGGGGCAGTGATAGAAATGCCCAGCGTGAAAGAAAGACGTTTGATAAGAGTGGTTGTTCGCATGGAGGTGAGTGCATGGTAGGTTCTAAAGCCTGCTATGAGTATTGATGAAGAGGAGAAGGCTAAGTTGGCTGTTTACTAGCTCAAGGAGATGGCTTAGGTATGGATTACTTCATAAATGCTAGACTACCACAGACTATCGAAACAGGGTAGTAAGGGTAAGTTTCCGAATAAGTTAGAGTTAAAATGAATTCATGTTTGCATGTCATGTTGCTGTTTTTGTATAGCGTGGACATGATTTTTGTGTTGCATGAGTTGTGAGGTGCATCAATTTAAGTGCGATTGAGAAGGAAGTTCCTCAATCTCAAATATGAAGCTTCATATAAGCTTGAGTAATACGCATTATCCAGAGTAAATGTGAAACAGAAATTTACAAAGAGTAAAGTCTCAAGTATGTTAAGATTGATCTTCGTTCAGGGTATCATCAGCTTAGGGTTAGGGATGGAGATATCCCAAAGACATCCAGTCTTTCATGTCTCTATGCTAAAGAAGTGCCTGGGTGATCCAGCATCGATTCTACCTGTGGAAGGATTGGGGGTCAATGAAGACTTGTCCTACGAGGAGGTACATGTTGAGATCTTAGACAGACAGGTCAAGCGGCTGAGGAACAAGGAGATTGCCACAGTGAAGGTATTGTGGAGGAATCATCTTGGTGAGGGTGCTACATGGGAGGCTGAGGCCGATATGAGATCCCGCTACCCTCATCTTTTTAGCTCTTGAGGTTAGACTTCCTACTCTTAAGTCTAAGTTTCCTTATCTCTCCATTCTTTGTTGTTATTGCTTGACAGTGCATAGTGATTATGTTATGTTATGACTGGCATTGTGCTAGATAGTTAGTAGTGTCATTCGGGGACAAATGTTCCTAAAGGGGAATAATGTAACAACCCTAAAAATGAATATGATAAGTAATGCTTAATGTGTCTAGAATGCCTACGATTAGACCGGGTTCACACGGATTGATGCACGTAGAACCAGACCTCTGAACCCTTGCTACAGCCAAGCCAACTAACTTGGAGAGTTAGTCGAGCTAGTAAAGGTTGGGTCCAACCATGTAGGGCTCTCGAATACGAAGATTTACTCGAAGGAGTCTTTACCGGACTTAAAAAGGAAAAATCTTAGGTCTGGAGGGTCTAGGGGTACAATGGTCTTTTTCCAGGCTAAGGGTAGTATCGTAATTACCCTAAATATATAATTAATTATTTAATTAATAAGGTGGAGGGGCATTTTGGTGAGAGAGGGACAAAAATTGGCTCTTGAAGTGAAGTCTTGCTCCACCCGGGTTCGAACCTAGGTGGAAGCAATGAATTAAATTTATTTTTTATTTAAGTTGGTAAATTAATGTAATTAATTTATATTTTATTTATTAGCTGATTTAAAATAAAATCAGATTTTTAATAATTAAATAAAACCTTATTTGACTAAGTCCTAAACTAGACTCCTAAGCCTAAGAAAACTCTTCTCTCCCACGGTCATCTCTCTCTCTCACGTATCTATCCCTCTCACTCACGATTCTCTCTGCCAAATAACTTAAAAAAACAGTAGGTAAACCAAAGTTCTTCACACTTGAAGAACTCACAACGAAAAATTATAAACAAACAACTAATCAATCACGTAGGCAAAGAGAAGGTTTTCCGTCGAGTTTGGTGTTGAACTTTTGGTGTTGGACGTGTGTTTGGAGGAGTTCTTTGGGCATCAAGTCGAGGTTTGAACGTCAAAAAGGTTTGGTTTCTCTTCTCTCTTGGTCCCTTTCCCAAGAGACACCTAAGGTTCAGATGAATCAATTCCGAAAACTAGGGTTGTTCACCGTTGCATGTCCCTGTCACTAGCTCCCATTAAATCATAGGTTGGTTATGTTTGCTGGTAGAAAACTAGGGATGAAACGTGTTTTCCTGATGATTATGTGCTTATATGTATGTTCGGAATTATGTGACTAATGTTGATGTTTTTCGATAATGTAACTACGTGTGTTTGTGTATGTTGTCGTGGCTATTGTTCATGGTTTAGGACTTGAAATGGCATGATAGTTCTTTATATTTCATGTACACATGTTGATGTAAATCGTGATGTTCATATGAGTTGAAATGTGGCTGATTTGAATGATAATTTCTTGGCTAAACGAATCCATCAAAATGCACCTAAGAACGTATTAAATGATCTACGAACTACCCTATGAATTTACGTGTAAATGTTGATGAAAGTATGCTGAAAAATTAAAAGAAAATTTCCAGATTTAAGTGAGGAATTTCGGTCAAGTTAAGGGGTTTCAAAATATTGTGAAAAATGAATTAAAACAAGTGAGGTCATGGAGGATTGAACCCGTGACCTCACCATGTTAAGAACCATGAAAATAAAGAAGTAAAAAGGTATGTGGTGAATGGGATTCGAACCATGGTCTTTGCTGGAAAATAAGCTATGAAAAATAAAAAATGAGAGGAGTGGGATTCGAACACACAAACTCTCAAACAGCTTAAGGAAAAAAAAAGTAAAGAAAAGAAATGTGAGGTGTGGGAATCGAACCCACGACCTCTAGGCAGTAAAGGAGAATTTAGAAAATGAAAAGAAAAGAAATGTGAGGCGTGGGAATCGAACCCACCACCTCTAGGCAGTAAAGGAGAATTACTAGAAAAATGAAGTGAGGCTGTGGGGGTTTGATCCAAAAACCTCATGGTCAACTCGAGATATTCAAGGAAAAATAAATAAAAAAATAAAAGGGGTTGTGGGGGTTCGAACCCACAACCCCTTGGCCAAGGAAGATAAGTTTCAAAGGGTAGAAATAAAAAGGAAATGTTGATGTTGGGGCTCGATCTAGGGTCCCAATGTCATATGGACCGAAATTAAATAAAAAGAAACATGTAAAGTGTTGTCCAAGGGATTCGAAACCGGGTTCCCTTGACCTCTCTCTCATACCAATGATACCGGTCAAATTAGAGCTTTGATATCAATATGTCAATACCCAATTTCTCAAGTCATGATGACACCTAATACGTCCTACTATTCGGTATGCCTAACGACTATCTCAAAACTAGAAGCAATAGGCTATCATGCAAAAGAACACAATGAAAAGAGGGAACAATAACAAAAAGAAGAATCAGAAAAAAAAATGTATATACATAACAAAAAAGTCCGAAGACCTAGCATTAGTTTGTAGTCAAGCTTCTAATACTAGCATTAGTCTGTAGTCAAGCTTCTAATAAAAATGGAGTAAAAGACTTTACAAATACAATAAGTAAGGAACTGTCTCCAAAAGGAAAATAAAGACTAACACTAGAAAATATAAAAAGAGATTGACAAGTCTAAATGTTGAGAGATCACCATGTCTTTGTGTCACGATCCGACCCTACACCCTGGACGTGGCTGACACTCGAGAAGTATTGCTGGTACCCAAGCGAATTATCATCCTGGCCAACTTCAAGTGGAAGACTAACTCAATCATACAAAGCTTAAAAATTGAATAAATATTCATGAAACTTTAATAGCAAGCTTTAAATCAAAAGAAAAACTCTAAATAAATTAAATTATTCAACTAGCCATAAAATAGGCAACTTAAGTCTTCACATCATTTAATAAATAAATGATACAAACGTCTCTACTATACTGACTATCTATGAAGCCTCTAAAAGACAAAGATGGAAGTCGAAACAAGACCCACAACATCCTGACTGAACTGAAAAGTAAATGAAATCCTCGGAATGAAAGAGGCTCACCATAGCTATCTCTAGCTCCAGATGTATCAAAGAAGCTCCAGTTGATGATACTGAATTCCTGTGTCCACATCATGAAAATATGCAGGCCAAATGACTCAGTTCGTCAAACGTACGAGCACGTAAGGGGAATTCCAAAGAATAAACATAAGATTGAACTTTATAAAAAGGAAACATACTTACCCCTTTTCAACTTACTCAACTCAAGAAAAACTAAAGGATACTCAAAACTACTGAAACTTACTCAACTCGAAAGTACTTAAGGATAAAATACTCAAATAAGTAATAAGGTTGTCAACTCAGGATACTCAACTCAAGATACTCAACTCAAAAGACTCAATTCATGATACTCAAGGATAAATCAATATTGAAAGAAGCAATATATATATATATATATATATATATATATATATATATATATATATATTAAAAGCTATAAAACTATGGATAACAACTCAATGTATTGAAAAAGACAATAATACTCAATCTGTATATAAAAATACAATATAACTTTGTGGGAGTTTTTCTAACCGAGACAACTGCCACTATGAGCCTAAGTGATGATATATCGTTTTTTCCATGCTGCCAGAACTGTCTTATACTTTGCCGTCATATAAAACACCTTAACTAAGCGGATCCACTAGTCTATGCTAATTTACACAAAGCATTTATCTAAAAAGTATGATCCTTAACTACCTATGATGGCTATATGGTTTATGGAGACGTGAGTTATGTGAACTCAAACTCGTCCCCATATCGGTTCTCAATACTACTTCCAAAATACTCAGCTCATATATTTAAAAACATAACTTTTTCTTTGATTTGAGATAATTACTCGAAAACTTAAATTAAAAGCTCTATTGGAATCAATGTTCCTTTCTTGCTCAAAACTCTTTTGGAAATCTCAGTTTCCTCTCATCTTAAATGAAAAAAAACATTTACTCTTGGGAATACTTAGTTTCCATATAATCTTTGAAGAAATGAACTTTACTCTTACTCTTTAGTCAACTCAAAGCTTAAGTTTTAAAACAAAGTTAAAACGTTTGTAATGTACTTCTTAAAATATGGTTCATGCCGAATTATTGACGTGAACAACTTAATGCAAGGTTTTCGATAACCATAGATAGAACTCAATATTTGGAACCCAAGAACTTCAATGATAGAACTCATTTCAAGAATGCTCAACTCAGAGGGTTCATGTGAAATTATGAGCATGAATTACTAAAATCAAGCACTTCATGGGTAACATGTAATAGTCCCATGATTAGAAAGATAATCTCCAAGGGAATTAGGAACTCAATACTCAAGACTTAGAACTTGAATATACCAGTCCTCTCAATGATACTCAATTGTGGAGTCCATGCGGAATTCATGGGCATGAATGACTCGACTCGAAGGTCTACATAACTACATGGAACTCATGTATATGACTCTTCTCATTCTCTTACTTACTCCTCAAAACTTAGTTCAAATGAATGATGGATCTCAAAGAATTCACAATTAAAATCAAAAGATTTATTGAACTCTACTCTTAACTCTCTTCTGAATGTGAATTATGAATTCAAGAGTTTGGTTCATGACATGGAGGATCCCATGATGACAAGGTAGAATCATGAATACATCATCCTCATACTCACTTGCTCGAGTCTTAAAAAGAGTTACTAGAAGTTGTAGAAGACTGCTCAAAAACCGCTCAAAAGGTCTTTCTTAGAATGTTCGAAAGAATCCTCAAAACTTAACTCTTAACTCTACCTTGAATTTGAATCATTAATTCAAGGATATGAATGATTTCTAGGTGTTTAGAAGTAGTTTAGAGTGTTTACAATCAAAGGGGAGTAAAGGTACCCTTTGAAAGAATTCAAACAGACGAAGTGATGACGAGTACGTGGGGCAAGGAGCACTGAGTGGAACGGGGCGCCAGCCCCTAACATTAAGAGAAGTGGTTGGGGTAGTCTGTCTGGTGTGGGGCGCTAGGCCCCAACCCAGAAAACTTTGACGACTTTCTTTGCTCGTTTGTCACCCTATCTCGCTTAGAATCGAATGGTTTCTTCCCCAATTAGTTGGATTTAATTGCTTAACATAATTAAACTATAATATACTCAAAAGAACACTGCAATCACTAAATTTCATCTCAAGAAATCATCAAAACCCCAACACAACAAGATTTAGAATGAACTTCAAGAACACCTATCAAGAACTCATCAAGAACTATAATCTTTCAACTTCAAGAATGAAATTTTGCTGAAAATAACATGATTGGCGTGTGGGTGAACTAACCCAAATCTATGGAAGATTACATACCTCTTAGGTATTAAACCCATGGCAAAAAACCGCAACAAAACGCAAGACTCTCGACGAATGGTTTGATCCTCTCCTTTTTTCTCGTATTTTTTCTTGTTAAACTGTTAACTAAAACCCAAAGCGTATATTAGGATTATAAAACTGAATCTAATCGGATTAGACCCCTAAAACATTACTAAAAATGAAATAAACTGATTTGATAATGAGAAGACCAAAATACCCTTTAAAAATCCGGTTTGACTTTCGTTATATAGACAACCCGACTTTAAAGGGCATATCTCCCTCATACGAACTTGAAAATGAGAAAACTTTGTGGCGTTAAAAAGATAATTCAATGATGTTTCCTAAGGTATCTTGTATCATACATAACTAATCATGTACTGGAAGTTATGGTCGTTTGAAGTTGACCCATAACATAGAAGAGCTTAGGAATGACCTCAATGAATTCTCTCTAGTTCTTCTTGGAACTCAAGGTGCTACACCTAGTGATCTTAACACTCAATAAATTTTAATTCTTTGGTAAAAATATCACTCACTAAGAAGAAAAGTTTGAACTTAGTTAGAAAAATTTCTGGGGTGTTACACTTCGAATCCCAAAAATTTCTCCGCAAAAGATCAAAATCAACAATGAGAACTCGTATTATGATCCACAGGATGCAGAAATATAGTGTGAGTATAAAAAATTGTACTCAATAGGCATAGATTGAATAATAAGACAAAGCAAGTAAAACGAACAACAAAATAGGGAAAGAACATCGCAAGTATCCAGTGAGGAGATATAGCACGATACTGCTGGTAACAAAAATGAAGGAATATAATACACTGAGTAATAGATTGAGACAAAGGAACAAACCTGAAGGAGTGATCCCAACAAAATAATCACAATAATATCCTACCACAAGATTCAATTAGCCAAGGCATGACCCATGGTAACACCACTACTCAACATAATTAGAAACGAATAATAGAGTACAAAGATAGGGGCAAAGCCAACCCCTTATGAAACTGGCAACCGATCCAATTTAATATAATTATAGTCAAACAATATTCTATTCAGAAACCATAATATTGAAAGGTACAAAAAACAAAAATAACATATCGCTTGGTGCAAATAACAACTTATTATACTGGTAATATGCAATGCATATGAATGCAAATAATACAATAGAAACCAAATGAGCATTCTAAAAAAAGTTTCACACAACCAAGTATATACACATGCCTCTTGTCCCTGCATCTAGGTAGGACCTCTGAAGATACCCTTATCTAGTTCAATGTGACACCCGACCAGAGGGATCCATAGGATACTCGAGAAGTCTTATGTATGATGTTAGGCCAAAAATACATATTTTAAATAATTAGTTGTATCACATTTAGAATTTTTATTTTCCCTTTTTGAGCATAAATTTTATGGATTGTGATAAATATTTTATTTTATTTGTAAAATCAAATTGGTATGTAGATGAAGAAATTTGGAGCTAAAACAAATTAAAGAGTAGAATATCAAGCAGGTAACTTAGTGGATTAAGTTAAATGTTATATTAATATTTATATACGTGCAGAATTTAGGCAGAAAACAAAGGAGAGCAAATTGTGGTTCATTACCTTGCTGTATGTGGTAGCAAGTGAAGACAAGAAAACAAACTGTTGAGCGACAATATTGTTATACGAAAACCCAATTAATTTGAGTTTTGGGTTTCTTATTTGTTTTGTACTCAATTATTTTATTTAGGGTTTCATACATATATAAATAGTCCATAAGAATAATTATTAAAAGACATACTTTGGAGACATAAGTCATTATACTTTTTAGGTTTATTTTCTCCTTTTTTCTTTTCTTAGACATGAGTAGTTAAAGACCCTTACTATGGGTTGTGGCTACAAATGATTGTTTAGTATTGAATTTTATGGATCAAAGTTGATTTTTACATAAATTGCTCTTGTTCTTGATTTAGTATTTTGGGATTGACCATCACTGAAATAAAATCATTGTCCAAATTGATCTCGGAGAGGAATAAGGAGTATAACATGGGAAAACAGGAGCATGAACTTCTCTAGAAATTAAGGTTGATTTTTATATATGATAGAGATATACATAGAGACCTTGCTTGGTTACTAAACAAGCTTAAAACTTAATGCTCTGCACTTTGTTCAGCCTATCCCCGCTCAATGATGTAGTTAGACTGCAAATTGTGGTAGACAATCAGAGGTCGGGAGACCATGATCATACATTCAACCTTGTAAATAATCAATTTAATATCCAATTGAAGTCTATAGAAGAATATACTATGCATGAATTCTAAGTAGGTTGCAACCCTAACTTGCGTATCAACAACGGAGTCTGTCATTTCCCCAATCATAGTAAGGTAATCTTAGTATTTAATTCTTGCATTCTTTTATTTATAAATCAACTTCTTTTAGAATTCTTGAATATATAATTAGACTTGTATAATTTAGTAAGAAAATTAATCAACAATTTCTTTTGGTTCGATGTTCTTGCTCTCTTAGGGTCACTATATTACTTGTGCGAGCACGTACACTTGCGTGTTCAATTGGAAACAACAAGTTTTTAGAACCACTGGAGGGGACTTATAAGTTAATTATTCTTTTAGGTTTTAATTTTTCTTTCTCATTTATTTAAGTTTTTTTATTTTATTTTTTCTAAACAAAATTTTCCCTTTGAATAATTTGGAACTCGTATTGATATGGATGATTGAGATAAATGGTGGTTAGGTGATGATATCCTTGTAACTATAATTATGGACTCCACTTGGATATTGAGTTTCATCTATGTCATATATGTGGTGGTCAATATGGTTGTAACAACCCTAAAAATAAACTAGGTTAAACTAGAGTCTATCATGTATGTTACGAGTTAATAAGATGTTAAAATGATGAATAATAGCATTAGAAGTCAGTTTGAATAGTTTGGAAGTGAAACGTCGACGAACGATCAAGACATTCGGAAACTAGTCTTGTGTGTGCGCTAGTGTGTCCTTGTATGTTGTGAATGTTTTAAGGTATTGTTTGGAGTCTAAAATCAGTGGGGGTTACCCTAGTACCTAGAGGGACATTTTTAGGGTCAAAACGTTTGGGCACGACTACCCAAGGACCAACGAAAGGGTTCTTGAAGAGGACCCAAACATGGGCCAAGGAAGTTGCAGAGGCAACCCATTTTTGGAGGCCATGGCGCGTCGCACAACCTACACTTGAAGGGAATTTTTTTCCCCTACGACGTGGTCTCCACACGTACCATTCTGTCTCAAAAATTTCCAGAACCAAGAATTGGAAGTGTCTCCGCGACGTGCATCCATGTCCCAGATTTGGTCGCATCGTTTTTAAGTCAAATTAGACTTGGTTAAAAGGTCCAATAAGTGCAGGGCTCTTTTGAGTACTTTGGGGATTAGTTATTGACGTTTATTGAGTCTTTTTAAACCCCAAATTTCACCAATCAAACCAAACCCTCAAACCAAAACAAAAACTCTCCATTTCTCTTTCTCCAAAACCTCCATTGATGAAACTTTGAAGCTCTAAGGAAGAAGGTCAAATTCTCCATGTTTTTCTCCATCAATTTCATTGGATTTATTCAATTAAGGTATTGTGTTTCATCCATGATTCTTCTTCCATTCAAGGAGCCAATTCAAAAGGCTTTCCAAAGATCTTCAAAACTATGAAATCCTATTTTGAATTCTAAGCATGGGTTCTTGCATGAAAAAGTTTTAAGTGATGTTTTATGGATTAATCAATGTTAATTTATTTTTTTAATATAAAAAACCTCCATGAAACCATGCATTACATGAATTCCTATTTGGCTCTAATATGGGTGAATTGATTATGACTTAATTGTATTGAATTCATGTGAAGATTGTATTGGGCTATTGAATTATGTATTGATTAATGTTAGAATTGTTCATAGATGCCTTATAATGTTGATATCTATATTTAGTATTGATGGATCATTGATTTAGTTGAATTATTGGCTTAGTCTTACGTATATTGTGATGGGTAATATCTCTATTATGTGGATTTGTATTGGGAAGGCTAAAAGATGATGATTATGGTTGTGCGAAGGTGGTGAGTTGACCTAATTCCTTCGTTTAGCATTGAATTGACATTGAATTGTTATTTTTTGGTATGATCCACTTATGATGGCGGTGTTTACCTGATATAATCGTTATAAACAAGGCCTTGTCGGCATTATATTGTGAAATATGGTATGATCATGATAATGTATATGAAAAGGTATTGAAGTGAAGTTTTCATGTGATGTCTATATGATCTTGTATGAGTCTATAATGATATTATTTGATATGTTGCCTCTCTAGTTGAAGACATATGATGTGAAGGACTAGGGAGAGCCTTTAGAGAATGATGTGGTATCTTGTGTGGTAGACTAGTTGTCCCTACTTGGTACTTGAATGCTATTGAATGAATGAAAGAATGAAAGTCTAGGATCGGTACACCTAAGTTGGTGCCCTTCCTTGAATGATTAAATGAGGTATTCTAGAGCATGTCTTGAACCGATAGACCTAAATGTGGGGCCCTTTCTTGATAAGAATGTGAACCTTGAATACGAAAAGAAGGGTAATAGAAGCCTTGAAGTGAAAGACCGTAATGGTATCCTTCTTGAGTGGAATGATGAACTTAGGGGTAGGTTGTCTGGAACGATATGAAACCATCTCTAAGGAAATCTTAAGCGCTATCCACATAGTCCTTGGTTGGAAGCCCTAGTGGACCCAGCACGAACCATTCTGCCTCAAATTAAATTATAGAACCAAGATCTAGAGGTGACCCCGCGACGCGCAACCAAGTCCAAGATTTGGTCGCGTCATTTTTAAGTCAAGTTGGACCCTTAGTTTGAAGTCCAAAAGTGTAGGGGTGTTTTGGGTACTTTGGGGAATAGTTAGAAATGGTTTTTAGGTCATTATAAACCCTTTTTCCAATCCAAAACACCATTACCGAATTAGAAATTCAATTTTCAAAACCCCCCTCTCTTAAAAAGTTTCTCTCTCTTTGAAGAACCACCATTGAAGAAGAAGAGATGAAGGAGGCATCATCTAGGTCAAGTTTCACCAAGGTTCAAGCTTAGTTCAAGACTTTTATTAGAGGTATGTAAAGCTCTTCATCTATGGGTTCTTCCACCCATAGAGTCCCCAAGATTTCCCTATTTTGTGAAGAAGAACCCCAATGAAGGTAGGGTTTGTTCCAATGTATGGGAATTAGGTAAGTATGGTTCCAAAAGGTTGGATTTTCCCCAATATGGTTAAATTGATGTTGATTCATGTGATTACAAAGGATTTATGTTGAGTTCATGTTTAACCCTAATTTCTAGATTTTGTGGGTTTAGGCTTTGAATAAGAAATTATGATTCTTGTTAGATTCTCTTGAGTTGTTAATAGGTGTATGCCTTAATCAAGAAGAGAAGTATAAAATAATGAATTAACCTAGATCTATGCATGTATTATAGAAAGTCAATTGAATTGATTAGAATTGAGATATTATGATGAAATATGCTTAGGATTGGCTTATGACTAAGGCTTAGAACTAATGTGTTTATAAATCTAGACTAGTATTAAAATAATGAAGTAAAGGTTGAATGTAGGCTTGAATTCATAATGTTGATCATTAGGGCTTATAGAATGAGTCTAATATGATGAGTAGCTTGCATGTATGTATAATGTGAAAGGTTAATCACCTAAAATGAAGCATGCTTGTTAGAATAGAATAGCTTGGGGTTGAACCTATGGATTCTCTCATGGATAGTTGAATTATGTAGCTTGGGATTGTAGAATCTTATGGTAGCTTGGGATGGTGTGTCTCATGGTAGCTTGGGTTGGAGGAGTTAATCTCTCCCATGGTTAGCTTGATCATGCATTGGTAGAATGATTGTCATGGTAGCTTGCATTAGCGTAGGCATGTCAACCTAGGATGGAGAATCGATACTCTCCTAGGGTTAGCTTGGAGTAGCATGACTCGCGTGCTTTCATGGAATCTTGACTTGGTTAGGCCAAAACCAAATCATGGTAGCTTAGAATTGAGATATGTGGCTCTCTTAAGATTAACTTAGGGTTAAGGATTGATGCTCCCCTATGGATAACTTGCATCTACATGAATGGTTGCATGGTGGCTAGGTTGGTATCACTATGTCCTACCTTTGTTAGCCTGGATTGTATGTTATGATGTTTCCATGGTAATAGGTCTATTAGGTTAGTATGCTAAGTTTAATAGATTAGAATGAAAGATAAGTTAGCTTGGATTAGGTCGGCCTAAAGAAGTACTTAGTATCAAGGGTAGAATGTGATGCCTTTTATACATGGAACAAGTATAACTTGAAGTTACCTATGAAATGAACTTCTATGTTATATATGCTTAGCTTGGATAGTTGTTATAGTTGACTTCCATGATATGATTGACTTAAGGTGATAGTTCCTTGTCAAAGATGAAAGTAGGTCCATAGTGACACTTAGAAAGGGGTAAGACAAGAATAGGGTGACCTCAAGATATGCTTCGTGTGTGAGGTAGAATGGGATGCCCCACATGCATTGCACAAGTGTGTCTTGAGGTGATCTAGGGTTATAGTGATCTTATGTCATGAAAACCTAGGTCTTAAGTATGAGAGTGGGCTATGACCAAGGATTACCAAAGAGAGGTACTTAGCTTTGGTAGTAGAATGGGATGCTACCTTAGCCTTGCACATATATACTTGGAGGTGGCTTGGGAAGTAGTTCACTTGAGTATGAATCTATGTATGACTTTTGTAGACTTGTTATGATATGATGCTTATATTATGATTATGTCTATTATTGACTAACCCTTTGAGATATCTTATGTTTTGTATGTTATCTTTCATACTTGGTAAATTTTGTACTAACTTATATTGCCTACATTTCTAACCAAATGTAGGGGCTTTTGGGAGATTGAGTACTTGGAGGCTAGGTTCCTAAGTTGAAGAATATTGAAGATTGGTGAGTCTCATAGCATTCAAGGACAACTACCCCTATGTTCCGTTTATGTCTTTTTATTATATTTTAGATTTTGTAGGCTGCGTTCCAAGACATTGTTACTCTTGTAATGGTAGATGGTGTTGAGACACATGTTAGAAAGACTTCCGCAATTATAAAAAGATTTTCATACTTTGTTTGAAGAAAAGTTTTTAAATTCCCTCTATTTTTATATGATGTTATGTAATGAAGCTAAGGGGCTTGTATAAGACCTCTCCGAGATCAAGTAGGTTGTGTAACTTCTAGGGTATACCCTTGGGTCGTTATATTTGAAGGTGCTAGTATGAGTTCCCTAGGTCCTCCAAGACTATTATGTGAAGTCCTCTAAATGATTAATTGTCTCTTAAATGGCTTGATGAATGATGTTGACTTAAGTTAATGCATGTTTAATAGAAAGGTTCTTATCTAAGGTAGCTTTGAGGATTGCTTAGGTAGGCTTGAAGAGGGTTTATGGGCGGTCTCTTCATGTCTTACTTAGGTGAGTCTTAAAGTAACCTTAGTTGGAGAGCTTAAATGAAAAAGTGAATAATCTTACTTTGGGAAGTCTTGAGAATCACTTATGCGTGTGTGTGAAGGGGTTGTATGGGCGGCCGCTTCATATCTTACTTAGGTGGGTCTTAGGATGACCTTTGGTAGGAGGTCAATATGTTTATATGGGTTTTAAATGATGATGGTTGTATATTGTGGATTACTTGAATATGTATTATATGTGAAGATTGATTTGAAGATAGTTCTTATACTTGTTCATGAGGTTTCTACCAAGCATGAAAATTATTTGAAGTAAATGTCCGTTTTAGCATGGTTTTCTTGCATGTTCACCATACTTAGTGCATTCAATGTGCTAAATCCATATGTTTATATATTTCTACAAGTGTAGGTGGCAAGTGAGGATTCTCTTATAAGTTGAAGCTTGGGAAATAACATTCTCTCAAAATTGATATGTCCTCATATGTTCGAGGACATGACTTATGCTTAGCTTCCTTTTCTAAAAGACTTTGTAATAGACTATAGTTTCCTTTCAATTGATGTAAGGGCTGTGACCCTATGATATTATATATGTATATGATGGCTGTGACGAGACTTAGTTCTTCCTTATGATATTATAAAAGAGTTCGACTATTATGATGAAAAGTTTTAATTTAGCACTACTTTTCATATATATCTATGCGATGAAAGATGTCTAAGGGCTTGTACAAGACCTCTGAGAGGTCGAGTACGCCGTGTGGCGACTTGGGGGTGCTCCCAGGTCGTCAGAATGGTCATTGGAGTGGTTTTCCTAGCTCTTATTCCCCTTGTAATACTCGCTATTTGAAAGAGATAAAACTAGAAAGAATCAAATTTGGAAATAGCAAATCTGAAATTTGGCAAGTTATGTTAATTATGCATTAGGGGACAACTTCAAACGACCATAACTCTTAGTAGAGGTTGAGTTAGGTGAAATACAAGATATAAAATTAAATTTCTTTGAATTATCTTTCTAAAATCACGGAGTTTGCTAATTTTTGAGTTTGTATGAGGGAGATATGCCCGTTTGAAATCGAGCTGTCTAGATAAGGAAAGTTACCCGAATTTATGAGGGGTATTTTGGTCTTTTCCTTATCTAATTAAGTTATTTGCTTTTAGTAATTAATTAGGGGTCTAAAATAATTTAATTCAGTTTACGCACTCAAATTTCATGCTAGGGTTTTTAGATAAAGAACTCAAGAGGAGAAAGGAGGAGAAAAGGTCAAGATTCGTCAAGTTCTTGCGGTTTTGGTTGCAGATTTTGCCGAGAATTCGATCCTAATAGGTATGTGAGTTCACATAACATTAATTTCGTTCACCCACACACCAATTATGTTAATTTTAGCATCAAATTAATTCTAGAAAGTTCAAGGTTTGATGTTCTTGAATTGTGTTCTTGAAATTGACATTCGTTCTTGAGTTAAGATGAGATTGATGAGTTCTCGAGGAAATAGTGTAGATTTTAGAGTTGTGTTTGAATATATTCTTGTGTACATACATTGAGTATCTGAATGTAAAAAGAAATTGATAAAAAAAAATCAAATTTAATCGAATTGAGGTTAGAAAATGAGAAGAAAACTTCGTTGGAATATTCTGGGGAAGGGATGTCTTTCGAATAATTTTTTTTGCAGTTGAAGCTGCGGGGGAGGCTTTGGCTTGGCTCCCAAACCCATGCCATTTTCTTTCTTCTTTTTTATTTTGTTACTAAAAAAATTAAAAAGAAGTAGGACGGTGACGCGCCCCCGATGCGCCAGAAGGTCTAGGGTGGCATGCCAACAGTGTGCCAGAATCTAGTCTCTGAACTTTAGAGGCTGGTGCCCCGCATTAGTTGTGTGCCTGGGACGTTTACCGCCACGCGTGTTTTACCGTTTAGCCCATCTGAGTCCTTCTAAAGTGTATTAACACTTCCTATCAGTTCTAACTACTATCAATGACTTCTAAACATCTAGAAATCATCCATAAATATGAATCATAACCTTGAATCCATTAATTTAAATTAAAGTAGAGCTAAGAGTTAAGTCTAGAGAGTTCGTAGAGTCATTTCGAAAGGCTGTTACAAATGTTTTTAAATTCGTTTTAAGACTTGAGCATTAAGTTGAGAAAAAGTAAGAGTGAAGTTCATTTTTTTTAAAAGATTATATGGGAACTAAATAATCCCAAAGAGTTAATGTTTTCACATTTAAACAAGAGACAAAGTGGGCTTTTAAGCTAGTTTTTCAGTAATAATCTAAAACCACAGAGAAATAATTATGTTTATAAACATATGAAATGAGTATATTTTGGGAGTAGTATTGAGCACCGATATGAGAAGGAGTTCATAATAACTCAAGTCTCCATAAATCATGTAGCCAACGTGGGTAGAAAGGATCATACTTATTAGACGATTCCTTAATGCTTTTAATCATAGCTTAGTGGATCCACTTAGTTGAGGCGTTCTATATCCCGACAAATTATAGGACAGTTCTAGCAGCGTGGCTAAGATGTTGTATCATCACATAGCTCCTCGTGATGGTTGCCAGTTAGAGAATATCCCAAATAGAGTTTATTTTTGTATTCTTGTATACAACTGAGATATTATTTCAATTTCCAATACCTTGAGATGTTATCTACCAAATTCTTTATATAAACTGTGTCTCTATTGTTGTTTATTTTTGCATTGAGTTAAGTATCCATGAGTTGAGTAAAACGATGGTAAGTGTTTCTTTCAGATTCTAGTTCAAGATTATGTGTTATTTATATTTCCCCTCACATGCTCATAAATTCAATACATTGACACCATTTGGCCTGCACCATTTTATCATGCAGATACAAGTAACCAAGATCAGCATCCAAAGCTTCGTTGATCCAGTTGAGCATTTCAGAGTCATTTGGTGAGCCTCCTTGCTTTTCGGAGGATCCCTTTTTATTGCTTTGTTATTTCAGTATTTAGGATGATTAGGGGTTTTGTCTCTACATCCCTCATAGTATTAGAGGCTTCATATACAATTAGATATTATTAGCTCATTAGTCTTATTCATTTAAGATGTTTTGTCATAAGATCTGAGTTGCCTTATTGTCCAGTGAATGTTACTTTATAACATTCTAAGTCATTTCATGAGCTTATCTTTGTTGATTTAAGTCATCTGCTGAGTAGTAAGCCAGGCAAAGGGTTCACTTTGGGCTAACGATGGTTCTCGAGTGCCAATTCCGTCCATGATGTGGCTCAGGTTGTGACACAGATGAATTAGTTTTTAACGCCGTCAAACACACTTCATGTTATTATAAGCGTCGACGGTAATTAAGCAGTATATAACCCAACCAAGGGTTGGGGTCGAGTCCCAAGGGAGCAGTTCTTCGAGAATTAACAGCCAAGTATAAATTAGCTCATGCTATTCATAGCTAAAAGCAATTACTGATTGAAAAATATTATAAATCAAATGGGGTGACACAAATGTCAATTAACAATGTGGGCTTTGTGGAAAAGTTTGCAACTAAAAACAGAAAAAATAAGAGATATACGAATAGGGAGACGAGGTTCTTGGGATGTGATAGAAATATGATCTTAAATAAACAATCGGGTACATGTTATTACTAGTAAATTGCTGCAAATTTGTGACTAAGCGAGACTTTAGAGTGGGTAAATTCTCTCTCTCTCTCTCTCAAGAACCTTACCCCGAATCAACTCGGTTTCTCTCAAACACCGAGAAGCCGCTATTGTGACCAGCTTTCGCTTTAGCCCATTCACTCTCTCGAGCTTAAAGTGTGGGAGAGGGTTTAGGATTTACTCTCTCGAGCTGAAACCACGACAACCTAGTAACCACCAGCTATCAATTCAGTAGTTTTGGTCTAAAGACATCTCTCTCAAGCAAGCCCAAGACACAAAGATAAAATCATATTTGCAACTACAATTTCATTTAGTTCAAACATAACTACTCAACGAAATCACATTTAAACAATAAAATAACTACTAATTAGAAAGACAGATCAGTAAATTCAACTCATATTCACATAATCATACCCCAAGAATTGGGGTTTTAGCTACACATAGTAAAGAGATAGAAATCGATACCATAAGGTGTTTCCATCAAATGGGTACGATAGAAAATGTCTTTGAACGAGCTAAGGATGAAGATAATTCAAGACATACTAACAATTTCTTGAAGTTGGGAACCTTCAAATCTTCAAGGTTTAAAAACAAAGTCTCCCAAAACCCTAAGAACTCAAAAATAGAAACAAAGTCTAAAAAACTACTCCTCAAAGCTAAAAAGTTGAAACTAAGCTAGAAAATATTAATGAGTATTTATAGTTTTCAAAAAGTTGTGTGAACATTAGGTGAGATTAAGGCCATTCAGCGACTCACCTAATGGGTTAGGCAATCTTCAGGCCTTCTTTTATTCGTTCTTTTCAGCTGTCTTGTTTATTTTTGCTGAAAGGTGTCCATGTTTTGTCTCCAAGTCTAAATACTTGAAACTCAAGATATTTCATAAGTTATTGAGACAAAATATATATTTGGGGACACTAAATATATCAAAATATAGCCCTAAATGAGTCCAAATCATGGAATCATCAACACCCCCAGCTTAAACTTTTAGGGCTACATTTGAATGACTCACACTCTTACAACGTATGCCTACCTTCACACACTCACAACGTAGGCCACAAAAGAGGTATATGTCAAATTGGTTCACACTCTTTAAAAGGTTCCTAAGATCATATCATGAGATCACATCGCTAAGTTAACCGGACAAACGGGGCAAAATTTAGGTGTCCTCATGCATGGTCCACGGTAAGCTCATCACACAAGACATCAACACCAAAGTCAAACAAGACTCCACACTTTCGCTAGTGTGCAATGTTCATTGCAAGAAAATCAGTTTGATATTTGGCTAATCACAACGAGATGCAAAAAGTTCTCATATTGTCTATGCAACTTCAATTGGCCTTGTCATAGCTGCACATTCATGTTCGTTCGATTGCAAGCACTATTCAAGTCATCGATATTAATCAAAATCAAGACTCAAATTTGCCAAGGAACAACCACATTAAAATACATACAAGAGGTGGCAAAAAGTTTTTGGACTGGTCAAAATCATTTGTAATTAAAGCAAAAGGAGCCATAAATTCAAACATCCACAAAAGGCAGTATAAAACACAATTTTTAAAGCCTAACAACCCCAAATATAGACACAAAACACGAGAAACAATATTCACACAAAGGTGAGCCTTACCCCACCACAACAAAAGTATTTGTCTTCAAGTGAAAATTAAATAAAAATATCCAAAAAGTAAGTCAGAGAGGGAGGTAAAGAGGGGATCCTGTCTAAGCAGTCGCTCCATCTGTCTGGCCATCAGTGCTCGGTACATCAGCCTTGACTTGGATAATAGTCCTTGGAGCTACTTCAGAAGATTCATCGACAATTAACTTGCTAAAACTATCTAATTCATGAGCTGCCATGAAAGTGTGAATAGTTGTGTAGAGTCCACGAGTCCATGAGTGAACAATAGGGTTTCGGGGAATGGTCCTCTTGCTGGAACGGGGCTTCTTGCCCTCACTATCCGTCTTGGGAGTTATAGTTCCCTTGTATTTTTCCTCAATTTTTTTCCCTTATGTGTGGGGTGGCATGTTTCATCCATCTACCTTTGGTCTAGCCATATCTGCAAAGCTTCGAGAAAGAGTTAGAAAGTATTCAAACAAAAACACAGAAGATCAGCTACATACAAAACTTTGTTGAATTAGTAGGTGAATCACGCAACTACGAAGGCGAGTCGACAAGTGCAGTGCACAAAGGATACAGGGGTGAAGACAAAGGGTGAATCAAGAAAATTGTCGGCGAGTCGTCGAGTACTTGTGGTGACCTCTAAATCCTTGTCAAAAGTTAGAGACTCTTATATCAAATTAAGCATGAATTAAAAGGCGAGATAGGGACACTAGGAGAACCTCCAAGTGGTTTGACGAGCGCGTCCTAGCTCGCCAAATGACCTAACATGCCTATTTTCAACCCATCTTCTTGAATTCAACCCCGCGACCCCCTGAAAAAAATCAAATCATTCACAACTCAAATTAAGCTTAGAACCAATGACCTCATGCACAACTCCACATAATTTCACCCATTTAAGGTATAAATGTCTGGAATCAACTATTTAACACAGTAAGGGCATGATTATCAAATCAAAATAGGAAATCAAACAATCTTATTCTACCAGAGAGGCCCAACACATATCAATCGAGATAATATTATCGCATCTGAGTACAAAATTTGATAAAAAGAATTCAGGGTTCGGAAACCAACCTTTTGCGCTAACTAAGCTAAGATTTAATCACTAGAAGGCAATGATGTCCCCATTCCAAGCAATAATCAATCAACCAAAATACTTATGAAATACAGAAATGTAGAAAATACTAACTTGGTGAGAGTTTGTGACATTTAAAAGCGAGGGAAAGTTTGAACTTTAAAACCTTTTTCCATTTAAAAAGGTCCAGTTCACGCCTATTCAGACGTTAGTTGCATTCATTGATCCATTCGACGACACGCTGAATGGTTACTTATCTCGGTGAGTTTTACAAGACCTCCAAGTGATTGAAATCCATACGATAGTCTTTGTCGGGGTCTCCGACTCGCCACTGATATCCTAGGATCGCCGAGTTTTACAGGCTCCAAAGTAAACTTGTGTTGAGCCAAACGACGAATTAAGTCGGACACGCCAACTTCTTTTGTGTTTTCCCAATAGGATCATTCGCTAGCCAATATGCATTTCTCAAACACTTTCCGCACTTAAAGCGGCACAATCAACACACCATTATTTGCCAAAACAAAAATACTACCGT
This sequence comes from Solanum sitiens, assembly GCA_016801875.1. Taxonomy (NCBI): domain Eukaryota; kingdom Viridiplantae; phylum Streptophyta; class Magnoliopsida; order Solanales; family Solanaceae; genus Solanum; species Solanum sitiens. The sequence goes on from JABWTJ010000390.1 coordinate 150,317, forward strand.
AAAAGGGTTTTGGGTTTCCTCCTAAAGCTTGCCTTAGTTAACGTCGTGTCACAATTCAAGTCACACTTCAAACCACATTATCGGAGGTGGCCATAGTATCACTAGGCGTCCCCTCCTTGTCCAGTGAGTAGAGACATGATATTATTTGTCCTAGTTGGGCATCTCTTAGTTGAATGATCATGGAATGCGAGGTCGTATTTGATTTAACATTTTGGTATTCTCTTTGATCTTATTCAACACTCTAAATTGTTCCTCGATTTTGTGTAGAATGAGAGAGGGCCTCTCCATTTTGTCCACCCTTCAGAAACTTCATCCTTTTGTACTTGAGAGGGGAAAGGTACCTGCTCTTCTTGTTGGAACTTGCTTCCAACTTCATTACTTTCTTGGGTAGATCGTCCAATTGGGTCAACAAGTCCACCCATCCTTTGCCTTTAATTTCTCAGTTTTTTGTTGACTTTAACCAAGCTATCAATATGATTGACCACCACTCCATAGGGTCGTCTTGTCAAACACCCTGCAAACAATTGATCGGCTGCGCTTTTACTTTCAGGACCAAAACTCTATTAAAGCATTCCAGCGACACTTTGTTTGGCAGTCCATGATTTGGGCATTGCTGCTGTAATGCTTTAAACCTTGACCACATATCATGGATAGCCTCGCCTTCTAATTGATAGAATGTTAGAAGGTTATCTCTAAGATTCAACAACCTCAACAATGGGTGATCTTCTTTGTTATTTTTTCACCCCTTATACTAAATTTTTTTTCTCAAAGCATAAATAAGAAAAATACAAAACTAAAATTAAGTAAGTAAAGTAAAACTAACTAGAAGAAAATTTAACTGAGCCAAAAATTCTCAAGCAACACCACTCCCCGGAAGCGGCCATTTATTGATGAATTACTTTTTAACGTCGTCAAACACACTTCATCCACTTCTAAGCGTCGACGCTCGTTAAAAATTATATAACCCAACCAATGGTTAGGGTTGAGTTCCAAGGGAGTGGTTCTTCAAGAATTAATAGTCAAGTATAAGTTAGCTCATGATACTCATAGCTAAAAGGAATTATCAATTAAAAACATAATAAATCAAAGGGGGTGACACAAGTGTTAATTAATAATGGGGGGTTTCTAGAAAAGTTACCAACTAAAAACAATAAAAATAAGAGAGATAAGAATAGGGAGATGGAATTCTTGGGATGTGATAGGAATATGAGTTTAAATAAACAATCGTCTACATGCTATTACTAGCAAATTGCTGCAAATTAGTGACTAGCTAGATTTTGGTGGGGAAAATTCTCCCGAGAACCTTACCTCGAATCAACTGAATTTTTCTCGAACACTGACAAGCCACTTTTATGCCTATTCTTCGCCTTAGACCATTCACTCTATCGAGATGAAAGTGTGGGAGAGGATTTAGGATTCACTCTCTCGAGCTGAACCCACGACAACCCAATAACTACTGGCTATCAATTCAGTAATTTTGGTCTAAAGACCTCTTTCTCGACCAAGCCAAAGACACAAAAATAAAATCATATTAGAAACTACAATTTCATTAAATTCAAACACAACTATTGTATGAAATCACATTTAAACAACAAAATAACTACTAGTTAGCAAAACCCAACATTAAATTCAACTCATATTCACATAATCACACCCCAAGAATTGGGGTTTTAGATATACATAGTAAAAAGATAGAAATCGGTACTAAAAGGTGTTCCCATAAAATGTGTACGATGGAAAATGTCTTTATACGAGATAAGGATAAAGATTCTTCAAGATCCACTTCTAACTTCTTGAGGTTGGGAACCTTCAAATGTTCAAGGTTCAAGAACAAAGTCTCCCAAAACCCTAAGAACTCAAAAATAGAAGCAATGTCTAAAAAACTACTGTTCAAAGCTAAAAATTTGATACTAAGCTAGAAAATATTAATTAGTATTTATATTTTTCAAAAAGTTGTGATGCGAAGGACCACTCGACCTAGTTAGTCGGGATTGTCGATCCTCTCAGCGATCCACCCATAGTATAGTTCATCACCATCTTGCTTTTGCCTTCAACATCTTTGCATTCTGTAAGTTTGGGCGATGTAGTACTGCTTCGCGGAACTGCTCAGCAACATCCGACTACTTTTTTTCCTTCAGGGTTTAGCACTTTGGAACATTAGGCGAGATAAAGACAATTCGGGGACTCACCTAATGGGTTAGGTGATCTTCAGGCCTTCTTTTGTTCGTTATTTTCAGCTTTCTTGTTTCTTTTTTCTCAAAGGTGTCCATGCTTTATCTCCAAGTCTAAATACCTGAAAATCAAGATATTTCATCACTCAGTCAGACAAAATATGCATTTGAGGATACAAAATATATCAAAATATAGACCTAGATGAGTCCAAATCGTGGACTCATCATACACCCCTCCCCAAACCCCTATTATAATTCTTTTATTAATTGTAATGTTGGCAGGGGTGATAAAGTGGAGAATGTTGAACAAGAGGCACACAATGTTTGTTTCCAGCTATTTATGGGCATGTTGGACAAAAATAATTTAACAATAATAAATCTGGAACCAATACTCATGGAACAACAAGCAAAACTATGGAACTACAACAAGAATTCATGGAAGCTAAGGTTGACGCTAATCAATTGCAAGTTATAGACTTGGATAATACTCAATTATAGGAAGAGATACAAGAAGAAATTTATGAAGAAGAAGATATAGTGATCCATTCTTGGTTACAAGAACATGCTCAATTTCTAAAGTTTTAAGAGTCTATGTGTGATGGTCTGACATACATGACAACCCAATTGATAGAAGTAAGAGTTGAGCTCACACAAGAGATAGATCAATTTGGCATAGATGTTTAGGACTTGGAGGCTCACTTAAGAAAAAAGGTTGAGTTGTATGATTCCCAATCACCGATTATTGTGAATGATGATCAACTAGTGGAGCAAAAAGAGGAATTCCAGCCATTCACTATACCTTATTCATTAATGTCGATGTATAGAAATAGTGCAAAAATGAGAATGTTGTAAATAATGTTGCTTTTGAGGTGATGCATCTTGGATCTCATTTAAAACACTTTTCTATATTAATCTTAGATGTCGATATGAAATTTGAGTCATCTGAACTAATGGATGAGTGAATACATAAGGAACAAGATCGCTATATCCTAAAGTTTTCTAGTCCGCCTAGATAAAATGACATTCCTTACATAAGGGTCAAGAAGTGCAAGACGTGACATCTATTACTTGGTCCCTCTATCTTTATACCACCGCCTCTTGAGAGAAACAGAAAAATTGATGCAAGGCTACAGTGGAAAGAAAAGGGGTGAGCATAATTATATCGTGTCGTGGCGTTAAATCAGGCGCATATTGTGAGGCAACTTAATTTGTAGTATAACGCCTTAATCTTTTTTTTTGTGTTATTTTTGAAAATAAGAGAAAGTCTGGGTACCCAAAATTTTAAATCAAAGGAGCACGTTTGATCTTAACTGTGGGGTGCGTACAACCCTTGATGGAAATTGAGACCATGCTACAAGCAAGGCCTAGAGGCCTCAAGTAGTTTCCCTAATCCTTATTTTTAAAATTTTAATTGATGTTCTGGGGACATAACATCTTTTCAAGTGTGTGGTGGAGATTCTTCTGCATATGTTAGTTAGGGTTAAAGTTCTCTTTAGTTCTTATAAATTATTTACAAAGAAAATTTAAAAAATTGAAAAAAATGAAACTTTTTTCGAACAGTAAAGTCCGTATCCAGGTTGCAGACCTGGGTACGAAAAAAATTTCACAACAAAAAGAATTTCTTTCTTTCACTTAGAGCTTATGTATTTACTTGTTGCACTGAGGACAATGTCATATTTTAAGTGTGGGATTGGGGGAATAGGATGAGTTCCTTGACTCTTGTTTTTGGTTCATTTCCCAAGGATAGTCCCTTTGAACCGATTTATTTTAAATTTTTTAGGTAGTAATTTTTCTTCTTTTTGGAGAGAAAATAAAAGAGCCTTTTGAGTTGTGTGATACATGCTATTTAGACCTAATTTTGAGTAGTACTTCTTGTGAATGCTTGGTGGTGACTTTGTATAAAACTTATTTAATTTTGTAGTTTATTATGACCATGTCTCTCTTATAAGTGGAATTGATCCATGTTTATTGATATATACTTGTGTCATATGTGGTGAGAACTCGCATATTCCATATTCCATATTTGCATCTTAGTCTATAACTTGCCCTGCATGTTATTGAAGCGAATTAAAACATGTTGCTTTGCTTAGGAGATGATATTACACTTTCTTTGATTTGTGTTATGAATTTTAGCGCTTTTTAGATATTATTTTACTAGTAGCCCCTTTGAGCCTGTAGCATTTTTTTGTGGCCCTATATTTACCTCGACTCTTTTGTTGAATCCCGAGATTTTGGCACCTTGCTTCCTTGAGACTGTAGCATAAACTTTTAAAATTGTTAAATCTGAAAAAGGATGGTTGAGTGAAAAATGTAATCCATAATAGTTACTAAGTGATTAAAAATCCCCTTTTGAAAGAATGTGACATGAAAAAAAGAAGAAAAGGAAAAACAAAAAAATTCTTTGAGAATAAAAATGATTGAAGCATTTTTGAGACGAGGAGAATTACTTCTGAAATAATTGTAGAGTACCAAAAATAAAGAGAAGAAAATAATGGGCGATGAAGTCTAAACGTACAAAGCTCTTATGGAAGTGTAAGTCACTATTTTATAGTCTTCCTACCGTCCCCTAGCCTACATTACAACTCATTAAAGTCCTATGTGATTATATTCAAGCATGATTAAATAGCGGAGACATACATAATGGACAAGACTCAAGCCTATGGTTCTTTGTGTATATATGTGAATTTTATTTATGAGTGTGAGAGCTGTTTTTTGACGCTAAGTCGTTAATTTATATTTAATCTTTTGAAATTAAGTGTGTGGACTATTTCATGTTGTGAGGGAACTTGTGTTATGATGAATATGTGATTTTATTAGCTTTCTTTGATGAGAATAGGTGAATAAGCATAATTTTGATGAGTTCAAAGTCCTTCCTTGAGGTTGGGAGATCAGAGATTTGTTGTTTAATTGTATATCTTGCATAATGATTGAGAAATGTACTTGATGTATTAAAATTTGTGTATGGCATAATTATTTTTATCAATCAATGTGGTGGCATTCCTTATTTTTTTTTGAGATGAAGTTTAATGCTTGCTCGAGGGCGAGCAAACGTTTAAGTGTGGGTGTTGATGTTAGGCCAAAAATATATATTTAAATTATTATTTATCTCACATTTAGTACTTTTATTTGTTTTTTTTACATAAACTTTATGGATTGTACTAAATAGTTTATTTTATTTGTTGGATCAAATTGGTATGAAGATGAAGAAATTTCGATCTAAAATGAATTAAAGATGGGAAATTATAGAAGAAAATTAAGCAAACAACTTAATAAATTAAATTGAATATTATCTAAATATTTATATACGTGTAGAAGTTGGCCAGAAAACAAAGGAGAGCAAATTGTGGTTCATCACGTTGTTGCCACGTGGAAGCAAGTGAAGGCAAGAAAGCAAATTGTTGAGTGGCGGTATTGTTAAACGTAAAACCCAATTCTTTTTAGTTTTGGGTTCCTAATTTATTTTGAACTCCATTATTTTATTTAGGGTTTCCTACATCTATAAATAGTCCATAATAATAATAATAATAATTAAAGGAGATACTTCAGAGAGAAAAGTCATTATACTTTTTAGGGTTCTTTTCTTCTTTTTTATTTTCTTAGACATTAGTAATTAAAGATCCTTATTCTAGGTCTGTGACTTCGAACGATTGTTTATATTGAATTTTATGGATTGAAGTTGACTATCACATAAATTTATCTTTTGTTTTTAATTTAGTATTTTGTGATTGACGACCATTTAGGTAAAAGCATTGTCCAAATTTAACTAGAGAGTGAAATAAGAGGATAGAACACGGGACAAAAGAAACATGATCTTCCCTAGAAAGTAATGTGGATTTGTATCTAGGATAGGGATATACCTAGATACCTTTGTTGGTTACCAAACAAAATGAAAAATTTATGCTCCACACTTGGTTTAGTCTATTCTAACTCTATGATATAGTTAGACTGCCAGTTGTGGTAGGCAATTAGAGATCAGGAGACGATGATTTGATATTCAACCTTGTAAATTAGCGATTAGATAACCAATTGGAGTTCATAGAAGAAGATACCATGCATTAATTCTAAGTAGGATGGAACCCTAGAATTTTTCTCCAATCATAGTAAGGTAATTTTAGTATTTAATTCTAGCATTCTTTTCTTTATAAATCACATTCTGGGTTAGATAACTAATTAATTCTAGTATTTAATTCTAGCATTATCTTCAATAAATAATTAGACCATTATAACTTGGTGAAGATAATTAATAGACAAGAATATTGGGTTCGATAATATAACTCTTTTAGAGCCACTTTATTATTTGTGCGACCACATGCATTTTCGTGTGCAATTGGAAGCAACATTATACACTTCCTAGTCTTGATCCAGGACTTCAATATATATATATATATATATATATATCATAGTACCAGAGGTACAAGTAGCCAAATCAATATAGAAAAGGGCGGCGACACATTCGATAACCAAGTAAAAAGGCGAGCACATCCTAGATGCCTCTAATGTCTCAAAAACCAGTTTATCAAAGTGACTTAATAGTATGACTGCCATAAAAACTAGTTTTAAAAGAGTAATAGTGTGAAAACAAATTTCTCAAGAACAGTAATGATGATCCAATGCACAAACTAGGATCGTATCAGAAAATTAGTGAAATCAAGTGCTACATACAATGCATGCCAGCACCATCATCCAATCAATATCCGTAATTCAACTACATAAACACTAGTAATACTAGCATACTCCTAGAATAGAGAAAACTAGCCTGAACTCTAGTTGGTCCTCGAATAAGGCATCAAGCCCAAAAACATACCAACATCCTCAATAAGAATAAAATAACAAGCTCACGTGTACGTATGACATATAGGAAATAATGAGGAATTCAAATGGTCAACGAGGAATTAATCAAAGATCAATGCGTTACCCGAACATGCTACCCAGCGACAACTAAGCCTAGATAAAGCCATCCTACATCTATGATAAACAACTAAGGCCCAAGTAATAATAGAAGGTACCATAACCGTAATAAGTTTTATGGCTACAACATATAACTATAAGAATCACTAAAGCACACCAAATCATGTGAGTTGCAACCTAGACCAAGGCCTGAAGTATCGATCCTAATAAAGATAAGTGGACCAATAATAGTATGAGAAAGGCTACTAGAACAAGCGAAACATCCCGCCATCGAAGACAGGTCGAAGGATTCTATGGGAATCAAAAGAAGGAAAATAAGGAAAGGATTTTTAAAGCCGACATAAAAATTCTAGTTCAAATTAAATTCATACTAAACTTTCTCTAATAGAGCATAATCAAGAAAACTATATTGTAGCCTAGCTATAACACAACCACGGATGCTCCCAATCCACTGAACTATATTTTGCCACTCGCAAAGCCCCTCTAATTACCACCATGCTATCAAAATATTGGTCATAACATTATCACCAATGTTTAGAGACAAAAATCACAATATTTAAAGATAGACCAAAAATTTATTCAAAATGGGAATGTGGAACCCACGTTGCGAATCCCAAAAGTCACTCCATCAAAAGGTCCTATTTTACCTTACCGAGCCTGTGTCCAAATAGGACATCATTTAAGGCTCAGAAAGACATAAAAAACAACATGCTTGGGTCACCATTAAATCACTAGGGCAGTCCCTTCGATAGTAGAATTACCTCAAATATGCGCACCCCGCACTTCCCCAAACACTCCAACATGAACCCACACCTAATCCAGGCCCAATATATTCAATTTCTTCAGTATAGCACTCCAATTTCGGTAAAGCTTGAAAAATGCCAAGAAGGTTGAATCATGACTGGTCTTTTAAAGAGACCAATAAAATGACCTTTCCAAACTCGACACCAGGACCGTAAATTCGATAGTTCAGTTCTTTGACCTTCATAAATACAGTGCTAGGCCCGCAATCTGAAGACAAGCCAGCTAAAGCCTTTGCAAATGCGACCTCAGGCTCGCAAACACATAGGCCAAGATTATTGTCCACCACAATCACAACCCAAGGTGCATGACGACGATGAAGAATTTGGTGCTGCACCAACAGATGCACATCATTTGGTTTAACCCAACTTGAAAATCCCTGATGGGGTGCTTAGGATTCGTTTTAAACCCTGGCATGGAAATAATATATGCTAACTCACCAATTTCACATTTCGAAACTCAATGGCTTTGTTGGAACTTCCAATTGAGGCCATCTCGATAAAAAGTAAGTCCCACACAAAGCTCCATTGTAATCTAAATTCTATAAGAAGACTCAAAATGAGTCAAAGAGAGTGAAGATCCACACGAATGTCTTAATAGACTAAAATTTGATGTTCTAGATCTAACGAGAATGTTAGTATATCACTTTGAGGACGTCTACCTTAGGATTTGGTCTAAATGAACTGATCAAACATTATAAGCTCTAAAACACAAAAAACATACACAAACTCAAACGAGAGACCATGTTATTGAATCTTCAGTCCCATCCAGTGATAAATGATTCTAAGTGTGTGTCAATCAATTTAGTTAATGGCTAAGATAATGGTCCTTTCAGAGTAGTGTCTTCTCTTGTTGCTGCATGTCTTGATTATTGTAACACTTCAGAAGTCTTAGACCTTGTCTAAAGCCTCACATGATGAAATAATACTTGTAAAACTTTTTATAGGCCAAAATATTGTATTTAAAAACATTTCGTAAGTGTTAAAGTCAAAACGTCGAAGAACGTCCATGATGTCAAGTGAATTGTCAAATGTGCACTAGTGTGCCTTGGCATGTTTCATTGGGTTTTAGGAGTCGAAATTTACTTAAAGTTGGCATAAAGGAGGTAAATATATAGAAGTGTGTGTTTAGGGTCGAAACGTCTGTGTACGACTCCCCACGGACTCCCCTAAGGATCCTTGAGGAGGACCCTTTAATTTGACCCTAAAGTTGTAAACTTGACAGAGTGCATCCACGAAGCCAATCGACGAGCCGTTGATTTCTCCGTTGGTCGACACTTAGTCATTTTACAAAATGGCCAAAAATCATAGCCTCTAAATCAAATGATGGTTTTCTAGTACGGTGTCGTCGTTTGATTGATGCCCCATCGACGGGCAACCTTCGTTTGAGGGTCGAGTATCACTGCCAAGTATTTTATTTAGTGACTTAATTAGTTAATTAGTTAGTTGGTTAATTAATGGTTAGGGAAGGGTTAATTAAGTTATTTGAGGGAATATATAAGACATAAACCTAATTAACCTAACCCAACACCCCTTATTTCCCAAACTCAAATCTCTCCAACTTCTCTATACTTTCTCTCTCTAGTCGAAGAACTCCATTGAAGACCAAGATTCAAGGTCACTAGGTCTCCATGATTTAAACTTTATCTCCATCAATCTTCAAGGATTGTTAATGTATGGAAGCTATTCACTCTTGGGATCTCTTTCCCCAAGAGGTTCCTTCAACTTGATTTCAAAAGATGTCAAAAACATGGGTTTCTTTCCAATTTCGTGATTTGTCTTTTAATTGGTTATGATGTTGATTTCCTTTGATTATTAATGATAGATTATGATTGTTTATGAGTTAATTGTGGTAGTTCTTAGTCCTTAACCTAATTTTATGCTAGTATCCATGAATTGAATCCCATACCCTAACCCTAGTTATGAATTAAACTTGTAGATGATTAGGCTTGTTAGAATTGGTTATGTTATTGCTTAATTCACTATATTATGATGATGATGAGTGATATTATTGGATAATTGTGATGAATTGAGGGTGATATACTTGATGAAGGCCATGGAGGCTAATTGGTAAGACTTTGTTAGCTTGAACTCTTTACTTCAATAATGATGGATTGTATTTGGTGATGATGTGATGTGATGAATATGATTGCATGATATGATTGTATTGAATGTGAGATCATGGTAAGGTTGTGAGGGTGAAAGTTTGTAGATGATCCTTTTGTGTGCCTTATTTGATAATGAATATGATATGTTATCTCACTAATGATGGTTGTGTGATGAAAGGAAGTTCTCAACCTATGCCTAATGAGAAACAATGATATGCTATATAAGGGGTAGTATCCTATGACCTATGTTAAGATATGATTGTTAAAGAAAGACTTAATGGCATTTCAAAAAGGGACTTTAGCTTAGCACCGAGTGAACTTGAAAATGAGAGGTATTGACTCCCCATAGAAGGCAGATTCACCAAGGGTTCTCATGAGATAGTGACAATAATGCAATTTTGCATAAAGAGAGTCCAACACATGTCTCCTAGTTCTTGAACTATGTTGCCCCCATAGGAATACTAGCTAGTGGATTCACCTAGAATGCTATGTTCATGTTTTGGTCCTACCTTGGAAAGTAGACCACCTTCTTTCGGTGTAGGGTTTTATAACACTGGATTCCATGTTTAGCTCACATGGTCTATTGTCGGTTAAGGCGATTGTTCCCGAAAGTAAAATGGAAGTAATAAAGTGAACTCTAACTAGGGTGACTTAAGGTGTTCTTCTTACTGTAGTTAGGGGTATGAGACTCTACCTATACATTGCAGTAGTTGTCCTTGAGGGATTTCCTAGGAGGTTGTTATTATGCTCTTATAAAGTAAATGATATGCATATGTTGACTTTACATGTTGATGATCCTATATGATGTTAGTTTCACTTATGAACATGTTATTGGTCTATATTGATATACATGATGATGACTACTCATGATGCTATGTTATATGAAGTAAGGAATTACTTCTGATCTCTTTCTTTTTTTACTTAATTATGTGGGGTTATGGGACTTCACATGAACATTGCATTTTTTATGGTTGAGATGGGATTGTTGGTAAGGGTCTTATAAGTTATGATGATATAAACTCCTGTACATGTTTTGTTGTTGTGATATTATGTTGGAGGTTATTTGGTTATATGATCTTGATATGCTACTATTTATGTAGATATGACCTTATGTTGATAATATCCATGTTGACTTGACTTTACTGATGATGTTGGTCTTGTGTTGAATATGGATTTGTCTTAAATGAATATGTGATTATTGGCTTGTATGGTTTCGTAATTGTGCATAAAGGCTTTTGAAAGTGACTTAGCATGACTTTGAACAAAATGTCCCTTTAATCATGATTTCAAAGATTATATGTGCATATGTTTCCATACTTAGTACAAGTGGATGTACTAACCCATATTCATTCCATTTTTCCCAAACAATGTAGGTTCAGGCCGTTGAGGTATCGATGTCTCTTGCAAGAAGACTTGGACTTTTCCCTAAGTTTTGGTAGGTCCTCTAGTTCGAGGATGATTCCACGTACTCTACCTTAGTAGTATTGCTATAGTCTAAATACATTCATTTCTCTTTTATTGTTGAAGATATTGCTGTAATCCCTATGTGCAAATTATGGATTTATATTAAGGTCTATGCTCGAATGTTCTACTTCGTTTTAGATGGTTTAATGTTTGACGGTATTATTAGACTAAATTCTTATATGTTGGTTATATTGTCTAAACGAGAAGCTTATGTAAGCTTCATATGCGAGGAGTCTAAGTAAACTACCTAAGTAGTATGTGAGAAGTCTATGTAAACCTCAATATGTAAAAAGTTTTAATTTTTCAGAATTTTATGAGGAACGCTAAGAGGCTAGTCTTAGGCCTCTCCGAGGACGACGACGCTGGTTACGTCTAGGGGTACTCCCCGGCCGTGACAAACTTGGTATTAGAGCATGAGGTTGAAGTAATCTTAGGATTGATGTCTCACTAAACCACGTATACATAGAGTCTTGCTCATGGGTGTGAGGCGTGCCACACTTATGAATAAGAGGCTATGTGATGCTAGGAATGCTTACGTATTGGTAATCTTCAAATCGTGCCTTCTGAGTGGTAACTCTAAGTGTCCTTTTTTCTTATAGTCCTTTTCTTGTGGATATAGGAAATGAATACGAGAAGGGCAGCGCAAGACATTTTGAGTAAGAGATTGCCAATGCGGGAGTTCCTCCCCAAGGCAACGAAGCCCCTACATAAGACAATCAAGTCCCTCCACAAGACCAAGCTCCGGTCATTCCTCTACCTATGACGTATGGATAGATAAGGTCGATATTTGTGACTTTGGCTCAAGCCATGACTACCCAAGCTCAAGCGGTAGCCACTCAAGCTCAAGCCATGATGGCTCAAGCCAATCGGGAGGTTGGACCTCATGTTCAACCAAATCCTAGTACCATGGCTTCCCGCTTAAGGGAATTCACGAGGATAAACCCTCCAATGTTTTATGGGTCAAAGGTGAACGAAGACCCCCAAGACTCTCTAGATGAATTCTATAAGATCCTATATGCTATGGGGGTGAGTTCAAATGAGAAGGTCGAGCTTGCCTTCTATCAACTTAAGGACGTAGCTCAAACATGGTACACCTAATGGAGAGATAATAGGGCCTTGAGAGCGGGTCCTATCACTTGGGAGGTATTTAGAAGGGCTTTACTTGATTGGTTATTTCCTAGGGACAAAAGGGAGGCGAAAGTGGAAGAGTTCATCAACCTTCATCAAGGAGGTATGAGTGTGCAAGAGTATTCTTTGAAATTCACTAAGTTATCCAAGTATGCTCCTTCTTTGGTGTCCAATCCTAGGGATGAGATGAGTTGCTTTGTGACGGGAGAGTCCGATGATCTAGTTGAAGAGTGTCGTTCGGCGATGCTCCATGACAATATGGATATCTCTCGGTTGATGGTTCATGCACAAAAAGTTGAGGAGACTAGACTCAAGAGGAAGAATAGGGAGTTTAAGAGGGCCAAGTCTTATGAGGGAGGTACTTCCAAGGGTAGGTTTGAGATTCAAGACAAGCCGAGGTTCAAGAAGAGGGTTTCCAACCAAGTTCCTTACAATTTCCCTAAGGCAAACAAGGATAGGGTGTCTAACCCTAGGTCCCAAAAGTCAAGAAGTGGTAATTCACCTAGCAAGAAACCTACTTGTGCCAAGTGTGATAAGAAGCATTGGGGTGAGTGTCTAGTTGGGATGGAAAATTGCTTGGATGTGGCAAGAGAGGCATAAGGTTAGGTATTTCCCTAATGAGAGGATTCAATATAAGGGGAGTGTTAAAGCTCGAGCAAGTGGTCCTAGTTCCGATGCTCCAAAGAGGAACCAATTTTATGCTCTACGCTCTAGGGGTGAGCAAGAAGAATCTCCAGATGTAGTAACCGGTATGTTACAAGTCTTTTCTAAAGATGTTTATGCTTTACTTGATCCCGATGCTAATTTATCATTTGTAATTCCTCTAGTAGCTAAAAAGTTTGATGTTCTACCTGATGTTTTGATTTAACTATTTTGGTTACAACCCCGGTGGGTGACTCCATTGTGGCTAGAAGAGTCTTTAGGAGTTTTCCTATATCTTTTCCCAATAGATTTACATCGGTGGATTTGATAGAAATTGATATGGTTGATTTTGATGTTATTTTGGAAATGGATTGGTTGCATGCTTGTTTTGCTTCCATAGATTGTCGAAGAAGAGTGGTTACGTTCAATTTTTCTAATGAACCCGTCTTAGAGTGGAAGAGGGGTAACTCAATTCCTAAAAGTCGTATCATTCTTTTTTAAAAGCTTGTAAAATGATCTCTAAGGGGTGTCTTTACCATATTGTAAGAGTCAAGATATTAAGTTCGACATTCCTCCTATAGAGTCGGTCCCCGTAGTGAAGGACTTTACGGAAGTCTTAACCGTTGACTTGCCAAGAATTCCTCCAGAACGGGAAATAGATTTTGGTATTGACTTTATCGGATACAAATCCCATTTCAATCCCTCCTTACCGGATGGCTCCGGCGGAGTAGAAAGAGCTAAATCTTAAACTCAAGGACTTATTAGACAAGGGTTTCATTCAACCTAGTATTTCACCACGGGGAGCTCCGTTGTTGTTTGTTAAGAAGAAGGATGGTTTCCTTAGGATGTGCATTGACTATTGTCAACTCAATAAGGTCACCATTAAGAACAAGTATCCTCTACATCGGATTGGCAACTTGTTTGATCAACTTCAAGAGGAAAAATACTTTTCTAAGATTGACTTAAGGTCGGGGTATCACCAACTTAGGGTGAGAGGTGAGGATGTGCCTAAAATGACTTTTAGAACTAGGTATGGTCACTATGAGTTCCTAGTAATGTCTTTTGGTCTCACGAATGCCCGTCGAGTTTTATGGACCTTATGAATAGGGTGTTCCAGAATTACCTAGATTTCTTTATGATTGTCTTCACTGACGATATCTTGGTATATTCGAAGAATGAGGGTGAACATATGGACCATTTGAGAGTAGTATTGCAAGTCCTTACACCAACTTTTTACCAAGTATAGTAAGTGTGAGTTCTGGTTGAGGTCAATGGCGTTTCTTGGTCATATTATCTCAAGTGAGGGTATAGAGGTCGATCCAAAGAAAACCGACGCGGTTAAGAATTGGCCTAGACCATTAACTCCAACCAACATTAGAAGTTTCTTAGGTTTAGCCATGTACTATAGGAGGTTTTTGGATGGGTTGCGTCCATTGATTCTTCTTTGACTACCTTGACATAAAAGAGTGTTAAATTTGAGTGATTAAAGGCATGTGAAAGAAGCTTCAAAATTGTGAAAGATAGGCTTACCTCCGCTCTGGTATTTACCTTACTGGAGGGTACCAAGGGTTTTGTGGTATATTGTGATGCTTCCCGAGTGGGCTTGGGTTGTGTCCTTATGAAACATGGGAAGGTATTAGCCTATACCTCTATACAACTCAAGGTGCATCAGAAGAATTACTCAACTCACGATCTTGAATTAGCGGCTGTAGTGTTTGCTTTGAAAATATAGAGGCATTACCTGTATGGTGTCCATGTGGTTGTGTATACCGACCATAAGAGTCTTCAATATGTTTTCACTCAAAAGGAGTTAAATCTCCGACAGAGAAGTTTGTTGGACTTATTGAAAGATTACGACATGAGCGTTCTCAACCAACCTAGCAAGGCCAATATGGTTGTGGATTCTCTAAGCCGTATAAGCATGGGTAGTGTGTCTCATGTAGAAGAAGGTAAGAAATACCTAGTGAAATAAGTTCATAGGTTGGCCCGCTTGGGTGTTTGGTTGGAAGATTCTCCAAATGGTGGTTTTATGGTTCATAATAACCCCGAGTCATCTTTAGTGGTTGAGGTGAAGTCTAAGAAACATCTTGATCCGTTATTGATAAAGTTGAAGAAATCGATACTTAGTAAGTTCAACGAGTCATTCTCCCAAGGGGGGATGGTGTGCTTAAGTACCAAGGTAGATTGTGTGTACCAGATGTTGATGATATTAGGGGAAAGGTTTTAGAAGAAGCTCATGGTTCCCGATATTCTATTCATCCGAGTGCCACCAAAATGTATCGTTATCTTAGAGAGGTATATTGGTGGATGGTTTGAAAAGTGACATAGCGGAGTTTGTATCCAAGTGTCCAAATTGCAAACAAGTTAACGCCGAGCATCTAAAGCCTAGTGGTATAATCCAAAAATGGGTGTTCCTACTTGCAAGTGGGAAGAAATTAATATGGACTTTGTTGTTGGGTTGCCTTGAACCCGTAGGCAAAATGACTCAATTTGGGTTATTGTGGATAGGTTGACGAAATCCGCTCACTTTCTCCCCGTCAAGTCTACCTATTCGGCGGAGGATTAATCAAGAATATACATTGATGAGATTGTGAGTCTTCATGGGATCCCTTTGTCCATCATATCGGATAGTGGTGCACAATTCACCTCTCATTTTTAGAGATCTTTCCAAAAAGGGTTGGGTACTCAAGTGAAGCCTAACACCGCTTTTCATCCTCAAACGGATGGTTAAGCAGAGTGTACCATTAAAACCCTAGAGGATATGTTAACGTATGTGATAGATTTCGAAGGAAATTAGGATAATCACCTACCGTTGATTGAGTTCTCATATAATAATAATAGTTACCATTCGAGTATTTCAATGGCTCCATTTAAAACACCCTATGGTAGAAGATGTAGGTATCCGATTGGGTGGTTTGAGGTGGGTGAGTGTTCACTCCTTGGTCCCGACATAATCTATGAAGCATTAGAGAAGATTCAGGTGATAAGGGATCGGTTGAAAACAACCTATCGTCCGCAAAAATCTTTTTCCGATAATAGAATAAGAGATCTTGAATTCGAAGTAGGTGATACGATGTATTTGAAAATTTCACCTATGAAAGGGGTGATGAAATTCGGCAAAAAGGGGAAGTTAAGCCCCCGATATGTAGCTATGAGGTTTTGCAACGGGTCGGAAAGGTTGCATATGATTTGAAATTACCTAGTGAACTATCTTTGGTTCATCTAGTATTTCATGTCTCCATGTTGGTGATCCCGTGTCCATTCTCCCTATTGAAGGATTAGGTGTGGATGAGAGCCCTTCCTAAGAAGAGGTTTCGGTGAAAATTCTAGATCGCCAAGTCAAAAAGTTGAGGAACAAAGAGGTGTCCTCCATAAAAGTCCTATTGATCCACCTAGTTGTGGGAGCAACATGGGAGGCCGGGGCCGACATGAAGTCCCGTTATCCTCATTTTTTTCCTCAAAATTTTAGCCAAAGTTGAGGTTAGTAATCCTTCTAAAATGAACTAATGAATAAATTTGAATTTGGCTTGTTTTGCTAAAATATGCATAATTATAGTATAAAGGTTTCATGCTAAAATGAGTTTTCATGTGAAAATGCTCTTTTGCTGAACTTGCAATTATTTGTGTTTTGTGTATTGTTGCTTTCATGAAATAGTATTGAGCATGTTAATATGTTTTGAAATAAGGTAGTTCCTCATGTTGAGAAGTGGAGCTCTTATATGTGGTAAATTGTGTTTTGAGTTGCTGTGTGTAAAGGTCATGATTATGTGTTGATTTGAGTTGTAATGCATGGTAGTTATGTTTTTATGTTGTTATTGGTTGGGCTGCTAGCCTTGATTCATCCTCTTCCTATGAAAAGATTTTGGTGTCATCCGGGGACGAATTTTCCTAATGGGGGATATGTAACACTGCGGAAGTCCAAGACCTAATCTAGAGCTTCACATGATGAACTAATACTTGTAACACTGTTTATAGGCCTTAAATAATGTCTTTAAAAAATTTAGGAAGTGTTAAAGTCAAAAGGTCGAAGAACATCCATGACGTCCAGTGAATTGTGAAATGTGCACAAGTGTGCCTTGGCATGTTTCATTGGGTTCTAGGATTAGGAATTTAATGAAAGTTGGTAAAAAAGAGGTAAATATATAGAAGTGTGTGCTTAGGGTCGAAACGTCCGAGTACAACTCCCCAAGGACCACACTAAGGGTCCTTGAGGAGGACCCTTCAATTTGACCCCAAAGTTGTAAACTTGACAGTGTGCATCTACGAAGCCAATCGACGAGCCCTCGATTGATCGACGCTCAATCGATTGCTCCGTTCGTAGACACTTAGTCATTTCCCAAATTGGCCAAAAAGCAGAACTTCTAAATCAAACGACGACTTTCCATTATGGTGCCATCATTTGATTGACGCCCCATCAACGGGCAACCATTGTTTAAGGGTCGAGTTTCACTTCCAAGTATTTTAAATAGTGACTTAATTAGTTGGTTTGTTGTTTGATTAATTAAGGGTTAAAGTAGGGTTAATTAAGATAGTTAAGGGACTATATAAGACATAAACGTAATTAACCTAACCCAACACCCCTTATTTCCCAAAATCAAATATCTCCAACTTCTCTCTACTTTCTCTCTCTATTCAAAAAACTCCATGGAAGACCAAGCTTCAAGCTCATTAGGGAACAATATTTCAACTTTCTCTCCATAAATCTTCAAGTATTGTTAAGGTATAGAAGCTCTTCACTCTTGGGATCTCTTTCCCTAAGAGGCTCCTTTAAATTGATTTCAAAAGATGTCAAAAGCATGGATTTCTTCCCAATTTCGTGATTTGTCTTTCAATTGGTTATGATGTTGATTTACTTTGATTATTAATGATAGATTATGATTGTTTATGAGTTAGTTGTGGTAGTTCTTAGTCCTTAACCTAATTCTATGCTAGAATCCATGAATCGAATGCCTTACCCTAACCCTAGTTATGAATTGGACTTGTAGATGATTAGGGTTGTTAGAATTGGTTATGTTAATACTTAATTCAATATATTATGATGACTGTGAGTGGTATTATTGGATAATTGTGATGTATTTAGGGTTAGATTCTTGATGAAGGCCATGGAGGCTAATTCGTAAGACTTTGTAATCTTGAACTCTTTACTTCAATAATGATGGATTGTATTTGGTGATGATGCTGTGCAATTGAAGTATTACATGTGATTAGATTTAGGAAGATATTATGTGATGAATATGATGGCATGGTATGATTGTATTCAATATGAGATCATGGTAAGGTTGTGAGGGTGAAAGCTTGAAGATGATCCTCTTGTGTGCCTTAGGTGATAATGACTATGATATGTGATCTCACTATTGATGGTTGTGTGATGAAAGGAAGTTCTCATCCTATGCCTAATGATCTAAATGATATGATATATAAGGGGTAGTCTCCTATGACCTATATTAAGCTATGATTGTTAAAGAATGACTTAATGGC
Source organism: Solanum sitiens (assembly GCA_016801875.1). NCBI lineage: Eukaryota > Viridiplantae > Streptophyta > Magnoliopsida > Solanales > Solanaceae > Solanum > Solanum sitiens. Next base: position 169,016 of record JABWTJ010000390.1, read on the forward strand.
ATTTCAATAAGGGACTTTAGCTTAGCACTGAGTGAACTTGACAATGAGAGGCGTGGACTCCCCATAGAAGGGAGATTCACCAAGGGTTCTCATGAGATAGTGACTATAATGGAATTTTGCATAAAGAGAGTCCAACACATGTCTCCTAGTTCTTGAACTATGTTGCCCCCATAGGAATACTAGCTAGTGGATCCACCTAGAATGCTATGTCCATGTTTTGATCCTACCTTGGTAAGTAGACAACATTCTTTTGGTGTAGGGTTTCATGACACCGGATTCCTTGTTTATCTCACATGGTTTATTGTCGGTTAAGGCGATTGTTCCGGAAATATTAATGAAAGTAATATAAAGTGAACTCTAACTAGGGTGACTTAAGGTGTTCTTCTTAGTGTAGGTAGGGGTATGTGACTCTACATATACATTGCACTAGTTGCCCTTGAGATAAGTCCTAGGAGGTTGTTCTTATGCTCTTATAAAGTAAATGATATGCATATGTTAACTTTAAATGTTGATGATCCTATATGCTGTTAGTTTCACTTATGAACATGTTATTGGTCTATATTACTATATATAATGATGACTACTTATGATTGCTATGTTATATGAATTAAGTCATTACTTATGATCTCTTTCCTCGTTTACTTGATTATGTGGGGTTATGAGACTTCACATGAGCGTTGCACTTGTATGCTTGGGATAGGATTGTTGGTAAGGGTCTTATAAGTTATGATGATACGAACTCTTGTACATGTTTTGTTGTTGTGACATTATGTTTGAGTTTCTTTGGTTATATGATCTTGATATGCTACTATTTATGTAGATATGACCTTATGTTGATAATATCCATGTTGACTTGACTTTACTGATGATGTTGGTCTTGTGTTGAATATGGATTTGTCTTAAATGAATATGTGATTATTGGCTTGTATGGTTTCGTAATTGTGCATAAAGGCTTTTGAAAGTGACTTAGCATGACTTTGAACAAAATGTCCCTTTAATCATGATTTCAAAGATTATATGTGCATATGTTTCCATACTTAGTACAAGTGGATGTACTAACCCATATTCATTCCATTTTTCCCAAACAATGTAGGTTCGGGCCGTTGAGGTATCAATTTCGCTTGTAAGAAGACTTGGACTTTTCCCCAAGTTGTGGTAGGTCCTCTAGTTAGACTATGATTCCACGTACTCTACCATAGTAGTATTGCTATACTCTAAAGACATTCATTTCGCTCCTATTGTTGAAGATATTGTTGTAAGCCCTATGTGGCAATTATGGATTTGTATTAAGGGCTATGCCCGAATGTTCTACTTCATTTTAGATAGTTCAATGTGAGACAATATTATTAAACTCAATGCTTATGTGTTGGTTAATTGTCTAAACGAGAAGCCTATGTAAGCTTTCTATGCGAGGAGTCTAAGTAAACACCCATAGTAGTATGTCAGAGGTCTATGTAAACCTCAATATGTATGCATTTTAACCTAGAATGGTAAGAGGCTAGTCTTAGTCCTCTCCGAGGACGACGACGCCGGTTACGTCTAGGGGTGTCCCCGATCGTGAAAATTATACATGTGTTCATGCATCTAGTGAATCATGAGGATAAGATTAGTCTCCCGATATTATTATTTTATTCTGTGTGATATTTGTCTCCTAGTGATTAACATTTCAAATACACCTCATCCAATTCTAGGTGCAAATAATCCTTAGTCAATATAAAACCCAACAAAGAGTTAGGGTCGAATCCCACAAAGAGGGGTACATGTTCAAATTCAATTAGGATGTGCATAAGTGGTCTAATCAGCCATTAGAATAGAAATTACCGAAAAAGACATGAAACAAATTAAAAGAGGTGACACGAATGTCAGATTGGGGGGTTTGGTTTACAATTATCAACCACAAAGTAGTCACAAACAATTCAAAATAACAATAATGAGAGGAATTCTCACAATGTGACCGATTATAGGTAAATTTCGATAAATGGGTAATTGGAACAACTGGTAAACAACTAAAAATCTATGAGTAGTCTAGACTATAAGGGAGATAGCTACTCTCGAACAACGATCCCGAATCAGGTTATTTCTTTCGAACATCAAACAACATAAAAATGAAGAACAACCCACACCTTAATTCATCCACTATCTCAAACTAGATGAGTAGGATTGGATTTAGGATTCACTCTCTTGAGCTAAACCCAGATCAACCCAATACCTAAAAATCATAAATCAATAATCTTAGTTCTAAAACCTCTCTCGAGCAAGCCAAGAACACAAAATTAAAACTGCATTTCCAACTAAAATTCATAAATTAAACCACAATTAATTACTAAATCAACTTTAATTTAGCATTTAAACTAGTGATTAACAATATCCATAAACTAATTCAACCCATAATCACAAAATCACTCTCCAAAAATGGGTTGTTAGCCAAGCATCATAAAAGAGTAAAAATGATTACCAAATCAATAAGACATCAACCGGGTACAAGTAATTTAGCCTTTACAATGCCCGAAATCGAAGAATCAGTTACCCACTTGCAAAATCTCCGAACTGAATCTCCAAAATCCTTCAAGTCTAATAAGAAACTATGAAAAAATTAAGAGATAAAAATTATAAACTAATTCAGTATAAGTAAACATAAATAAGTATAAAATCAACATACTAAAATTATTGTTCAAAATCTAATTTATAGTTGCTAGAAATAAGCTACAAAGGGACATTTGGTGATGTAAGTCACGTTCGCCGAACCACTCAGCGAACCGTCCATTGATCTCTTCCATCCCCTTATTGCCTTGACACTCAACATCCTCAAGTTATGTAACTTTGGGGGATCATCGCGGAACTGCTCAACGTTACACCGATGTTCCTTTTTATCACCGACTTTATTTCTTTCCTTATGGCTGGCACACTGGAAGTTTAGGCGGTCAAGCTAGCCACTCGGAGATTTGCCACTCTTGGCACTCACCAGCCTTGTCTTTCTTCATTTTTTCATTTTGTTTTCTTCCTTTTTCTTATTATTGTCTTATATTGGTTCCTCAATCTATATACATGAAAATCAAGGCTTTGACATCAGTTTATGGCACAAATTAAGCATTTGAGGACACTAAGGCCTCATTTGTTTGCACTTAATGGGGTCTGAATCTTAATCATTCAGATTCAGGCCATTAAGTGTGTTTGATTTTTAGGTTTGAATCTTAATCATTAAGATTCATTCCATTAAGTCCATTTTGTTTTACAAACCTCTTGATGGGTCTTAATGAGTCTGAATGAATCAGATGTATAACAGAGTCTTAATATCATTCAAACTCTATCAAAATAATAAGTGTTATTTTTATAAACAAATTTTCTTCTTCCTTGCTTCTCTTCTTGACAAATTTCAAGTTTCTTTCTCTTCTTTTCCAACCAAGTACCATTTTTTTTCTTTTGAATAAGTAAGTTTTCATAATATTTTACAAGTATTTATCTAATATTCTAATATATAAAATATTATTGGGTGAATTTATATTTATGAAGAACTCTTCTTGTCATAATTCGTTTGTTGTCAAAACTTCTTCGGAAGAAGTTATCGTTGTTTCTTGAAAAAATATTGTTTGAGAAAATAAATAAATCATCTTTTTTATAATCTTATTCTTGAAACAATTATTTGAAAGAAGTATTTTTGGTTTGGATTATAACTTTTATTGATTTAGTGTTTAATTTCTAATTTTCAAAAATATTATGCATCTTATAAATAGTCTTAATGGTTTAGTGTTCAGACCTAAAAACTACATCTTAATATTTAGACAAGTATTCAGATTCTGACATCTTAATCTTAATGCTAATCTAATATTCAGATGTGCATTCAGATTCAGTCTTAATCTTAATGAAAACAAATGACGTCTAAATCTATATAAAAAAGCCCCAAATGAGTCCAAATCTTGGACTCATCAGCACCCCTAACTTAAACTTTTTCTTGTTCTCAAGTAAAACTTGAGCTCAACAGTTCAAAAAAGATGTCTCAAATAGTGCTGCATAAGACTCAACATGAATGCACACAACAAGGCTCAACTTACTCATGTAATGATTAATGCACTCAAAGATTCAAATTGTGACTCACCATTATCAAAGGTGCTCAAGTTCATAATACTTGCTTTAAATGCAAGTTTAAGCTCAACAAAGGTACTCAAATGCCCTCACAAGAAAGATGATTCCCTATTCACACAAAGTTATTCAACAATTTATAGCTCCGGAATCACATAAAACTCTCACATTCACAAAATGAACACATGCATGACTTCACCCATAGGTTTGCCCTTATTTTCCAATCAACATTCGTTTCATCTTACTCACGATTACAAAGGTCTTTTCAAAGCTTGTAATGGGGCTTAATGTAAAGGTATGACAATTTAGGCTCAATGACTGCTGCCTTCATGAAGTGTGGTTTGAAATCACTTTTTCCTTTTCTTTACCATTTTGATAATGCTCATCATTCTTTCTAATTATTCAACTTCAAATGCACTACCGGGCACCCCATTTCTTTGGCAACTTCCACTACTTTATTTCATAATTTTTTTTCTATTTCTTTGCTTTCTTCTTTTTTCATTTCGTACATGGAGGGGTTCCAATTTTTTTAAAATCACTGCTCAAAGGGGGACTTTTTCTCTCTTCTTGATTTTCCTTCTCTTTTCACCACACCCCCAACTTAGGCTTTTAACCTAAGTTGGCTATTCAAACAAATCACTCTTCATGAATGTTATGGGTGAATGGTTAAAGAGGGATCACAATTTTTCAAGTTTCTTCCAAGAAAAGAATAAGGCTCAAGAGGGTTCAAGCAAGGGTGTACACATCTCACAAAATTGGCTACAAAAGAGGTATATTGTCAAATTGTTTCACTCTTCAAAATTGTTTCCTAAGATCATTTCAAGTGCTTGCATAACTTAGTCAACTTGACCAGCAAGGCATATTCTAGGTGTAATCAAACACAATGTTCAAGGTAAGCTCATCACACAAGGCATTAGCATCAATATCAAACAAGACTCCACACTTTCTAGCTAGTGTGCAACGTTCATCAAAAGAGACTCATTGGATAATTGGCTAGTCACAATGAGATGCTAAAAGTTTACACATTGTCTATGCAACTTTATTGGCCTCATCGTAGCCGCACATTCATTTCCTTCAATAAAGAACACTATTGAAGTCATCGGTATTGATCATCACTGATACTCAGATTCACATAAGAATAACTACAATCACAAAAAATAAAGGTGCCACAAGCTCAAACATCCACAAGATTACGATCAAAACACAAATATAGATCACAAAACCTAATATTCACAAACATCACAAAATCATAAGAGTTAGGTATGGAAATACCCACCTCACCCACAAAAGAAAAGAAGTTGTCCTCAAATGCAACTAAAACAAAGATGATTAATTAAACAACAGAGAGGGAGGTAAAAAGAATGTTCCTATCTACTCAGTCACTCCGCCTGTCGGGGAATCCATGACCACGGTCACACTCTGGGATTGGGCATCAACTGTGGCTCTGTTAGAGCTTGCCTTGGAGGTATATGTCAATGATGTCTAAATGACTGAATGTACTATCGCCTCTTCTAGATCAACTAGGTCTTTATAAATGGTCGCCTCCTGAACATCGAGCTGCTCCCTATCTGTCTCAGCCACTGACTCAACAACAACCACATATTCCATAGAGTCATTTTCAGTTGTAGCTGGAGACACATCAAAATGGCCCGAGACATCTGCATCCTGAACTTTAAAAACCTCTGATGACTCAAACAGTGAAGTGAAGTCTCTAGACTTTAGATGGTCCACATGCTTCCTCAACTCTAACCTCGGCTTTCAACCCTGTTTTCTAAAATCAAGCCCTCAACCCCTGAATTCAAAATTAAACACACACACCATGAAATTCATACTATGCCTATATGACCCATGCCTTCGAGGTACTCAGACTTTCCCCGTTTGGCCAAAATTTTCCATTTGACGACTTTTTCCCTTAAGAATAACTTCAATCACTCAATCATTGGGCAAATTACGTCATTTGAAACAATTCAGAGCTACTCAGACTTCACCCAACTAGACCCAACACAAAATAACCACAACACAACAAATTAAGATTAATTTTAATGCACAAAACACGAAAAATCATCAATTTAAGCACTTAGGCACAAGTTTGAACACACTACGAACACAATACGACAGATAAAAACACCATTTAAACAACTACCCAACACATATCAATAAACAATTACCGATTGCATTTGAGTTTAACCACTAAACTAAAGTACATGGTTTGGAAAATCAACATGTATGCCAAATTGAGAAATTAAAAATCTAGACGGCAAAGTATTCCAAATCCAATCATGAAATCACACACCAAAAGTGAATACTATAGTAAAGTAGGGAATATCTAAAGTCTGGGGGAGAGTGTATGGGGTTAGAAATGAGAAAATATGAAGGATTTTGAAATTTTAAACTATTTGGTCTTTTAAAACCTTTCAATTAGTACCCCTTTCGGTGGAGTAAGTCGTCCACGCTAAACCACTCGACGATCCTCGAGTGGTACTTTACCTCGCCAAGTTTTACTGGACCTCCAGTCAATTTGAGAGTTCAAACTATGAATAAAATCGGGCTCGCAACCCTATTTAGTTAGCTTCCGATTAAGCAATTGGATTGTCGAGTTTTACAAACTTCCATTTCAGTTTTTTTGGGTCCAACGATGGTCTATATCAGGATCACCGACCTCTTCGCCGACTGGAACTTTATCTCTTCAAACAGCTTCTTTTTAAGCACACTTTACTTTTCAACCTACATAATCAACACTCTTTATTCAAAATCAAACGTAAAGCATTAAAACATGGGTTTCCTCCCAAGAAACACCTTAGTTAACATCGTGGTACGATGAAAGTACCCCTCCAATCTTCATTTTGGGGTTCACCATTGTATCACTAGGAAACCCCCTTGTTGTCTTGGATTTAAATGTGAGGAAATTTGACCCTTTTGGTCTTCTGCTGCTTAATAGAGATTGAGTGAGAGGTCATCATCTAATTTAGAGTCGAGAAATCCACTTTCATTTCCTTCAACACTTTATCAGACCCTTCAACCTTGTTGAGAATGTGTGAGAGCATGTCTTTTATACAACCACCCTCACATTCGTTGGGCTTTTGATGCTCATGGGGAGTAACATACCTATCATTTTCCATTCTCTTTACTTCGATGTGGCGTTGCAATCACACTAATCTCTATCACGGTCTCTCCAACCCTTAGCTTTGTTCCAACCTTGATTTCCACCCGGTCTTGGGCAGTTTGCATGATAATCTATTCCTTGATTGGCTAGGAAATTCACTTCCTCATTGTACAACGCTTCAAAGTGTGCTTAATAGAGGTTTACTCCACCAACACGCACAACATTATTACTCTTTGTACCAACACCCATGACATTTTAAACCAAGATATCCCGGTGGGTCATCATTTTGTCCATGGTTTGGTCTCTCACTTAATAATTCTCGATATGCTCTTTTGTCATTCTAAAATTAAGAGGAGAGATTTGGTCCTCGTGAATGTACCATGCCATATTGATCTTGGTAAAACAATCAAGGAGTTGGGAAGCTACTTCATAAGGTTGTTGTATTATACCACCGGAAACAAGTTGATCAGCAACTCTTTTGTTCACCCAGTCGAGACTCCTACAGAAGTATTTCAGCAACACATTATTGGGAAATCCATGAGTTGGACATTGCAACACCAACTTCTTAAACCCCATCCACATCTCGTGGATTGGATAACCTTCCAAGCATTTCAAACCTTGGATACTATCCCTTAGGGTCATAATATTCAATGGGGGAAGAGTCGGACTTGGAGTGAAATAGTAAGCTCGTCCCAAGAAGTGATGGATTTTCTTGGAAACTCAGTCAACCACTTACTAGACTCACCCATCAGAGAAAATGGGAACAACCTAAGACGAACTGATTCTTGTGATATGTTCTTAAATGAGAACGTTCCACATACATCCACAAAATACCTAATATGGTCATAGGATCCTCATGAGCCAGCCCCCCCCCCCCCCCCAAATAATCCTTTCAATTGTGAAAGCTGAAGCATGGTGCTTGTGATGTGAAAAAAAATGTTTCCTTCAGTCGAAGGTAAGCGAATTTCCCCAGCACCACCCATTTGGACTTGGTCATTGACATTATTGAGGTTTCTAACATCATCTTGGTGGCCCACTTGACTACCATTACTTCCGTTAACGCTCATATCTCCCTCGGTTTAACACAAGCAACTCAAAACCAAAACTAAAATAAGTATATTCAACTATAACTAAAAAGATCACATTTCAACTTCACCAAAAGAATTTTAAACAACACCCACTCCCCGGCAGCGACCCCATTTTTTAGTAACATTTCAAACACACCTCATCCAGTTCTAAGTGCCAACGATCCTTAGTCAGTATAATATCCAACAAAGAGTTGGGGTCTAATCTGACAGAGAGCGCTACGTGTACAAATTCAATTAGGAAGTGCAAACATGGTCTAATAAACTATAAGAATAGCAATTATCGAAAAAAAAACACATGAAACAAATGAAAAGGGGTGACACGAATGTTAGATGAGGGGTTTTGGTTCGAAATTATCAAATACAAACAGTCACAAACAATTAGAACTAACAATAAGGAGAAGGATTCTCCGGATGTGATCGATTATAGGAAAATTTCGTTATATGGGTAATTGAAACTACTAGTAAACAACCAAAAATTAGTGAGTAGTCTAGACTATAAGAGAGATAGCTTTCTTTGGAACAACTATCCCGAATTAGGTGATTTCATTTGAACATAAACAAGCATAAAAATGAAGAACTACCCACACCTTAATTCATCCACTATCTCAAGCTATATGGGTAGGATTTGGTCTAGGATTCACCCTCTCGAGCTAAACCCAACTCAATCCAATACCTACAAATCATTAACAAATAATCTTATTTCTAAAGCCTCTTTCTCGATCAAGCCAAGACCAAAAAATTAGAAATGCATTTGTAACTACAATTCATAAATGGAACCACAATTAATGATGAAACCCACTTTAATTTAGCATTTAAATAGTAATTAACAATACCCATAAACTAATTAAACCCATAATCACATGATCACACCCCAAGAATTGGTATTTTAGCCAAGCATCATAAAAGAGGAAAAATGAATACCAAATTGATTAGCCATCAACTGGGTAAGAGTAATTTAGCCTTCACAATGCTAGAAATAAAAGAAAATCAATAATTGGCTTAAAGTATCAAGATACTTCATCCAATACTAAGTGTCAACGGTCGTTAGTCCCACAAGGAGTAGTTATGAGAATTTATAGCCAAGTATGAATCAGTTCTGATTAGTCATAGCTAATGAAATTTACGAATCAAAACATATCAAATTCAAGGGGTGACACAAGTGTCAACTATCAAGGGGGGTATTCAGTCAATTATCAACTAAAACTGAAAAAATAGAGATATGAATAAGGAGATGAGATTCTTGGGGTGTGATTGGAATATGGGCTAAAATAAACAACAAGGTACATGCTATTGATAGTAAATAGATGTAAATTTGTGACAAAGCTAGACATTGGTGGGGGTAAATTCTCTCTCGAACAACTTACCCTGAATCATATCGGTTTCTCTCAAACACCGATAAGCCATAATTATGCACTTCCTTCACCTTAACCCATTCACTCTCTCTAGATGAATGTGTGGGAGAGGGTTTAGGATTCACTCTCTAGAGCTGAACCCACTACAACCCAATAACCATAGGCTATCGCTTTAGTAGTCTTGGTTTTAAAACCTCTTTATCGAGAAAGCTAAAAACACGAAGATGAAATTATATTTGCAACTAAAATCCCATTAAATTCATACACAACTACTGAACAAAATCGCATTTAAACAACAAATTTACTATAAATTAGCAAGACCTAGAAGTAAATTAACATAATCACAACCTAAGCATTGGGGTTTTAGCTAGACATGGTAAAGATATAGAAATTGATAACGAAAAGTGTTTTCATCAATTGGGTACGATAGAAAATGTATTTACACAGGTCTACGATGAAGATTCTTCAATACCTACTTCCAATTTCTTGGAATTTGAAACCTTCAAGTCTTCAAAGCTCAAGAACAATGTCTTCCAAAACTCTAAGAAGTAAAACTAGAAGTTTAAAATTTGGTTACACGAAGTCTTGATATTCAATTCTCTAGATAGTAATCGAAGAATTTAAAAATGTATTTATAGTTGTCAAAAATTATGCTACGAAGAATCACTCGATGAAGTTAGTCTGGATCGCCAGTCAACTCGGTGATCTGCCCTTTGGTATATACTATCGACGTCTTGCTTTAGCCTTCAACATCTTCACATTCTAGATCATTAGGTGATATAGTACTACTTCACAGAACTGTTCATCGATACGTTGATGGCTCTTTTTCACCACCGTCATGATTCTCTCCATCAGGGCTCAGCAAATTGTAACATTAGGCGAGAATAAGGCACTTTGGCGACTCACTAAGTGATTAGGCGATCCTCAAACCGTCTTTTCTTCATTTTTTAGCTGCCTTGCTTCTTTCTTCTCAATTGTGTCCATGCTTTGTCTTCAGGTCTAAATACCTGAAACTTAAGGTATTACATTAGTTATTAAGAACCATACATTGGAGGACACTGAATTTGTAACACCCCGGAAATTCTATGAGCTACACTAGAGCCTCAAATGATTAGTAATGATGATTTTAGACCTAAAACAAAGGTAAGTAACTTTATTAGGAAGTGTTAATATCTAAACATCAACAAACGTCCATGATGTCTGTACACTAGAAAATGTGATCAAGTGTGCCTTTAAGTCGTGGAAGGGCCGTACGAAGGTCAAACCTTGTAAAAACACTTAGGGAACACCCTAGAGAAAATTTAGTGTAAAACTTCCAGGTACGAATCCCCGAGGAAAACCCTAAGGGTCCTCAAGGATGACCCAAACATTTACCCAAAAGCTTTCAAAACAGCATGGAAGCGACGAGGGAAAATGACGCCCCTCGATTGACTCACGCTCCGTCATTTGGAGTGAGTCCAAACTTAGAATGTGGAACCAAGGATACATTTGGAGAAGCCTTTGATGCAAACGATGGTTTGCCAGGATGGTCCGTTCATGGAACGACAGGCCATCGTTGGGAGGCGTCGATGGTGCCTGCGAGCTGGTGCACTGCACGGCCAAGACAAGGGTGGTTTGGTAAATTCCACCCTTGGCCAATTAAATGTAGGGTCGGTCTAAATAGATTATTTTATGTATTTTAAGGGACTTTAAATCATTAAACAAGACTTCACATTTTAAAATCCCCAAACCCCCAAAAGGTTCCCACTTCTCTCTAGTTTCTCTCTCCCCAACTCAAACCTCCATTGAAGGAACATTAGAGCTTCAAGAAGTAGACAAATTCACCAAGGAATCCAACTCAAATTCGTGGGTAATCATCTTTAAGGTATGGTTTACCTCACTCTTGGGACTTCATTCCCCAAGAGACCCCTTCAAAGAGTATTTCAAAACTTCCCCAAAACTAGGGTTTTTGTCTAAACATGGTTCCTCTTTTCAAAACGAAATTGTGAATCAATTGTGATGAATTTTGATCATTTATTGTTGCTTAACTATTTAATTATGATTAAATGTTGGTAATCACATGAGATTTTCCCCTTGGACCCTTGTTCTTCCCTAAACTCATAAAAAACTTGAAATTCTTTGAATTATGGAAGATAATGAGTATATGGATTATGTAGAATGATGTTAGCTACGTATTGCTTCTTGAATTTACCTTGTTTATGTATTGACTATGTATTATTGGGAAATTAAAGTATGAAGGCCCATGAAGGGGCAAGGAGGTATGAAGGTTGGTTCTTTCTTGATTTCAATTATGAAAGATGACCTACTTATATACTAATGATCCTATGTTTAATGTGTTTTTGTGGTGTTGATGACAAGCATTCCTCACCCCTTTTCCCTAGACACTTTGATTAGCAATGAAGTATGTATACATGTTATGGTCTGATTGTTATATAAGTAATTCTCATGATTATAATAAAGTGTTTAAGTGAAAGGCTTACTCACTTGTTAGTGGTTTCTAAAATAAAAGGGTTTGTTCTCACTTATGATTACCTATGAGCAATTATCATGAGATGTATACATAGGGGTCTAGTATATACTAATGTGAACTTGTATGATGAATAAAGATGATCACTAAAGGGAATAGATGATTAGCACCGAAAAGGAATGTAAATGATATGGGGGTCTCACGTTTAGAAAGTCTGGCTCCCCACATGGGTTCCTCACGTTTAGTAAGTCCGAATTCCCAATATATGTGTTGTCTCATGAGATGAAAACCGTTTAGCAATTTAGGATTTCTAGCAACAATCTCCTTGACCCTTAACGATGTGCCCACATAGGACTCTATCTTAGTGGATCAACCTAGATAGTTACGTACAAAAGGTAACACCTTAGGCAATTGTTAACCCACTCTTTTCAGTGTGGGAGTAGAACACCAGATTCCATGTAGCTCGCATGGTATAATATCGGTTATTGCAACTTCTTTCCCTAATGTAAAAGTAAATTGATAATGGAACTGTGTGAACTCTCATTGGGGCTTTTCTTGAGGGGTTTTCTACATAGTGTGAGGGAGGGTATGTGACTTCTCTTACATATTGCACTTGTGGGATCCTAATGGAATGATTCTAGTGGTGTTCTTTTGTGATTATTTTGATGATAAGTCTTGTATGTTAAGCTATGCATTATCTTTTTGAATATAGCAAGTTATGATGAAATATGATATTTGGAATGTATGTATAAGATAGGTTGCTTAATATGATACTTAGCTTTGAATAGGGTTGTGGGGTTCTATTCTTTGCATTGCAAAAGTATTATTTGTGTTGTCTACATGTTGGGTTGGCTTATGATGTTTACTATATGTGCATGTTGGGTTTAATTGGTAGAAAGCATGGTTTTCACTAATGTCCTTTTATACATGAATTGATAAATCTTATGCATGGAAGCTATTCTTAGTACGTGTGATGTACTAACCTATATTTTCTTCCCTTTTTCCCAACATTGTAGTTCGGGCCATTGAGGTTTTCAAGGCCACTTTTCAAGACACTTGGATTGCTTCTCCAAGTTGGTGAGTCCTCAAGTCCGAGGAGGGAGCCCCATATTCTAGCTTTCTAGTTTAGTTATGGTTTAAAAGACAATATTGTAGTTTCTAATTCGAGATGTTCTCATTGATTGTATGGGCTAAGTCCCAAGTTTCTATTCCTTATATCTAGATGGTACTTTGTGACGGAGTTAGAGGATATATTTTCTTATAAGAAGTGAAGTGAACTTCCACGTAAAAACTTTTAAATTTTCCGCACTTTTATTCTATGATACATGCTATGACGAATGTTAAGGGCTTGTATAAGACCTCTTCGAGGTTGAGTACACCGATAACGCCTAGGGGGTACTCTGGGTCATTACAAAATCTACCAAAATATAGTCCTAAATGATTCCAAATCGTGGACTTATAACACCTCCAACTTAAACTTTTGCTTGTCCTCAAGTAAAACTCAAGTTCAAAAGTTAAAAAAGGATGTCTCAAGTGCTACACAAGACTAAATCATGAATGTACACAACAAGACTTAACTTACTCATGCAAGGATCAATTGTGTACTCAAAGACTCAAGTTATGACATACCATTATCAAAGTTTCTCTAGCTCAGGAGACTTGCTTCAAATGCAAGTTCAAGCTCAACGATAGTGATCAATTACCCTCACACAAGGAATGATTCCATTCCCACACACTATGGTTTAAGAATTTTAAGTTCTGAACCAAATGCAAAGCTCACACTCACAAAGATGAACAAAATGCATGAATTAACCATAGGTTTTCCTGTATCTTCCAATCAACCTCTATTCCAGCTCACTGAGGATCAAAAAGGTCTTTTCAAGGCTTGCAATGGGGTTGAGTGTAAAGGTATGGTCATTTAGGCTTAGTGACTTTTATCCTCATGAAATATGGTACTCACAACACTTCCTTTCCTCTTCTTTCATCATTTTATTTCATTCTCATAAGTCATCCCATTATTCACTTTTCCATGGATTGTTTAGAAACCCTATTTTCTTTTTCACTTTCATATCTGTATTCCAAAACTTTTTCATTCTTTTTCTTTCTCTCTCTCTCTCTCTCTCTCTCTTTTAATATGGAGGGGTTCCATTCTTTTCAATATCATGGGTTAAAGGATACTTTTCTTGCACTTCTTGAATTGCCTACTCTTTTCACCACACCTCCAACTTAGTCTTTTGGCCTAAGTTGGCTATTAAATCAACCACAAATAAAAAAGATTATAGGTAGTGGATTAACAAAAGTCATGTTTTCATCAAGTTTCTTCTAAAGAAAGGTAAGACTCAAAGGGTGTTCAAAAGAGGTTAGCACACTCACAAGGTAGGCCACAAAAGAGGTATGTGCCAAATTATTTTACACTCTTCAAAGTTGCCTAAGATCATATCATGAGATCACATAACTTAGTCAAGTGGATTAATGGGGCAAATTCTAGGTGTCATCATGCATGGTTCACGGTAAAATCATCACACAAGACATTGACACAAAAGTCAAACAAGACTCCACACTTTCGTTAATGTGCAATGTTCATCGCAAGAAACTCAATTTGATTCTTAGCTAATCACAACGAGAGGCAAAAATTTCACATATTGCCTATGCAACTTCATTTGTTTTCATTGTAGCCGCACATTCATGTTCATTCAATTGCGAGCACAATCCAATTCATCAGTATTAATTAAAGCCGAGACTCAAATTTGCCAAAGAACAGCCACATACAAGTACATACAAGAGGTGGTGAAAACTTTTTCGAAATTGTCAAATCATTTACAATTAAAGCATAAGGGGCCAGAAGCTCAAACATCCAAAAAAAGTTGTACAAAACACTATTTTAAGCTTAACGACCCAAATATATCAATAAAACATAGTCACAAATCAAAACGAAAGGTGGGAATTTTGACTTCACATATCAGAACACTTCATCCAATACTAAGTGTCGAAGGTAGTTAGATAGTAATATAACCTAACTAAGTGAGTTGAGGTCGAATCCCACAGGGAGTGTCTACGAGAATTTATAGTCAAGTATGAGTAGGCTCAAATTATTCATAGCTAAAGACATTTACGAATCAAAACATATCAAATTCAAGGGGTGACACAAGTGCCAATTATATAAAGGGGGGTATTCTATCAATTATCACCTAAAACTAAAAAAATAGAGATACAAATAGGTAGTCTTGGGATGTGATAGGAATATGGGATAAAATAAACAATTGGGCACATGCTATTGATAGTAAATCACTGTAAATTTGTGACTAAGGTAGACTTTAGTGGAGTAAATTCTCTCTCGAGCAACTTACCCCAAATCAAATAGGTTTCTCTCGAACACCGATAAGCCGTAATTATAGCCAGCCTTTGGCTTAGGCCATTCACTCTCTCAAGCTTAATCTGTGGGAGATGGTTTAGGATTCACTCTCTCGAGATGAACCGACAACCCAATAACCATAGGCTATCGATTCAGTAGACTTGGTATTAAAACCTCTCTTTCGAGCAAGCAAGAAACACGAAGATGAAATTATATTTACAACTAAAATTCCATTAAGTTCATACACAACTATGAACGAAATCACATTTAAACAACAAATTAATTGCTAATTAGCAAGACCCAACAGTAAATTAAATCCATATTCATATAATCACAACCCAAGATTTGAGGTTTTAGCTAGACATGGTAAAGAGATAGAAATTGATATCAAAAAGTTTTTCCATCAATTGAGTACGATAGATAATGTATTTACATAGGTCTATGATGAAGATTATTGAATAGCCACTTCTTGGATTTAGAAACTTTCAAGTCTTCAAAGCTCAAAAACAATGTCTCCCAAAACTCTAAGAACTAAAACTAGAAGTTATCTATTTGGTTACACAAAGTCTTGATATTAAATTCTCTATATAGTAAACTAAGACTTTAAAAATGTATTTATAGTTGTCAAAAATTGTACTGCAAAGGATCACTCGGCGCTGTTATTCGCCATCGCCGTTCAACTCAGAGATCCGCCCTTTGGTATATTCCATTGTCATCTTCCTTTAGCCTTTAGCATCTTTGTGTTCTAGATCATTGAGTGATATAGTACTGATTCACAAAACTATTTGGTGATACGCCGACTGCTCCTTTTCATCGCCATCTTGATCCTCCCCATAGGGCTTAGCACACTGGAACATTAGGCGAGAATAAGGCTATTTGGCGATTCACCTAATGCATTAGGCGATCCTCAGGCCAACTCTTCTTCATTCTTTTAGCTCCCTTGCTCCTTTTTGATCAATTATGTCCACGCTTTGTCTCGAGGTCTAAATATCTGAAACTTAAGGTTTTTCATCAGTTCCTGAGACAAACTATGCATTTGAGGACTCTAAATCTACCAAAATATAGCCTTAAAATGAGTCGAAATTGTGGACTCATCAACAACACCAACTTAAAAAATCTCGTAATTATTACTTCTCCAAGATCCTTCAAGTCTACAAAGAAACTACGAAAAACTGAAGAGAGAAAAATCCTAAACTAAATCACTCTAAGTCAACATAAATCAACATACTAAAATAATTGTTTAAAATCTAATTTATGCTTGCTAGAAATAAGCCACAAAGTGTTGCTGGGTGAAGTAAGTTGGGTTCGCCCAACCACTCGCGAACCTCCCATTGATCTCTTCCATTGCCTTTTTGCCTTGGCACTCAGCATCCTCAAGTTCTAACTTTGGGCAATCTCTCTTTGCATAACTAAACTTCTTGGCGATACACCGACTGCCCCTTTTTGTCGCCGACTTGGTTTCTTCTCTCAAGGATGGCATATTGGACTTTAGGCGGTCAAGCTAGCCACACGACGATTCGCCAAGTGCTCTTGGAGATTATCAAGCTTTTCTTTCTTTATTGTTTCAGTTTGTTTTGTTCCTTTTTGCCTGTTAGTGTCCTTGCTTTGTTCCTCAATCCATATACGTAAAAGTCAAGGCTTTAACATCAGTTTATGGCACAAATTAAGAATTTGAGGACACTAAATCTATATAAAAAAAAGTCCCAAATGATTCAAAATCTCGGACTCATCACCTAGACATATCTCTTGTGATCCACATTAGTCACCCCGATAGTGGGGGGAACAATAACTAGGGGTAGAACTAGGAAGGGTGTGTAAAGGGTCATTTCCATGCCTTTTCTTCGTACTTGCATCAGAACTATTTCACCATTGTTTATATGGACCCCCGTATTTAAACAAGCGATGAGTATGGAATACACAATTTCCAGCTTGAGTTATGGACTCTTTGGTCATATTTGGATGGCATGGGCCACACACATAAGTTCCAGTTAGAGCTTGGCTTTGAACTTCAATTCTTCGCGAAATATATCACCTCCCATTGTAGCCGCGGTTGGATAGTCCAGGTCAATTGTGTTGGAAACCCATCAATTTGGCTGCTCTTAATGGTAATTTTGTCATCAAATGCAGATCCATTCCTTATCTTTTCATCCCAGAAGAGAGAGTTTATTTTCTCTTGTGTGATTTTGACTTCCATTACTCTCGCAAGAACTGAAGGCATATTTAAAAACTTTTCTACTAGCCCGCAAAGGCCCATCGAATCTTTCCCTTCCTGATATGAGGCATAAAATTCCATGACCAACTCTAGAAAGAAGTCTCTGATGGTGTTTTGAAAGGGGCATCGACTTTCTGGTGGTGAACTGTTGCACGATATTACGGAATTCCTCCGTACCCAGCTATGTTGAAACTCTTCTCTAGAGTGAAGGGGCGGTTACTTTTGTAGAAATTATACTTATGTTTCATTACCTCAACTCTGAATGAAATATCTCCATGTGACACCCCGTAAACTACTAGTTCATGTGCTACTAAGTTGACGTCAACAAATGGAAATGATGATAAAAATTAATAATTTTCTGACAAATGTATTTGGAAATATTTGATGTATAAAAAGCTAAGTTTTAGGCCAAGGAAATCCTTAACACTAAGTTCAAGTTGAGGGTTCATGTGATAAAGTGTTCCAAAATAGTTCCTTATGTTTCCTATATTTGAACAAGCATCTCCCAATATATGAAGAGTTAGAGAACCTACAACACATTAAATTGAAGATATACAAGTTTCTAACACATTAAACAGTTTGTTTATATTACAAAAATAAGATATATATTCACATTTTAGCCAGACATCACTAGCAGCCTATAGGGTGGGCCCCTAAAGTAGGTTCAAATTATATTGGATTATATATACATTTCAGCTTGACTTTAATTCATTTTTTTCTTAATTCAGAATAAAAAAAAACACTTTTAAACTCTCTCTAAGAGTATCCTTCAACTTAGTACAAAAAACTACAAGATCTCAACGTGATCTCCTCGCTAGAATGTTCGTAGAGGTTGTGTTACTTATTTTCTTCTCTTTTCTTGTAGGTTGAAGGATTCTTCAAGGAGAAGGAATCAAATTTATTGGGTGTTTTCCTATTGTTTTGAGGTAATAATATCACTGTTAATATTTAGTTGAGTGAATCAAAGTATTAGTTAAGCTATGTTAACTAGGACATACAATTAAATGGTCGGAAAATCTTATTTGGATTTTTCTATGAAGTTGGGCTATATTAAGGTGTTTATTTGATGTTTTTGTGTCTGGAATGTTGGATATTTATATGTATAATTTTTTTATTGTTGTAATTTTCAATGTAAAGAGAAACATAAGTGTAGGAGAGTGTTGAGTTGTTAGTTAAAAATCAAGCTTTTTCATCGATAAATTGTGTAATAGCTATCCTTTAGCTTAACGTGATTCCTATTGTTGTTCTTTGAAGATTAAGGTGTTGTGACATGTAAGGTTTATCATGTTGTCGAGTTAATTTCACTTAAACATATGTAATTTCTATCTTAATTTTCATTCGGTGTGAATTGTGTGTCTTATCGTCATGTATCGAGAGAGAGCCTAAGGATTGAATGCATCTTGAGAGAGAGAGAGAGAGAGGCTAGTGAAACCTTTACAATACATCTTAGGGGAAAAAAAGAGGATTGAATGTGGAAATGATGAATTTTTAACAATCTCATGTAATGAAGGTGTTTTTGTTTACTTGTATTACCAGTGTGATTGTATTTGTGTTTGTGTGAATATTGATTGGCTCGGGTACCATGCCTTGAACGGAATATCACTTGGTAGGCTCAGGTACTATGCCTAGTACATATTCTTGGTTAGCTCGGGTACCACACATGGTATGAGTTATTTCTTAATTATGGGTACCACACTGATACATATTATGGATTGGCTCGGGTACCACACATGGTATGAGATATTTCTTAAATATGGGTACCACAGTGATACATATTATGGATTGGCTCAAGCACCACACATGATACTGGATGACGCTTAGTTTTCTCAGATACCACGCCTCATACATATTATTGATTATATTGGGTACCACGTCTGGTGGATGATACTATTGGTTGGATCAAGTACCACACCCAGTACATGTTTTGACTTTTTTCTTTGCATTGAATCTGACTTTAATGTCGAACTACGGTAGCCACAAGAAAGTTTGTGCTAACATCCCATATTTTTATCAATGTATTATTATCGTATCCTTACTATTATTATGTTGTTACTCTTAACAGTAAACTTTTATTTTTTATTTTACTTAGATGAATTCTTGGAGAGTTGCTTGAACCAATTTTATCTATTATTGTTCCTTGATTATAAGTGCGTATTTTTATGAAAATTTCTAGTTAATTTAAATTCTCTAACCAATTTATTGAAATTTGTGGATAAGTGATACTTTGGTTTATAAAAATATAAAAGAGGCAAGAAGGAATTCCCCACACTCGCTCTTGACAAGTGCTCAAATAAAACATGAAGCAGTTTCTTCATTCTTCTTCTTCAGTTGAAATTTTCTAATTTGTTCTCTTTAAATTCATTACTACCAATTCATTACATTTTGGCACCTGTCAAACCACAGTCAAGGTAAAGGAAACCCCAAGTTTTAATAACAGAGCAACCCCATCCAAGAAGATCAAATTATGTATCATTTTTGTCATATTGATTTCCAATATTCATTATAATGGCTTTCTAATCTATATAAACCATCACCTTTCTACCAATTCTCTTGTAATGTGAAATCCTTAGGATGGTAAGACATTGGAATTATGGTCCCCAGATTTTTGCACGTGACATAATATATGAGTATATATACTTGTATGGTAGTAGCATAAAGGATCTGCAAGTTATATCTTCTCCGTCACTTCAAAGTATGTCAGTTGTACCCAACTATCCTGCAATAATAAAACCTGATTCTCCTTACCCCACAACTACAAATATGGCCTTGACATCTGATGCTGGTACCGGTTCCCTAAATACATTTCCTCCCTTGCTATCCACACCATCTGTCCAATCCAATCCTATGAAATTAACGAAATTGGTACCTAATATATCTTCTATTCGAATGTCAAAAACTACATCGAATTCTCTTTCAAGTGTAATAATAAATATTGGCCTAAAAATGACATGTTCTTTTCATGTGAATGCTACTGTGATTAAAATTACTAATGAACCAAATTCAATTGAGCTAACATGTGTATCACTCAGCAAGCAGTCAAAACTATCTCCCATAAGAATTGAAGATCACTTAGAATTGATGCAATCCACTCCATCTTCATATTACATATCAAAAATATCAATGCAAAGACTGCTCTAGCACTATCAATGAAACCTCTGCCATCAAATAACAGTGAAGAAACCCTAGAGTCATTTCTGAAATCCAGAACTAAAAATTTGAAGGTATCATCATTATAAAGGTAAGTATGCTTGAGGAATAGACCAGGTGCATCGAAGATGTCATCGACACATAGGACGTTTACTAGGAAGGCAAAATCTGAAAAATAGAGTTACTTTATATACATATTAAAGTTCAAGAAATCATGTGGCGGGAAGCTGAGAACTCATGTGGCACAAGAAGATTTAAGGAGGATTTTGATTTTGAGGAAATAAATGTAAAGTTCAATAGGAAAGAGGTTTGAGACCTTTTTAGCAAAAATAACAAGATCAAAGAGGATGATGAAAAGGAGAATGAAAAATTTATGGATGGTGATGATGTTAAAGGTGAAACCAGAGAAGTACATATAAAAAGAATATAGAAAGTGAAGTGTGTTCAATGTAAGAATGACTTCTTTGATTCTCTTTTCTATGGTGCACCTGATCATCAATCACTAAAACTTGACATTCTCTGAACAAAGGAAAAAAGATTATGGGACATTTTGAGTCGACAAATATAACTCGTTCAGAGTTATGAGACGTGGTGTGAATGAGTTATATTTTTAAACTCCAAATGTCTCATAATATTTTTTCCTTTTTTCAAACTAATTCATGATCAAGTGCACCAACGAAAGAGAATCAAAAAGTCATTTTTACTGTAAACTTGCTTCCTATTATCTTTTACATGTAGTTCTTTGGATTCACCTTTAACATCATCATCATTCATCACTTTGTCATCCTAATTTCTGTCATCTACTTTGTCTTTGTTATTTTTGCCAATAGAATCTCGAACATCTTTCTTGTTGGAGTTTCCATTAATTTCCTTGAAATCAAAATACTTCCATGTGTATATAAATCAACTTCATTTTCAACATTTGACTTTCTTAGATAATGACCTTTGTGCCGATGTGGACCTTGTGCACCTAATATCTTCCCCAAACAACCTTTAGATTGATAAGCTAATATAGATACCAACATATTTTAGTTGTGAGTCCCTATATTTTAGGGTTTCTTCAATGCTATGTAATGGCAGTGGTTCCACTGGTGCTTGAGCAGTCTATGCATTGATATCTGTGGTCACCAGTCAAAGAGATACAAAGGATATCCTCTATCCTGACGGTTTCTTAATTATAATGGGAGATCTTTTTGAATGTTAGTGAATGATACTCCTATCGGCTCAGCTGAAGTTGTTTCATCAATAACTAGATCTGGAGTAACATTGTCACTATGTATTTTTAGCAAAAAAGATGCCATTTTACTGCAAAGATCCATTGTTGCACGCGAAGAGAACTAGATCCATTGTTTGGATTTAAAGAAGATGATAAATTTTATACTAGTTTACAAAACTATCCAGGATTGAATTGGAAAGGCAACATAGATGGAAATGAAGATTGTAAACCTATACCACTATGAGATGTCGATGCCTTATTTATAGGTGTGGGTGTGTAAAATGAGGCTTTATTATTGTAGGATTGTCAAGTACAAATGAATGTACTTTGAGGTGATAGAGAACATATAGCCTGCAGATCATTTATGTCACTACTGCATAAGTGTATACATACTCATAGATTCTCTTATGCGCAGAAACCTGAGGTGCGTACTTTCATTGTCTTTCTATCCAAAAGGATTTCACATTCCAAAAACCAATGGTAGAAGGATGAGGGTTCATATCGATTAGAAAACCTTTTTCGGAAATTGATATGAGAGAAATGAGAATACCAATACGTAATTTGGCCATCGTGACTAGAGAGGCTCTCTCATAAGTTCTAGTAATTTTCGCTGCTATAAATATTGTTTGACATGTGTGAAAACTCTATTGAATGTATAGAAAGGAATCATAGTGGTTCAAGTGAAGAAGAAGAGTACATAAGAAACCACTTCATGTTTTATTTGAGCACTTGTAAAGAGCAAGAGAGGGACCTCCTTCTTACCTCTAGTCTATTTGTATTTGTATTTATAGATGGACAAAACTATCACTTATTCACAAATTTCATTTAAAAAATAACTCGGTTCGAGAACCTAAATAATCTAGAAATTTCCGAAAAAATGTATTCCCTCTTTCAGTAAAGGATTTTTTTTTTTTTGTAAAATTAGTTCAAGAAATTCACCGGGAAATCATCTAAGTTAAAATATATTAAATGTGAGTGTTAAGAATAAAAGCTACAAAACAATGGTAAATGCACGACAATTTTAAGTAAATAAGAATACAATTTTCTTATTTGGACCATATTTTCTTGCGGCTACATTCGTTGGACTTTTAAGCTCCAATTTTATTTATTTAGGGCTATCAAGTAATTCACTCCAATTATCAAGCAAAACAAAATACAAGTAAACCTTTTCGATTTAGAATATCATTTACTAAATCAAAGAACGGTCTTTATTATTCAAATAAGCTAAAAAAACATTGATAGTAGATAGTAGAGACTTAAATAGATTCTACTTGTTTTTCTCAAAATTGGGAAACAGGATAGACTTAAATAGATTGAAACCTTATTTCTATATTAAACGGAGATAGAATCAGATTAAATCTCCTAATTTCTTAATTCAAGATTTTTTTAATGCCCTACATATACCTCAAACATGCCAAATGATAGTTTAGATTTAAAAAGCATGTCAAATGATAGTTAAGTTTAAAAAGAACATGCCAAAATTGGGTGCAAATGCAAGTTGTTTGTAAAGAGTATGAAAAAATTTGAATTAGCTGCTCTATTTAATACTAAAAGAAGATAAGTGTATCCTATAATAAAATCATATAAGAAAAGTAAAAATATATGCTCGGTAAAAAAGTAAAGCAATGAATTTTCTATAATACATTTTAAAAAAAAATACTTTAACATCAAACTTAAAAGTATTTTAAACTTATATCATATAAACTGATTGGTGCATATACTATTCTAATATGAAATTAATCATATAATTATATGAAAATACCGAATCACTAGGATAATAACTTGACTACTAGTAGTTATATAAGAAAAACAAGAAAAAATTATATATGAAAAAACAATAAACAAAAGCGAAGAACAAATGTATATGAGAAGGGGTTATACCTTTCTCCGAACAGCAAATGAGGACGATGAGATTGATGAATAAGCTCCCCCCCACTCGCTAAATTGACTCAAAATAGAAAGAAAAATATTTAGAACTTGAGCTAATATTAACAATTTTTAGGCTTGGGATTATGAATCCAACAACCTATCCGACTAAAGAATTTTTAGCCCTTTCGGCTTCGAAAACCATTTTTCAAATAGTGTGAATGATAGAGTTATTTATAGGGTTGAAATCTTTAATTCATGATCTGAAATTCGATGTGGGATTTAGGAAAAAATAGAATTCCCTAGAGGATAAGGATTGACGAGTTGCAAACATACAAATTTATACGATTTAAGAATGAAAATTAAAATGAAAGAAATTTGAAAATAAAGGGATTATATTGTGAATATTATGGGTAGCTAGTGCAAAATCTATCTATTTGTCTGTCCATCCGTCCGTTCATCCTTCCGTCTGTCCGTCCATCCATCCTTCCATCCATCCATCCATCCATCGCTATCTATCTATTTGTCTGTCTTGTCTATCTATTTTTTGTCCTTCTATATTTCCGTCTGTCCGTTAATCATTACTTCTGTGAATCCATCCGTACATCCATCCATCAATCCATCTATCTATCTATCTATCCATCCATCCATCCATCCATCCGTCTATCTATCCATCCATCCATACATACATACATCATATCATATTATATTAAAAGTGGGAAGAATCTAAGTCAAAAGTTAAATTAAGAAAATACCATAACGACCTAAACCGACATTATTCAGGAAAGAAAAGTATCAACAGAAAACTGGGGCCACCCTCCCACCACAACAGGCCAATTGCCTCTAGGGAGGCGACGCCAGAGTGACAGAGCTCACGGTAGAGTGGGATGGACGGGGAAAAACTTTAATGACGCAAAACCTTATTTTCTCCTTTTCCCAAAACACCAAAAATAGGTGAGGATGACCCAAAAAACCTGAAAAGGCTGTCTTGGGCTTGGGAAAGAAGGAGGAAGAGATTGCTAGTGCAAGGATGAGATAGCTTGCGAATTCTTTGTCAAATCCACCGTCACGAAGTCTGGAAATAAGAATTGGAGCCATAAATTCGTGCAGGTGCTTGGATTCCAGGTAGGATAAATTTATTTAATTGAGTAGTTGTTCATATGTGACACACCGTGTAGTATACTTGTAATTGATGGTAGAAGTCATGTGTAGACTTTCGTGCACCAAAAAAGGAATAGTCGTACATGTAATCCTAAGTTATTCCATCCAAATTGTACCTTAGGGGGAGGCCTAATCCTGGGAATTGAGGTAGATGATGGTATGATTTCATGTTTGTGTGATGTATGTTAGTATTTGTTTCATTGTAATACATGTATGTATGCAAATGTTTCACTATTGAATACATCAAACATGAATGAGTATAAATGAATGATTTTATGCCTTGAATCAACACTTTATCATATGATTATGAGAATGTACATTGTGATTGTGATTGTGGCTTGTTGAATGGATTAGGTGTTATGTTCCAACTTAGTAATTGAGATTGGATATTACGTATCGATATACACAAAAACTTTTTTTGAACATTCTAAAGTAGACTTAGCTAGTACTTTTCCATTCCAATTTATTAGGTGAAGAATTATTTTTCAATTTAAATTAGATATTTTTTGTGGGGGTAGTGGGGTGGGGGGCTATTCTTTTATCGGAAAAGGGCCTAAAATACCCTCAAAGTATTGGAAATGGTACAAAACTACCCTCCATCCACCTGTTGGCTCCAAAATGCCCTTCTCATCCACCTATTGACTCCAAAATACCCTTGTCATCCACCATTGGGTTCAAAATTGACCACTTAATAAACAGTTTTAAATTTAAACTATTTAAATATAATTTTTAAGTACTTGGTGTTCAACTATTGGATATAATTTAATTTATTAATATCATTTGTAAACTAACCCGCTATGCACCCATTAGTAATTAAATCCCACCCAACTAATAAATCCATTCTAATATCAAAATCGTTGTAAACACAACGAAAACACGACGAAATTACAAATTCTTCAAAATGACATCCAAAACTATTCGAGTCCGAATTGAAGCCCCAATTAAATTTAGATTGAGCTGCTTATTTAGGAGGACACTTTCAATAGGATTCTCTTTCAACGTTGAATTGGAATTAATTTATGCGCTTTTTAAATATAATTTATAAATATTAATTATTTGTTTTAAATATTAAAACTTTAATATAGTATCTTGTAAAAAAGTTATTTATTAAGTAACATCACATAATTGAGACGAATGAATAATTAAGATGAACATAGTTAGACTTTTAACTTTATCGGTAATTTTAATTTAGACACTTGAATTATAATATGTTTTGATTTAGGACTTGAATGTATGATGATACACTTCTATAGACATTTTCACCTCAAAAGTATAGAAACACTAGTCGGGTAATGGGACTGGATTATTAATTGGGTAGAGTTTAATTAGTAATGGGTGGGTAGTTGATTGGTTTATAAATTATATTAATTAGTTAAATTATAACAAATAGTTGAGCGCCACGTATTTAAAAAATATTTAAATAGATTAAATTTAAAATCATAAATAAGTGGTCAATTTTGAACCTAACGGTGGATGACAAGGATATTTTTGAGCCAATAGGTTGATGGGAAGGGTATTTTGAAGCCAATAGGTGGATGGAAGGTAGTTTTGTACCATTTCTAATACTTTAAGGTTATTTTAGGCCCTTTTCCGTTCTTTTATTCTAACTTTTCATGTGTCATGTTTAAGACCACAAAATTAAAGGACATTTGTACATTCTACATATCCTTAGTTTGATA
Source organism: Solanum sitiens (assembly GCA_016801875.1). Classification (NCBI taxonomy): domain Eukaryota; kingdom Viridiplantae; phylum Streptophyta; class Magnoliopsida; order Solanales; family Solanaceae; genus Solanum; species Solanum sitiens. Next base: position 195,736 of record JABWTJ010000390.1, read on the forward strand.
CCAGAAAATTAAGTCTTCTTTATTTTTGAAAACTTTCATATCAAATTAAAATTAGACATATTTATATTTAACTATACTACCTTAAAAGCATGAATACCATAGAATAATGTTAAGTTATTATGATAGTCCAACTTTACACACAATTTATTATATCTTCTCTAGTTTATTTATTTATTTAATTATATTAAATGTGACACATTTTTACATTGAAGAACTATGACATTTTTGAAGGGTTGTGACTTTTTTAGAAGGTACTAAATTATTTTTGATAAGATACAATAAATACCTTTTTATACTACCCTTTGTTGCCATAAATATAGGGGTTTCCGCTTATTTTTAAACTATAACTTTGAAGAGTTTTGTATTGTAGTTCTTCTTCTTAAAACACCTAAAGTTAATATATCTTCTGTATGTTATATTATATTATATATTAGTAAAAGCATGACACACCTTTTAACATTGAATGATTGTGATTTTTTTAAGGAGTTGAGACTTTTAAGTGAGTTGTTACATTTACGAAGGATTGTGACTTTTCTAAAGGGTTATAATTTTTCTAATAAGACAAGATAAACATGTTCATACTACCCTTTGTTAGTGATGAATGTAAGGATTTCTTCACATCTCTAAACTATGAACTTATTAAGTTTTCGATTCTTCTTTTGTGTGGAATTTGAACACTCCATAATTTGAATGTTAAATTACTTCAATACTCCAACTAAAAACACATATTAAGTATAAATTTTATATTTAATATTAATATTTATTTATTTATTTAAATTATATTAAAAAGCAGAAACTCCAACAACACAATAATAACTAAGCAATAAATTAAAGGGGAGGAAGGAGAACGTCTATTTAAGAGTTTTAATTAAGGGTTTATAAGAGTGACTTTGTTTATTTTTACCGTTACGACTCGAGCCTAGAACCTGGACATGATCGGTACTCGAGAACCATTGCTGGCCAACAAGAAAATTATTGGTATCGATAACTACTTTGTGGAATATTTACTCAAGCAATGATAGGATCAAAACATAATTAAAATTTTAAACTCAAATACCTATCTCATAAATTCTTCAAAATACACAACAACCATACTTATAATTTGTAAAATTACTCAAGGAAAGTAAATATTGAGAGACACCTAGATTGTGCCTATCTATAATGCCTCTACTGTTAAAGGAGGATGTCGGGTAAAAAGCCATGACATCTCAAAACAGCTAACTAGAAAGTAAATGTGAAGTCCTCCTAAATGCTATGAGGCTCACCAAAAACTATCTTAACTCTAGAGTGATCTCAATGAAGTGCTTATTGATGATCCTGAACACCTATATCTACATAATAAAAATATGCATATTGAATGACATTAGTACATTTGAATGTATGAGTATGCAATATAGCTAAAGAGAAATAACTGAATGAAAAGACCACAATAGATAAAATATACTCAAACTCAATATAAAGATATAAATGAGTTAAATCATTTTAAGCTTTACAAAATACTTACTCATCTCTTAACTTTAATGACCATGTTCATCGTTATAAAAAATTAAATGGGAATAAATTTTGGGTCGGAAAACTTTTTCGTAGTATTTGAAATTTTCCCAACCTAGTCCAGATTTGGACAAAATTGGAGTCATAAGCTGTAGGAAAATCTGGTATCAATTAGGTGATTTATTTAAAATTTTGATTACATGAGGGGATAGATAACTCGTTAAGGAACCCGTATGACTATATGGAATTGAATTCTGGCGAGTACAACACTGGAAATTGATCTTGGCGTAAATGGTATTTTGCGAGTGTCATTGGTTAGAGGTGTGTTGTGAAATGGGGGTATCATAATTAATTAAATAGCTCATTGTCTTATGCAAACGACTTTGACATTGGTTTTGGTCGCTCTAGCGAGGTCGCCTTAGCGGGATGGGTGCCGTTGTGGTGGGCCACACGTGACTTTAAATCATAAATAAACCCCTAAACGTCTTTATATACATTTTTTCAACTTTGAGAGATAAAGAATGACCCATACAACTTCTTAACAATTTTCCACTATTCTTGAGGCTAAAGGTAAACTTTTCATCTCCCGAATCCATTTTTTGATTCGTACAACCTATTTTTTCTTGGGTTTTTATCAATGGGGGAGGGTTTGAATTGGTAACCATGGTGGTAAAAGCCCTAGTTTGGTTACTTGGTATCATGGGTATGATCTAGGGTTGTTAGAATTATTAGTAATTCGGGTACTTAGTGATTGTTTATTGATTCCCGTATTATATTAATTGTTCGTACACCAAGAACAAGCAGAATGAATTTGGAAAGGGAAGGATCAAGTTTTTTAGGGTTTCAAGCTTGTTTCGAGGTAGGTGATGGTTGTGATTCTATGATTATGTGATGTATGTTAGTTCTTTCTTCATTATGATATTTGTATATATATGAATGTTGCATTATTGATCACACTTGTAGTAAATAAGATAGACGAATGACTATATGCCCTGAATCACTTCTTGATTATATGAATTCAGAGTATACTTGTGTTTGTCCTTGTGGTGTGTTGAAGGGTCAAATTTCCACGTTCCATCATAACTAACTGAGATTGGTTGCCACGTACCGGCATAAATATGGGATCGAATGTCCACGTTTTGGTATGCTAACAGTTTTGATTTGGGTTCCATCAGAGGACTAACTACGTGATATAATTGTGTAACTTGATAATTGTGAACTTATACGTTTTTCATAAATTTGGTGTTATATGTATGTGCTGTATATGCATGTGTTTATAATGTTAATGGAATTGCTTACGTTACACTTAATGGGGTAGCTGCGTGATTTTACCATAGTTGTTTACTGATACTGCACTTGCTCTTATTTTTGGTAAGTATAGGGCCTCTAGTGACTATTGACAGACCTCTTTTAGAATACTAGTGATCATTCGAGTTCAAGGGTGATCTAGTTCTTCCGAGTTGCCTTGTACTTTTTTTAAGTCTCTGTCCACATTTTCGGACTTAGACTATTTCTTATATTCTTCTTATATTGGTTGGGTTGTACCCATTTTTCTTTTAGACTTATAGATCTTGTTAGAGTTTTGGTACATTGACTTTCAGGTTCTAGGTGAATTCTTTCGCATTTGTTTTAGTTGATAGACTTTTGTTAGATTTATGTGAACTCCATTTATTTCCTTAGTAATAGTCTAGATTTCATAATTTTAATGCCTTAGATTTTGGTTTAGTTGGTTGGCTTGGGGTTGTAGTAGTGGTTCTCCCACCACAGAGTTAGCGTGGTGTTAGTAACAATTGGGGGGGGGGGTTGTGATAAAGTTGTTCTGAGAGCCTAGGTTTGTTGATCTCAATGTATCGAAATGAGTCTAGTAGAGTCTCGCAGAATGGTATGGGAACACCTTTACTTTTCTTTGAGAGGCTATAGGACTTTGGGAAATCTCTCTTTTTTCTCTTGTCTACTTCGTCCTATCACTTGATTCCAATTGGTATGTGTAGATTCGAATTGCTATCTAACCTCCTTCACGCTTTTGTCCATAGATGGTTAACATCAAATGCAATGTTGTTTGTATCGTCGCTCCTGTGAATGCTATAGCTGAGGTATCTACAGCGAGAGGTCGCAGTCGAGGAAGGGGTAAAAGAATATCTAGGTATAGAAGTCATGGGAGAGTAGCACCTATCGGGGATGAATCTCTTATGGAGAATTCTCCTATGAATGAGAACCCTCCTGCGCATCATGAAGAGATAGATGAGAATGTTGATGTTGAGGAGGTTGAACAAGATGAAGAGGTGCATGCTAAGACTACCGATGTTCCTCCCATAGAACAGTGTTAGCTCAGCAGATCATGTGTTTCTTGAAGGGGCTGGTTAATCCTGGAGTGCTTCCTTCTGTTCAAGCAACTCAAGCTCCCGCCAATCCTCCGATTGATGTTACTACTCCCAAGGAAGGCAAAAACATGGGTAACGATGCTCTCTTTCGTTCTTTGTTGGGTTCCGTTATGATTGGTAACGAGAATGACATGTTGACTATGTTTTTGAAGCTAAAGCCTCCTGTGTTTCTTGGTTATGAGAGTGAAGATGCTTATGATTTCATCTTATATTGCTATGAAAGGCTTCATAAGTTGGAATTGTCCATCAACATGGGGTTGACTTCGTGACTTTTCATCTTCAAGGTAAGGCTTAGTAGTGGTGGAGAGCTTATATGGAATGCATATCTTCAGCTTTACCTCCACTTACTTGGACCCAATTTCATGCTCTGATTTTGGAAAAATATTTGACGCGGACTTTCACGGATCGTAAGAAATATGAATTTATGGCTTTGGAACAAGGTCGCATGACAATGGATACTTATAAGGCCAAGTTCCATTCATTGTATAGATATTTTACTCAATGGGTGATTACTGAGGTGCAGAAGATCCGGTTATTTATTAGGGGACTTAATTCTGAGTTGCAAGTATTATTTGTTCATATGAATTTTGTAGGGAGGAGCTTTAATGAGGCAACCGATAATGTTAAGGAAGTGGAGGGGTGAGGAACGACTATGCTAAGGCATTCACAAAGGGCCAAGAATTCAAGAAAATTTCAAGGTTCTTATTCTAGAGGTTCAAGGAGGCCAACGCTGGCAGCCAAGCCAATTCACCTCTACAGGTAATTACTTGGTAACTCTTCCTTATAATCTGATTCACGATAGTCAAGGAATTGAACCTTCGACGGGTAGTAGGCCCTCTTTTGATCATACTTGTTACTACTACGGAGCACTTGGGCATATAAGGAGAGATTGTTCCCACCAACGTGTATTTGGGTCCACACAAAAGCATACTAGAGCAGTGGTACCCACGTGAAATGGTAATAATGGTCGAGTACATCTAGAATGTCACGACTGGAATCTAGACCCCAGACGAGACCGGCGTCGTTGACCTCTCAGAAGTCGCAGACAAGCCTACTTAGTCATTTATACTTCCTCTAGGTTAATTTTTAGCGAAAAATTTGAAACTTTTTGTTTCCTTAACATACTTGTTAAACATTCTTATCATTTCATAATTGTTCACCATCAACCATCTAACATTAAGAGATAAGCAACTGAAAGAAATAGATCAATAAGTATTAAGTGTATAATTGCCAAAATGGCACCAATACAAAGTCTGAATAAAAACAGGAAAGAAACGCTAGTGGAACATGCTCCACTAGCTCAACTCTAAAACTAAGCTAGAATGTAAAACAGTAGCATCCTCGAAAGCATGAGGACCTACCAAACTCCGGATGAATGCTGACGTCCGGATAGCTGCAACAATGATCCTGTAGCTCTATCGCCCATCTGTGCCTGCACCTAAAATAGTATAGATGTATAGGGTTAGTATACACTTGTACTAAGTATGGGTATATGCAAGCACACACCACGGACATGCATGAGAAAGAATAGCTCTTTCCTAGCAACATGATTTTTGGAAGTCAAGTCAGTGGACTTGCCAAATTCAGATTAGGAAGTGAGTGAACTTTCCAAATTGGGTTAGGAAGGTCATGCCATGAGAGTAACATGCATCATTATAAATATCGTATTGCACACAGCACATAACATCTAATATAGCACATATCATAGCACATAAGATGTAACACATAGCTTCTTTCATATCATTCATTCATATGCCATGAGACCTTGGAATCATGGACTTGTCATTAAGACTTTCCAAAATGAGGGCTCAACATATGGGACCTCAACTAGAGAGTCTTCATTAGCAAACACAGAGTCTGCTTCATTAATTCATACGTACTTCATTTCATTTCATTCATAAACCAGTGTGAAAACCAGCTATACCTAGGGTGTAGTTTAAGACTTTCATCGGCTTGCTGTGCAATGATCAAGAATAACCTAATGTCATTACCTGAGTCTAGCTCATCTCTTGATTATCCTATCCTAGCACCTTTGGTATCATTCATTTCATTATGTGCTTCATTTGAGGCTGGCCTCATTCATTCATTGGGAACTTTAACTTTAACCAACATAGATCATGTGAGCATCATGAAATCCTGTGTCTCCCCCACACCGAAAAGAGGTGGAATCACCAGCCAAAGTTACCAAATAACATGCTAGAGTACATGGGAATTTAACCCCGCCAGATCCCTATATTGGCAGTATAGGTTTGAAAACTAGGAGATGTAAGGAGACCCATACCCGGCAAGCCGGACAGTCTCATCTCATGAGAGTTACGTGAACCTCCGCCCTTCCCAAAAGAAGGCATCACATCTCATAGCTAGCCTATCGGTGCTCAGTATAAAGTTCCATTACATTCATCTCATACGTCATGGAAGCTGGCTTCTAGTATGAGGACATCATAGCTCATTAGATTATTTCTCATCTCATCATTAGTATTAAGTGTATAAAGCTCAATACTTTCATTAGAGTGTTCATAGAGACTGGTCTCTTCATTATTTTTCACTCTCATTGGTGAGTACGTATTGGTAACATTTACTTAGGCTCATTTGAGATTGATCTTATCATCTACATTAGCCTCACATCATGTTGTCACCACATCCTTCATCATTAGCACCTTTTCTTTTCATAGTTACTCACCTCTTATTACATGAATGTTCATTTTATCATTTCATAGTCCATCTCATCATATACCAATGCACTTGGTCACTTAATGTATCTTACACTCATACTTAACCCTCCTAGGGTTCATCATTTCATTACATACATCTTAGGTTCACTTATTTTTGAACGTATGTTATACTTATGTGTCTATACACACAAGCCATGGGGCTTCATTCATAGTTCGTTAAGTGATTCTTACTTTCCTAAGATTATGTAGTACAAGACTTATGTATCTTGTATATATGCCAAAATCTTAATTTGATCTAAGTAGATGGCATTATTCTTGGATATTTTATTCACGTATGACTTATGTATCAATACGGAAGAGTGGGCAAGGAAACCCAAGTTTGAGTCACTTGGATATCATTTATAATTTTCATTGATTTTATTTCTAATATTCATAACATTAAAACTCTAAATTAAATCTCAACATTAATATTGAAGGATTAATTTTCTATTTAATTTTTCCCTTAAGATGGCCGAAGGGTTGTGGGTTCGAACCCCCACAACCTCTTTTTATTTTTCATTAAGGTTTCATTACTCATTTTCGCCCAAACCAAGAGGTTGTGGGATCAAATCCCCACAGCCTCTTGTATTTTTAATAATAAAATTTACTGAAATAGGGAGGTTGTGGGTTCGAACCCCCACAACCCCCTTTATTTTTGCTCTAATTTCGCTGAGGAGGCTGTGAGGTGGTGAGTTCGAACCCCCACAGCCCCTCTATCTTTATGTTAATTAAATTGGGCGAGTGGCAGTGAGGTTGTGTGATCGAACCCCACAGCCTCACTCCATTTCTTAATTAATTTCGCCTATATCCTTAGCCTTGAGGTCGTGGGTTCGATTCCCACGCCTCGCGTTTTCTTTTTCATTATTTTCTCTTCTTTCGCGTGTACCTGGAGGTCGTGGGTTTGAATCCCACGCCTCCCATTTATTTGTTTAATTAATTTTCTCCTTCTTCTCCCCATAGATCGCGAGTTCGATCCCCCTCCAGCCCCATTTCCCTTTTTTTTGTTTTCACGAAACCTGAAGCTGGGATCGAATCCCCTTAGCCTCCCTTTCCCTTTTTCCTTTGTCTCGCGACCAGTAGCTAAGGGGTTCGATTCCCCTTAGCTCCTTCACGTTTTTCCCTTTCTTTTTTAGCTTCTTTAACAGGTGAGGTCTTGGGTTCGATTCCCATTGACCTCACTTATTTTATTTTACTTTAAAACCCCAGAATTTGACAGCCTTGAAGGGTACAAAAATCTGGAAATGTTAGTCCTCCTTCAACTCATTTTTTTTGGTGCATTTTTCATAAGTTTAGTTAGCTAAAGAAGGTTATTCAATCCACTATATCTCATTATAATGAACATCACATTGCACACACATTACACACATAAAATACACCCGAAACACATGAATTATTTGACCCCAAAACAGTGGCTAAAGCCACTGCCCATGATGCACACACAACACCAACTTTTTGGTCACACTTTGAATATCATTTTCGTAATTTCCCTCACATAAACATGTTCACATTTAATATAAACACGTCAATCATGCCTAAATCTAGCAGCACAACATACCCATCCTACGAATTTGTTTGGGAGCTAAGGACAAGGACATACAAAGGGGAACAACCTTAGTTTTCAAGATCTTGAGAATCGTTCGAAGGAAAGTACTCTTGGAGGAAGAATTCCAGGAGAGAAACCCATACCTTTGGACGTTGTTTAAATGCGAACCTGCTGCCCAAACGTTTTTCCAAACCACGCCCAATTCACTTCAACGTACACACCACTCGACGAACCTCTTTGCCTTGACGTTTTGATTACTTTGTCTTTTCCTTAAAAATTCTTGTGAGTTCTTCAAGTGTGAAGAACTTTTAATATTTCATCAGTTTTTTTGTTGTTTTTGGCAGAACAAACGTGAGAGAGAGAGTGATGAATGTGAGAGAGAGCTTGAGAGAGAGTGAAACGTGTGTGTAGTTGTTTAGGATTAGGGGATGACTTAGTCAATTAATGACTCTCCTTAATATTTAAAAAAAATATGATTTTCCTTTTTATTAAATCAGATAATATATATTAATTAATTAAATTAATTTATCAATCTTAAATAAAAGCAATTTAAATCATTGCTTCCACCTAGGTTCGAACCCGGGTGGAGCAAGACTCTACTCCAAGAGCTCAATTTCGGCTCTCTCTCCCAAAATTGCCCCTCCATCTTATTAAATAATTAATTAAATATATATTTAGGGTAAATTATGATTTTACCCTCAGCCTGGTAAAAGACCATTTTACCCCTAGACCCTGAAAACTTAAGATTTCTTCTTTTTAAGTCCGGTAAAGACTCTTTCGATTAAATCTTTGTTTTCGAGAGCCTCACATGGTTGGTTCCAACCTTTCCAAGCTAAACTAACTCCCCAAGTTAGTTGACTTGGTCATAGTAAGGGTTCTGAGATCTGGTTCTACGCGTATCAATCCGTGTGAACCTTGGTTTAATCGCAAGCATTCTTGACACCTTAAGTCTTTATCCTATTCATTATTAGGGTTGTTACACACAAGGTGGGCGAGGAGGTAATTAACAAGGTCGTGGAGGTAGAGCAAATGCTAATCAAAGAAGGGTAACATAAAACCAGGAAGGGAAGTGGTTGGTCAAGATGATAGGGCTTAGTGTTATGCATTTATTGACAAGAATAAGGCAGAGGCGTATGACGTAGTGATCACAAGTACTATTCTTGTTTTTGACCGAATAGATAATATGTTATTTTTATCCGGGTTCTACTTATTCTTATGTATCCGTGAGATTTGCCACAAAGTTTGATATGGTTTGTGATGTACTTGATGCCTGTATCCATGTTTCTACCCCAGTTGGAGAGTTAGTCATAGTCACCTATGTCTATTGCACTTGTCCTATCTTGTTAATGGGTTTTTTCAGACTTGGCATAATTTTGTGATTTTGGATATGACTGACTTTGATATTATCTTAGGGATGACTTGGTTATCCCTCTATTATGCTGTGTTGAATTGTAATACTAAGTCTTACTCTAAAAATTATTGGAAGGGAAAAGTTAGAGTGGGAAGTGATGTACACGCCTAAGAGAGCTAAGATCATATCCTCCATTCGGGCTAGGAAACTGGTAAGGCAAGTTTTTTTTTTCTTCTTATTTGGCTCATATTAGAGATGTGGAGTTTTATATTTCATCTATTGAGTCCGTACCTGTGGTGTCCGATTTTGGAGAAGTGTTTCCTACTGATTTGCCTGGTATGCCTTTGGATAGAGATATAGATTTTTGCATTGATTTGGAACCTGGTACTCGTCCCAATTCCGTCCCTCCATATCGCATGTCTCCAAAAAAATTAAGAGAGCTTAAGGCTCAAATCCAAGAGCATTTTGATAAGGTATTTATTCGACCTAGTGCTTCCGCATCAGGTGCCCCATTTGTGTTTGTTAAGAAAAAGGATAGTAGTATGAGAATGTGTATAGATTAGCGGCAATTGAATAGGGTTACTATTCTGAACAAGTACCCTTTACCTCGAATAGATGATATTTTTGACCAATTTCAAGGTGCATCAGTTTTCTCAAAGATTGATATAAGGTATGGCTACAATCAATTGAAAATTAAGCGTGAAGGTGTTCCCAAGACGATGTTTAGAACACTCTATGGGCACTATACATTTTTGATGATGTCTTATGGTTCGCCTAAGTGCCTGCAACTTTTATGAATCTAATGAATGGGGTGGTCAAGCCATTTCTTGATTCTTTCGTCATAGTCTTTATTGATGACATTTGGGTCTATTCGGAAAGTGAGGAATAATATACCGATCATCTTAGTATTGTTATGGGTATTCTTTGAAAACAAAGATTTTATGCTAATTTTCGAAGTGTGAATTTTGGTTGACTTCTGTAGAATTTTTGGGACATGTAGTCTTAAAAGAAGGGGTAATGGTAGATCCTCAAAAGATTGAGGCAGTTAAGAATTGTGTTCGTTCATGTTTTGTGACAGAAGTTAAGAGTTTTGTGGGGCTCACTAGCTACTATCGTCGATTTGTGAAGAACTTTTCTTCTAGTGGCACTCACTTGACTAATTTGACCAAAAAGGAGATGCCATTTGAATGGATTGAAAAGTGTGAGGATCAAGACTCTCTTGACCACCGTACCTATTCTAGCATTACCGTTGGAAATTAAATACTCTATCGTTTACTGTGATGCTTTACATTATGTATTGATGTAGGATAAGAATGTTATAGCTTATGCCTCACCTCAATTGAAGGTGCAAGAGAGAAATTACCCAACACACAATTTTCGTAGTTTGCAACATGTGTTCAATCAAAAGGATTTAATTTTGATACAGCGAAGATGGATGGAGTTACTCAAGGATTACGATGTGACCATTCAATACCATCCAGGTAAGGCTAACGTTGTGATAGACGTTTTGAGTCGAAAGACGTAAGTATGGGTAGTTTAGCTTACTTGAGTGTATCCAAGCGACCTTTGGCTAAAGAAATTCAAACATTGGAGTCTAAATTAATGTGACTGGGCATATAGAAAGGTGGGGTGTTAGCTAGCATTAAAGTGAGGGCCACATTCATTAAAGAGATCAAGGCCAAGATATTTCAGGATGAGAACTTGAGTGAACTTAGAAAGAAGACTGCGCTTCATAAGGCACAGGAGACCACTCTTGATGTGTACGGTGTTCTTAGTTTCAAAGAATGAATTTGTGTTCCTCGAGTTGATGAATTGATTCAAAATTTGTTGATAGAGTCCCATGGTTCATGATATTCTATTCATCTAGGTGTTACGAAGATGTATCGAGATTTGAAGAAAATTTATTAGTGGATTGGCATAAAAGAAGGATATAGTGGAGTTTGTGGCTAAAAGTCAAAATTATCAACAAGTGAAATATAAACACCAAAGGCTCACAGGTTTGCTTCAAAGAATGCCAATTTCGTAACGGAAGTGGAAAGACTTTGGGGAAGTTTGATTATATTTGGGTAATGGTTGATAGATTTACTATGTCATCCCATTTCATTTCGGTAAGAATATATAACAGTGCTGAACAATTGGATAAAATTTATGTGAAAGAGATAATGAGGTTGGATGGGGTTCCCCTCTCTATCACCTCTGACCTTGGTACCCAATTCACATCCAATTTTTGGAGGAAATTACATGATAAATTGGGTACAAACTCACTATTAGTACAACCTTCCATCCACAGACACATGGGCAGTCAGAGAGGACTATTAAAGTGTTATAAGACATGTTGAGGGCATGTGTGATTGAATTTGTAGGGGATTGTGATAAGTTCCTACCTTTGTGTGATGTAACACCCCGTAGCTAAAATAGACAAAAAAAATATAGATTTCTAGAAGTTGTAGGTGCCACGGATGGTCGACCAGCACGGACCGTCAATCAGTTCCGTCGATGGGCTAGTCAACTTTCAGTCATTAGTCGTGAATGACAGTAGACTAGTACGGGTTTTCAGTTGACTTACGGTATATCAGTCATCTCCGTCGATGGGCGAGCCAACTTTAAGCCCTTAGTCATGAATGACGTTCGGCCAGTACATACCGTCAGTCGACTTAAAGTCTCCATCAGTCAGCTCCGTCGATGGGCCAACAAACTTTCACTTCTCAGTCACAAACATCAGTCGACTTACGGTCTGTCAGTCAACTCTATTAGTGAATATGATAGATTTTAAGTCAGGGGTCTTTTAGTCTTTTCGTTGTTCATATTTATCCCCTAATCTACGTCGTTTAGACCCTAAATTATGATGTTTTAGTCAATTTAAGCCTAGAAACATAAATAGAACTTACCTAAGTCAAGTAATTAATGAAAACATAAAAACTTAGAAGCAAGAGAGGAGAAAAAGGTAAAGAACCCTAGTTTAAGAACGCAACAAGGTTCCATCAGCTCCAACCCCGATATTTAATATTTCTCAATGGAATTCATCTCCAGGAATGTAGGATTTCACTAGTGGTTTCCTCTCACCTATTACGACTATAAAATTCAGACAGTGTGTTAATTTCTTTATTATGAATAGACCTAGGGTTTCTAGAATTACAATAGATCATTAATAATTACCTAGGTGTATGTTCCAAATCAGATTATCATGTTATTACTAAATTTATTGCATAAATTTTAGAACCCTAGCTATGTATTTCTTTGGTTCTTGAATTACACATGCTAGGTCAGATATATCAGTCATTCAGTTATACATGCCATAGTTATTATTGCATCATTATCAGATTAATTATTGCATTCTCAGTTTTGCATGTTAAGTTTTGAGCTATCCAGTATTACATAAACTCAGTCACAATGTGTTAATTACTTAATTTATTGGGAGTAACATAATAGCGAGTTGGACTAGGGTTCAGCGTACCCGAATAATCCCAGAACTACTAGCCAAGTATGTTGTAAGTCCCCTCTATGGGCATCAATTTAGTAATCACGCCAGCATGCCTCTATACCTTTGGCCGAGTATATTGGGTCCTCTCGGTGGGGCATATAGATTAGACTCCAAATTTTTCTCATGTAGTTTTATTGTCAGTTCTCAGTAGATTTAATAGCTCAGTCAGACTCTATTGCATTGACAATATTTACAGTTCATCAGTATTCAGTCTCAGTATGTTATAAATTTGGTCATTGCATTTAGTTAGCTCAGTATTCAGAATATCATGTTTAGAATATTATACTTGTTTTTGTTATTGTTCAATTATGTATTCTTTGAGCTTTACTCTATCCTACATGCTAAGTACCTCTCAAGTACTGACGCATTCGCGTGCTACATCTTTTCATGATGTAGGTTCAGGTTCTTAGCATCCATATCATGCTTAGATCGGTTCCTGATCTCCAGTCAGTTGAATTAGTGGGGAGACTTCATTCTCCGAGGACAATAGTTATGAGGTTCTTCTCTATACTTTTAGTCCTTTAGTTTCAGTTTTTCTAGACTTAGTCGGGGCTTGTCCCATCATTTTTAGTCAGCTAGAAGCTATTTTCAGACATAGTTAGATTCAACTTAGTATTGAGTTAATATATTCTTTATATTAAACTCATCAGTATTTCATTTATCTTAGGTATAGTATATGTGTATTCCCCATCCTTTCATTTTATTTACGATTTAGCTTCCGCATCCATTTATTATCTTTAGTATGCTCATTATCATGAAAATAGGGTTAGTTTGGGATCACTTGTGGTCCTAGATCCCATGTCTGTGTCTTGGGGTAGATTCATGCATGACAAACTTGGTATTAGAGTACTAGGTTTAAGAGTCCTAGGATGTCTGAAACACCGCACCAAATAGAGTCCTTTTCATGGGTGTGAAGGGCACCACATCTAATGGAAGAGAGGTTATGAAGTGTTTGAGGAAACTTCACTTTCTTGATATTCTGATCGTCGTTGGTATAATCTTCTTTCTAATCCATCGTTCTGCACTTACGATCATGCCTTTTCGTAGAGTTTAAGCATTGAATGCTAATGCATGCAATGCTAACGCAAATCATCTAGTACCAGATGAAGAAGTTTTGAATGCAGAGTTTCGAAACACCAATTTAGCTTTTGTCTCAAAGTATGACCAACCGGAACAATAAATAGTTTCCAGTTCTTACTAATAGAAATGGTGGATCAGTGGCTCCTAGAGTTTGAGATTTTGGTAGGATGAATCTACCTGAGTTTTTCGGGTCGCAAGTTGGTGAGGACCCACAAAATTTTATTGATAAGGTTAAGAAAATCGTTGGAGTGATGCAAATGAATGGTAATGATAGAGTGGAATTGGCATCTTACCAGCTTAAGGATGTGGCTTACATATGGTACACATAATGGAAAGATCCATGGGATCTCTTACCTTTGTAACTCCTTATATAACAGTCCAATTCTGTGTTAGTCAAGAAATTCTCTAAGAACCTTTCTCGTTCTCTACTCCAGTCGGTGATCCAATTATAGCTAGACGAGTATACAAAAATTTCCCTGTCATAGTCTCTCAGAAAGTCACCTAAGCAGACCTTGTACAGTTAAAAATGGTAGACTTCGATATTATTCTGGGTATGTATTGGTTACATTTCTGTGATGCCTCAGTCGATTGTAGAACTAGGATTTTTCATTTTCTATTTCTAGACAAACTAATCTTAGAATGAAACGATAATAGCTTAGCGCCTAGGGGTTGATTCATTTCTCACCTCAAGGCTAGAAGATGATCTCTAAGGGTTATATCTATCATCTAGTTTGGGTTAAGGATTCTAGATCCAAAACCCCATTTGTTGAGTTAGTTCCAGTAGTTAGTGAGTTTCCTAATGTATTTCCAAAGAATCTTTCTGGAGTTCCTCCCTAAAGAGAAATTGACTTTGGAATTGATCTCCTTATAGACACCCAACCTATTTCTATTCCTTCTTACTGAATAGCTCCAACTGAGCTTAAGGAATTGAAAGAGAAATTGAAAGAACTTCTAGATAAGGGCTTCATAAGACCTTGTATTTCGCCGTGGGATGCGCTGGTGTTGTTCATGAAGAAGAAAGACTGTTCTCTCAAAATGTGTGTTGACTATATGCAGTTGAAAAAGGTCATATTCAAGAATAAGTATCCCATCCCAAGTATTGATGACTTGTTTGATCAACTTTATGGTGCTAGCAATTTCTTAAAGATAGACCTCAGATCCAGCTATCATATGCTCGGAGTCTGAGATAGTGACATTCTGAAAATATCCTTCAGAACTTGGTATGGTCATGATAAATTTGTAGTTATGTTATTTGGACTAACCAATGCTCCAGCATCTTTCATAGATTTGATGAACGAAGTGTTCGAACAATATTTGGACTTGTTCCTTATCGTCTTTATTGATGATATCCTCATTTACTCTAGAAATGAGGAAAAACATTTGATTCATTTTAGAGTTGTTCTGCAGACTCTCAAAGATTGCCAGTTATTCGCTAAGTTCAGCAAATGTCAGTTCTTGTTGCAATCCATTGCTTTCCTTGGTCATGTTGTATCTAGCTAGGGGATCCAAATGGATTCTAGAAGATAGAAGAAGTGAAACAATGGCCCAGACCTACCTGTGTTACAAATATAAGAAGTTTCTTGGGTCTACCGGGTTATTACAAAAGGTTCATGGAAGTATTTTCATTCATTGAATCTCCATTGACACGGTTGACTCAAGAGATGGTCAAGTTTTCATAGTAAGAACATTGTGTGAAAAGCTTTGCAAAATTGAAAAGTAGGTCGACTACAACTCATATTTTGACTCTATTAGAGGGTTCAGACGGATATGTTATATATTGTGATGCATCCATAGTTTTCTTAGGTCATGTGTTGATGAAGCGAGATAAGGTTATAACTTATGATTCTAGAAAGCTTAAGGTGCATGAGAAGAACTATCCGACTTACGACCTCGAGCTTGCAGTAGTTGTATTTACACTCAAGATTTGGAGCACTATTTGTACTGTGTTCACATAGATGTGTTAACAAACCATAAGCGCCTTCAATATGTATTCACCCTGAAAGAGTAAAATATTTGCTAGAATAGATGGCTTGAGTTCCTTAAGGATTGTTATGTGAGTGTGCATTACCATCCTTGTAAGGAAAATGTAGTAGTAGATGTTTTTAGCAGATTATCTATGGGTATTGTAGCCTATGTTGAGGAAGAAATAAAGGATCTAGTGAAGGATGTTCATAGGCTTGCTCGCTTGGGAGGTCTCTTTATGAGCATATTAGACAGTGGTGTAAGAGTTCAAAATGGGGAAGAATCTTCATTGGTAGTGGAGGTTACAGAAAAGCAAGAATGTTATTTAATCTTTCTCGATCATAATGGTTCAGTCCACAATAAGAGAGTGGAGGTTTTCCCCCAAGAGGGAGATAGTGTACTTCGCTACCAGGGTAGATTGTGTGTTTCTGTTGTGAGCGAGTTGAAACAACATATTCTAGTAGAAGCCCATAACTCTACATATTCTATTCATCCAACCGCAACTAAGATGTACCACGATCTAAGGGATGTCTTTTGGTGGAATGGCATGAACAGAGATAGAACAGATTTTGTGAGTAAGTGCCCCAACAGCTAGAAATTGAAGGTAGAACATAACAAATCGATACTTGGAAGTGGGAAGTGATCAATATGGATTTCATCACAGGGTTAACTCGTACTCGCAGACAACATGATTATATTTGGGTGATAGTGGAAAGAATGACTAAGTCTTCTCTCTTTTTGGAAGCCAAGACTACAGATTTGGCAGAGACTACGCTAACTTATACATTACTTAGATAGTCAAGTTGCATGGGGTTCCTTTGTCTACTATCTCAGATAGAGGTCCACAGTTTACCTCTTATTTCTTGAAGTCAATTCAAAAGGGTCTTGCTACTCAGGTTAACTTTAGCACAACATTTCATCCTTAGACTGATGGTCAGGCAGAGTGTACGATTTACACCTTAGAGGACATTTTGAGAGCTTGTGTGATCGACTTCAAGGGTAGGTAGGATGATCATTTTCCTGTTATAGAATTCTCCTACAATAATAACTACCATTCCATCATTAAGGTGGCCCTTTATTAGGCGTTTTATGGGCATAGGTGCAGATCTTCTTTTAATTGGTTGGAAGTAGGTGAAACAACATTTAAAGGACCATATTAAGTCCATGATGCTATGGAGAAAGTGAAACTCATTACATATAGACTTAAGACAACCCAGAGTCGCCAGAAGTCTTATGCAGATGTAAGGAAAAGGGAACTAAACTTCCAAGTTGATGATTGGCTTTTTTCCTGAAAGTTTCACCTACGAAGGGGGTGATGAGATTTAGCAAGAAAGGGAAGCTCATTCCCAGATATGTAGGCCCTTATAATATTCTGAAAAGGATTGGTAAAGTGGCATATGAGTTATAGTTGCCAGCAGTATTAGCAGTGGTGTATCTTGTTATTCACATTTTTATTTTTGAAGAAGTGTATGGGTTATCCCACACCCATAGTGCCATTAGAGACTGTGGCCGTGAAAGATAGTCTCTTGTATAAGGATGCACCAGTTGTAATTTTCGATCGTACGGTTCTAAGGTTGAATAACAAAGATGTCGTTTCAGTCAAGGTTTTGTAGAGGAGTCAGTCCGTAGAGGGAGCTACTGGGAAGTAGAAGCAGCCATAATGTCCAAGTACCCTCACCTTTTTCCTTCCAATTCCATTCCACATTGAGGTAATGGTTCGTCTTAAGTTTTAAGTCATTCATACGCATATTCAGTCTTTGTACTATGTTCCTTCAGTTTGTACTTGCATTTTTAACATATTTGCATGTTCTTGGAACTAAGTTCAGTCTGAAATTAATTTCTAGTATTTAGTAGTAGGGATTGTAGGTCTTTCCCTCCAGAGTTAGCTATTTTAGTGTTTATTCTAGGAAAAATGGTTCGAAGGGGGAGATAATGTAACACCATGTATCCAAAATAAACAAAAATTAGAGATTTTTAGAAGTTGCAGGTGCCACCAATGATCGATCAGTACGTATCGTCAGTCGATTTACGTTTGTCTGTCCACTCCGTCGATGGGCCAGTAAACTTTCACTCCTCAATCGTGAGCGACAATTAACTAGTACAGATGGTCAATCGACGTCTGTCAGTCAGCTCTGTCAGTCAGCTCTGTCAATGGTCCAACTGAATTTCATTCCTCAGTCGTGAACAACGATTGACGAGTATAGACCATCAGTCGACTTATAATTTGTCATTCAGCTTTGTTGATGGGCCATCCTAGTTTCAATCCTCTGTCTCAAATGAAGGTTTACTAGTATGGGTCGTTAGTCAACTCTGTCAGCGATTCTGATAGCTTTTTAGTCAGGGGTCTTTTGATCTTTTCCTTGTTCATTTAGCCCCTAAGGTATGTCATTTTGACCCTAAATTATGAGGTTTTAGTCATTTTAAGCCTAAAAACATAACTAGAACTTACCTAAGTCAAGTCATTAGTCAAAACATAGAAAATTAGAAGCAAGAGAGGAGAAAAAAGTCAAAAACGCTCGTTCAAGAACGCAACAAGGTTCCATCAGTTCCAGCCCTAAAATATAAGGATTTCTCCGTGTAATTTGTCACCAGGTATGTGGGAATTCACTAGTGGGTTCCTTTCGCCCATTAGGTCCATAAAATTTAGTAAATTTCTTGATTCCCTTATTTTGAATAGACCAAGTGTTTCTAAAATTAGAACTGATCATTATGAATTATCTAGGTGTATGTTCCAAATCAGATTATCATTTTATTATTCAGTTTATTGCATGAATTTCAGAACCCTAGCTATGTATTTCTTTAGTTCTTGAATTACACATGCTAGGTCAGATATATCATTCATTCAATTATACATGCCTCAGTTATTAATACATCGTTATGAGACTATTTGTTTCATTCTGAGCTTTGAGGTATCTAATATTACAAAAACATAATCATAATGTATTAAATACTTAATTTATTAGGTTTAGCATAATACTGAGTGGGACTTGGATTCAGCATATCCGAATAGTACCTGAACTACTAGCCAAGTACGTTGTAAGTTCCCTTTGTGGGCATCAATTTAGTGATCACACTAGCAATTATCTATACCATTAACCGTGTATATTGGGTCCTCTAGATGGGGAGTATACATCAGATTCCATATTTAGCTCATGTGATTTTGTTGTCGGTTCTTAGAAGCTTCCAAAACTCAGTAAAACTCTATGCATTGACCATACTTACAATTCAGTCAGTATTCAGTCTCAACATGTTATAAATATGGTAATTGCATTCAGTTTGCTTAGTATTTAGTATATCATATTCAGAATATTATACTTGCTTTTGTGCTTGTTCAGTTATGTATTATTTCATCTATACTCTATCCTACATGCTCAGTACCACAAGTGTTGACGCATTCGCGTGCTACATCTTCTTGTGATGTAGGTTCAGGTTCTTAGTATCCTGATCATGCTTAGATCGATTCCCGATCTCTAGTTTAGTGGAATCAGTTTGTGAGTCTTAATTCTCCGAGGACAATAGTCATGAGTTTCTTCTCTGTATTTTTAGTCCTTTAGTTTGAATTTATCTAGACTTAACTGGGGCCTGTCCCAACATTTCTAGTTAGTTAGAGGCTATTTTCAAACATAGTTAGAGTCAATTTAGTATGTAGGTAATATCTTCTTTGTATTAAACTCATCAGTATTTAATTTACCCTAGTTATAGTATATGGGTATTTCCCATCCTCTCAATTTATTTATGATTTTGCTTCTGCAACAATTTATTATCTTTAGTAAGCTCATGATCATGACAATACGATTAGTTTGATATCACATGTTCTCTTAGGTCCCGTGTCTACGTCTCGAGGATAGCTCGAGGCATGACAAACTTAGTATTAGATTACAAGGTTTAAGAGTTCAAGGATGACTGAAAAGATGCACCAAGTAGAGTTTCTTTCATGGGTGTGAAGGGTACCACATCTAATGAGAGGGATGTTATGAATTGTTTTAGGAAAACTTCACTTTGTTGATATTCTTATCGTGTGTTGGTATGATCTTCTTTCAAATCCATTGTGCATATGATCATGCCTTCTTGTAGAGTTAATGCATTAGATGTTAATGCATGCAATGCTAATGCAATTCCTCTAGCACAAGATCAGGAAGATTTGAGTGCAGAGTTTCAGAACGCGAATTCAACTTTAGGCTCAAAGTATGACCAACCGGAACAATAAATAGTTTCTAGTTCCTACTATTAGAAATGGTGGATTAGTGGAAGCTTGAGTTTGATATTTTGTTAGGATGAACCTGCCTGAATTTTTAGGGTCGCAAGTTGGTAAGGGCCCACATAATTTTGTTGATAAGGTTAAGAATATCTTTTGAGTGATGCAACTGACTGGTAATGATACGGTGGAATTGGCATCCTACTAGCTTAAGAATGTGGCTTACATAAGATGTAACTCCTTATACAGCAGTTCAATTCAGTGTTAGTCCATAAATTCTCTCAGAACCTTTCTTAGTCTCTACTCAAGCCAGTTACCCAGTTATAGCTTGACGGGGATATTGTAATTTCCCTATTAAAGTCTCTCAAAAAGTCACCTCAGGAGATCTCATACAGTAAGAAATGGTAGAATTCGATATTATTGTGGGCATGTATTAATTACATTCCTGTTATGCCTCAGTTGATTGTAGAAGTAGGATTGTTCGTTTTCTGATTCCAGACAAACAAATCTTAGAATGAAACGGTAGTAGCTTAGTGCCTAGGGGTCGATTCATTTCTTACCTCAAGTCCAGAAAGATGATATCTAAGGGTTATATCTATTATCTAGTTCGGGTTAAGGATTCTAGCTCCGAAACCCCAACTGTTGAGTCAGTTTGAGTAGTCAGTGAGTTTTTTCAAGTGTTCCCAAAAGATCTTCCTGGAGTTCCTCCCGAAAGGGAAATTGACTTTGGAATTGATCTCCTTCCAGACACCTAACCTATTTCTATTCCTTCTTGCTGAATGGATCCATCTGAGCTTAAGGAATTGAAAGATTAGTTGAAAGACTGTCTAGATAAGGGCTTTATCAGACCTAGTATTTTTCCATGGGGTAGGTCTGTGTTGTTCGTGAAGAAGAAAGCTGGTTCTCTTAGAATATGCATTGACTATATGAAGTTGAACAAGGTCACATTCAAGAATAAGTATTCTATCCCCAGTATTGATGATTAGTTTAATCAACTTCAGCGTAGTAGCCGTTTCTCAAAGATAGACCTCAAATTCGGTTATCATCACCTCAGAGTCTGAGATAGTGACATTTCGAAAACATCCTTTAGAACTCTGTATGGTCATTATGAATTCGTAGTTACATTATTTGGACTAACCAATACTTCTGTAGCTTTCATGGATCTGATGAAAAAAGTGTTCAAATAGAATTTGGATTTGTTCGTTATCATCTTTATTGATGATATCCTCATTTACTATAGAATTGAGGAAGAACATGTGAGTCATTTGAGAGTTTTTCTGCAGACTCTCAAAGATTGCTAGTTATTTGCTCAGTTCAGCAACTGTGAGTTCTTGTTGCAATTTTTTACTTTCCTTGGTCACATTGTATCTAGCGAGGGGATCCAAGTGGATTCACAGAAGATAAAAGCAGTGAACCTACCTCTACTTCAAATGTAAAAAGTTTCTTGGGTCTAGCGTTTTATTACAAAAGGTTAGTGGAAGGATTTTTATCCATAACCTCACCATTGACTAGGTTGACTCAATAGATGGTCAAATTTTGATGGTCAGATGATTGTGAGGAAACTTTGCAGAATTGTAAACTAGATTAAGTACAACTCCTGTTTTGACTCTACCAGAGGGTTCAGACGGCTATGTTATACATTGCTATTATTCTAGAATTTTCCTAGCTTGTGTGTTGATGCAGTGAGATAAGGTGATAAATTATGCTTCTATATATATTAAGGTGCATCAGAAGAACTATCTGACTCATGCCTTGAGCTTTAAACATTGGTGTTTGCACTCATGATCTGGAGGAACTACTTGTATGGTGTTCATGTAGATGTGTTAACTAAACAAAAGAGCCTTCAATATGTGTTCACCCGAAAATAGTTGAATCTTTGACAGAGGAGATAATTAGAGTTCCTTAAGGATTATGATATTAGTGTGCATTACCATCCTGTTAAGGTGAATGCAGTAATAGATGCTCTTAGTGGATTATCTATGGGTAGTGTAGCCCATTTTGAGGAATAAAGGAAGGAACTATTGAAGGATGTTCACAGGCTTGCTCGCTTGGGAGTTCGCCTTATTAGCATATAAGACAATGGTGTAACAGTTCACAATAGGGCATAATTTTCATTGGTAGTGGAGGTTAAGGAAAAGCAAGAAAGTGATCCAATCTTTCTTGAACTTAAGGGTGCATTCCATAATCATAGAGTGGAGGTTTTCTCCCAAGAGGGAGATGGTGTACTTCGCTACCAGGGTAGATTGTGTGTTACTGATGTGGGCGAGTTGAGACAACATATTCTTGCAGAAGCCCATAAATCCAGATATTCTATTCATCCAGGTGCCACTAAGATGTATGGCGATCTGCGGGATATCTTTTTGTTAAATTGCATGAAGAGAGATATAACATATTTTGTTAGTAAGTGCCCCAATTTCTAGCAAGTGAAGGTACAACATCAAAACCCAAAGGGTATGACTCAAGAGATTGACATTCCTACTTGGAAGTGGGAAGTGATAAATACAGATTTCATCCCATGGTTAACTCGTAGTCGCAGGCAACATGAATCCATTTGGATGATAGTTGACACAATGACTAAGTATTCTCACTTTTTGGGAGTTAAGACTACAGATTCGACAGAGGACTATGCTACGCTTTAAACTTACGAGATAGTCAGGTTTCATGGGGTTCCTTTGTGTATCATTGCGGATAGAGGTCCATTGTTTGCCTCTCGTTTCTGGAAATCATTTCAAAAGGGTCTTGGTACTAAGGTTAACCTTAGCATAGCATTTCATCCGTAGAGGGATGGTCAGGTAGAGCATACGATACATACATTAGAGGACATGTTGAGAGCTTGTGTGATCGACTTCAAGGGTAATTCGGATGATCACCTTCCTCTTATAGAATTCTCCTATAATAATAACTACCATTCCAACATTTAGATGGCCCCTTACGAGTCACTTTATGGGTGTAGGTGCAGAACTCCTATTGGTTGGTTTAATGTAGGTGAAGCATCCTTGATAGGACCAAATTCAGTCCATGATGCTATGGAGAAATTTAAACTCATTAGATATAGACTTAAGACAACACAGAGTCACCAAAGTCTTATGCAAATATAAGGAAAAGGGAACTAGAGTTCAAAGTTGATGATTGAGTTTTCATGAAAGTGTCACCTATGAAGGGGGTGATGAGATTTGGCAACAAAGGGAAGCTCAGTCCCAGATATGTAGGCCCTTTGAAGATTCTGGAAAGGATTGGTAAAGTGACTTATGAGTTAGAGTTGCCAACAGATTTAGCAGCAGTGCATCCAATTTTTCACATTTTTCATTTGAAGAAGTGTGTGTGATCCCACACCCATAATGCCATTAGAGACTGTGGTCGTGAAAGATAGTCTCTGTATGAGGATTTACCAGTTGAGATTCTCGATTATCAGGTTAGAAAGTTGAGAAACAAGGAAGTCACTTCAATCAAGGTTTTATGGAGGAGTCAGTCCGTAGAGGGAGCTACTTGGGAAACAAAAGCAACCATGAAGTCCAAGTATCCTCATCTCTTTCCTTCTAATTCCATTCCATCTTGAGGTAATAGTTCCTTTTCAGTTTTTCAGTCATTCATATGCATATTGAGTCTTAGTAATGTGTTCCTTCAGTTTGAACTTGCATTTTAAGCGTATTTGCATGTTCTTGGAACTCAATTCAGTCAAAAATCAATTTCTAGTACTTAGTGGTAGGGATTGCGGGTCTTTCCACCCATACTCAGCTATTTTAGTGTTCATGCGAGGAAAAATGGTCCCAAGAGGGGAGATAATGTAACACCACGTATCCAATATAGAGAAAAAATGCAGATTTTTAGAAGTTGCTGGTACCACCGATGGTCGATCAGTATGGACTATGAGTCGACTTCGTCGATAGGCCAGTAAACTTTTAGTCCTTAGTCGTGAACGACGGTCGACTAGTACAGATGGTCAGTCGACTTATGGTCTGTTAGTCATATCCGTCGATGGGCAAGCTGAAGTTCAGTTCCCAGTTGTGAATGACAGTCGACCAATACGCACCGTGAGTCGACTTACGATATATCTGTCAACTCTGTCGATGGGCTAGCCGACTTTCAGTCCTTAGTCACAAGTGACGGTTGACCAGTTTTGGCCGTCAGTCGAGTTACACAGTCAACTCCGTCAATGATTCTGACAGCTTTTAAGTCATGGTCTTTTGATATTTTCCTCGTTTGTTTGTCCCCTAAGCTACATAATTTAGACCCTAAATAATGATGTTTTAGTCATTTTAAGCCTAAAAACATAACTAGAACTTACCTAAGTCAAGTCTGTTGGAATTCTGACCCCCAAATTTTCCTAAGGAACAAGTATATTGTATATGTTCCTTTGCAGATTGCAACAATTATGCTTTCTAAAGCAAATAAAATAATGAAACAATATTTTATCGCAGAAATCCCCAACTCATTAAAGGTAAAAACCACGACTAACACCTCTATAGGATTTAACTACACTTCATTAAACTTTAAGCCTCAACAAAAGATTACAAACCTATGTAATATAAGGAATTATAAACTCTAATTTCTAGCTAAGAAATTATAAACTCTAATTCCTAGCTACTCAAGACAAAAAAAAAACATGTTTAAGTCTTCTACCGTCCTTCAAGTTTCTCAAACATGTTAGACGAATCTACAAACACTTGATTGTAATAAAAAGTCTTAATTATAATCTTAATTACAATATATCCCCCCAAACTCGTAACACTCCCGAGTAAATCTCAAAACTCTCTCGAACTCTTGATCGTGTTTCGATCTTCTCTCTATGTAAGTGTGCAAAACTGTATGATGAAAATAGCCCCATATTTATAGATCAGATTTTCAGCAAGTCTTTGTTTGATTCAACTTTCTCTTTGCCGCTACAAAACCTTGTTGAACTCAACTTTGACTTTTATTTGTCTTTGCCACAACAATTAAAAACTTACGCTTCTTTCCTAAACCGATTATGAAATAGTTTTCCTACGTTAAGTCAGCTTCCTAATAAATTATAAAGCTACACTTAATTTTGGAATCCTTCTTCCAGTAGGCCTTGGTAAACTCAATTCACTTTTGCTCAAACTTCGTAATCCTTCTTCCAGTAGGCCTAGGTAAACTCAATTCACGTTTACTCAAATTTGCTCCAAAATATGCATATTCATGTGTACCTAACTAATTCCCTCTTTTTGATGATGAAAAACCATTGCTTCTTGCGTGAATAGATCAATTTGTGTTATGTCAGTTTCTTAAAACTCAATACACAAAGAAAACACATTACAAGATCTTAGACCAATTGGTTATAAATAGTTCACAAGTGTGCACTTCCACCTTTTGACAATATAAAACATTGTGAAGGCATACACCACACTAAGAGAAACAAATTCAATACTCATGTCCAATGGGGCTATCACCTACACAAACACTTAAGAATCAAGAACTCAGTTAACTATAGCAAAGCATTTCCACAAACATAGGAGATAGACATGAACCAAAAACTCAAACAAAATATTAGGATTAATGAAGATGCATATACACCACAACTATAATCAATATTAAAAATAGAATCAAGCACTTGTGATTAAAACAAATTTTAAGGTCAAAGGCTAGAGTGGCTAGGCAATAACAAAAGATCGTGTATGAGAGGGTAAATAAAAGTCATTTTTCAGCAACCAATTTTTTTTTTTGGATTAACAAAATTAACAACCTTGTCAATTTGAAAGGTAGCATTGGTCTATGCAAGCTCAATTTTTTTATATACCTTTAAGGAAATTGTTCAATCAATTGTGCGCCCTCTGCAGAAACAATAGTTCACTCATCTTTAATTTCAATAGAGCCAGTAAGAGGAACAATTTTCTTAAATATCATTTGTAGAGGAACATGTTCTCTCAATCAGTTCCCTCGACGTGGTACTATCAGGTGCAACACCAACTATAATAATTGTTGACATCAATCCTAAATTCCAGTATATATGGGTCCCAATAGACGAACTAGGTTCAACAAATGGGTCTCCCATCGATTCCCCTTAACTAGATGCATCCAAGTTGAGCCTAACAACTGGACTTTGTTCAAGTATAGGGTCCCCAAAATATTTCCCCTTACAAGGTACATCCTCCAAAACTTCCTCAGTAATTTTAGACATACCCAATACAGGTTCCCCCGAAGAACCAACACAATCTACTTTCAACACCACAATCTATATTTAATAAGGCACGTGTCCTCCACCGAAGTCATCTCAACCATTGACCATCAAATTGCGATAATACTTCAAAATAGGCTTTTCAAGAATATATTTGTTTACTACTATTGAGGGCATGAATATATCTTTTGGGATAAGTGGAAGAAATAGATTCATTTTATATTTAATTATGAATAATTGTAGTGAACATAACTTAGATATGTGGATGATGCTGAATTTTTCTCCAAACATTTTTAGCCTATCTCCCATGACAGATGCAAATACAATGTTATAGTGGATGAGTAGCTTGGCCGTAAAGTTTTAATAGAGACATACAACAAAATGTACAAGAATGAGCATAAAATTCATGATTATAAGGCAATATGCGAAATATTCATTAGCTACTGAGGGAAAATCATGAGATTGTAATCGTCCCCAAGTTCCAACATGTTCCTTTAAAAATGTTTCTTTTGTCTTGCCCACTTTTACACCTTCTTTGATTTGACCAAAAAGAATTTTCACCACCTAAACTACGATTCCATCCTTTTCTTCGATAGGTGAGAGGAATTTCTAGTTTCAATCACGTGTCTCAAGCAACAACTGTTCATATAGAATGTTGCTTTCTTTCTCTCACTTTTCATGCAAATTCAAAGTTAGATTTAGGAACCCATAGTATCTTGGGACCTTTGTATTGATAAAAAGGATGAATCAGATCTCTATTAATCCATATTGGTAAAATATTTTTAGATTTTTTCTTTTGCCCCAACCTGTTCCTTTGACGTGATTCCTTTCTTTTAACATGGTTGGTTTTTCTATTTGAGGTAGTTCTGAAGTTCTTATTCACGTGAGTTATAACTATTGGGTAGGTACCCCTTGAGTGACCATTACTACCACAATGTGTGCACAAATAAGAGGTTTCCTTAGGGACTTATTTAACAAAACCTATTCCACCTTTAGTGTTATGTGTTCTATTTCTGAGTTGAGTCACAATCATTGAGGATTGAGTCCATTTGTTTGCCCTCTAAATATCATACTTTGTTCTAGCTAGGTCAATATTTATTCTTCTACATTTTTCCCTTTCATAAAATAGTTTATTTTTTAACCTCATTAGATCTAGGTCACATCGTTTCAAATTTTAGTTTTGAGAGCCAAAGTGCAGGAATCAAGTTGTTGTACCTGTTCTTTTAAGAGTTGATTTTCTTTCTTGAGATCAGAATTAATTTTTTCAAGATCAATATATTCAAATTTTGAACTGGTCAAGGAAGTCAGTAATTGATCTCTACTTTAATTCAACTCTTGAAAATTATCCATGAGAGTTAGAATAAAGGAAGATAATTTTTTGTTTGAAAAAAATTTTAGTTTATTTTTAAGGTCAGAAAGATTTACCTCCCTTTTCTCAATGTCAGATTCAAATTCTGGTTCAGATTCCTCCATGGACATCAAAGCAACATCTTCTGTATCATCTTCAATTGAGTTGTCTGAACGTGTTCCCCAAGTAGCATACATAGCAATGTCAGATTCTTTTTCTTTGCTCAGGGACAATTTTTTCTCATAGTTTCCACCTTTCTTGATAAGCTTTCTGAGGTTTTTGTTGATCACGACTTTGTCCTCATTATCCAGATAAGAATCATCACTCCTAGTTGCTTTGAAAGAAAAAATCATATCTTTGCTTGTTTTACTCATTTTTGTAATATCAACATTCATCTCGTAAGTCTTTAGATTTCTTACAAGTTCATCCAAACTCACGGTTTTCAAATCCTTTCCTTCTCTAATTGTAGTGACCTTGATATCCCATGACCTAAGTAGAGTCCTCAACACTTTATCCACTTGTTCCTTGGTAGTATATATTGTCACGACCCAAAGTACACCCTAGAAGTTAGGTCACCCTTAATTCACCACATGGCGTATTCGACCTCTCGAAGGTCTTATACAAGACCTTAGACATCATTCATCACATATATATATATGAAAAGTAGTGAGGAATTAAGACTTTTCACAATAATAGTCAAACTCTTTTATAGAACATAAGAAAGACTAAGTCTCTTCATAGTCATCTTATACACATGAAAATCTTAGGGTCACAACCCATACATCAATTAAAATGGAAAACCCAACTCTATTACAATATCTTTTTGAAAAATGAAACTAAACAAAAATATGTCCTCGAATCATATGAGGACATACCCAAATTGGCTTGAGAGAATGCTATTCCCAAGATTCACTTCCAAAATACTCCTCACTTGACACCTACACTTTTATAATAAACAACATATGAAACTAGCACATTGAATGCACTAAGTGTGGTGACATGCAAGAAAACCATGCTTAACGGACATTTGCTTTAAAACATGCATTTATGCTCTTTTGAGTGAAAGCTCATAAAATAAGTATAAGAACTATATTCAAGACAACATACACATATAATAAATATCCAAGTAGTTCATAAGAGCTAATAAGCATTTAAGGCTTCCTATTAAGGGTCATCCTCATACTCACTTAAGTAAGACAATAAGAGACCACCCATACACCCTCTTCACCTAAGTAATCCATAAGACTACCCAATGTAAGATTATTACCTACATTACAATAGAACACATTTCCATATTCATTAACTAACCCCTTTTTCATCATTTAGACTCTCCACCTAAAGTTACTCTAAGACTCACCTAAGTAAGACATGAAGAGACCGCCCATACACCCACTTCAAGACTACCTAAGCAATCCTCAAAGCTACCCTAGATAAGAACCTTTATATTCCAACATGCATTAACTTAAATCAACATTATTCATTAAGCCATTTAATAGACAATGAAAAATTAGAGGACTTCATATAAGGATCTTGAAGGGCCTAGGGAACTCATCCTAGCACCTTCAAAGCCTACTCGTGCCATGTATATATATCGTCCCATTCAACTACCTACACGTTGTAGAAATTCTCCAATACTAGAATGCACATCCCATATGATGAGAATAGTCATTAACCGACATAGACCACCCTAGCTAGTTATGGAATCCGAAGTCTACCCTACTCCGAGGAGGGTGTTTTACGTGCCAAAGGTAGAACTAGTACACATCTCATGTTGGCACATGGTTAAGGAATATCAAGGGTTCCTTTGTACTATAGTGTAATTTAAAGTAGAGCTACTACCAAAAGCATATTCACTCGGTTCTTTGCCTTTGTTATGATAGAGTAATCATTCCCTAGGTGTATTAGAGAAGGTACAATCACTTTGCCTTAGCAACTCTCAATACTTTTTCTTTCCAAGGATGAGTCCACTAGGTGTGCCAACCAAGGACTATTAGGATACCTCTTATGACTTCCTTAGAGATGGTTTCATGCCGTTCCAGCCAACCTACCCCTAATACCATCATTCGACTGAAGAAGGATACCACTATGGTCTTTCACTTCAAGGCTTTTATTAACCTTCTTTTCTATATTCAAGGTTCCATGTCCTTGACCTTCTTTTCATATTCAAGGTCCTATATTAGTCCTCCTTAGAAGTGAACCATCTTAGGTCTACCGATCATAGATTTTCATTCATCATTCATTCATACACATACATGACAAAGGTGCCTAAGCCTACTAAGTCAAGAGTTCACATTCATATAGCTTTCATGTATGAAGTAGAGGGACCAAAGTTTACCAATCAAGACACAACATCATCATATCACGTATTCAATAACATTCAAGTACCATGTTGGGACAACTAAGTCTACCTAACTAGATACCCTATCAATACAAATAGTGTCTCATCATAGTCTATCATATCCACATAAAATCATTTAGATGAAATCATACTTTCACCTCACACGTACATATACACATTATAATACGTTACCTTGATCATTTATACAAGCTATAACATGATAATAGAAAAATTTACATAACAATACCGACAAGGCCATATTCATAACAATCATAACACATAAACACAACCACCATAAGTGTACCATACCAATTAATACAATTCAATATCAATTCTATACTAAATAGAGAAATTAGGTCAACTAACCACCTTCCCATTTGCACAATACAAAGCAAACAACCAATCCATATCAATGATTAAACGACATACATTATGAATATCATCATTATATGTAAGGTCATACACAATTCTATAATGATCTATACATAATTCAATAGCCCAATTCAATCTACACATGAAGTCAATAAGATCACGCCATGATCAATTCACCCACATTAGAGCAAAACTAAGAATTGAAGGATTATATGGGTTCATAGAGCTTTTGACCTCAAAACATTCAATAAACATCAATTAAATCAGAAAATATTGATTCAAATCCTTTAATGCAAGAACCCATGGTTAGAATTCAAAATAGGAATTTCTATATTTTGAACATCTTTGAGAAGCCTTTGGAATTGGCTCCTTTAATGGAAGAATAGACAAGGATTAAACACCATACCTTTATTGAAGAAAAGCCCACGAAATTGCGTTGAAAGACTTGTAGAATTTGTCTTCTTCCTTGGAGCTTCTAAGCTTCATCAATGGAGGTTTTGGAGAAAAGGAATGGATAAGTTTTCTTTTGGGTTGAGGGTTTAGCTTGATCGGTGACTTTGTGGGTTTTAAAAAGACTCAATATCCATCAATAAATAATCCCTAAAGTACCAAAAATACCCCTACACTTATTGGACGTTTTAACTATTTCTAATTTGACTTAAAAACGATGCGACCAAGTCTGGGACATGGCTGCGCGTCGTGCGGACACCTCCACATCTTGGTTCAGTAATTTAATTGGAGGTAGAATTTTTCATGTTGGCACCGCATCCAGGACAAAATTTGCCCTTTAAGTGTAGCTGGAACGACGTGCCATTGGCTCCAAATCTTGGCTGCCTCAGCAGTTTCGTTGGCCCATGTTTGGGTCCTCCTCAAGGACCCTTTGGATGGTACTTGGGGCGTCGTTATCAAACGTTATGACCCTACATATGTTCCTCTAGGTATTAGGGTCATCCCCACTGATTTTACACTCTAAAAAACACCTTAAAACATGCAAAACATACAAGGACACACTAGCGCACACACTAGACTAATTTCTGAACTTCTTGGTCGTCCTTTGACGTTTCACTTCCAAACTCTTCAAACTGAATTCTAATGCTATAATTCGTCCTTTTAAAACCTTATTAACTCATAACATTGATGATAGGATCTACATTAACATAGCTCATATTTAGGGTTGTTACATTCTCTCCCACTTAGACAAACATTCGTCCTCGAATGACACCAAAACTCATTCAACACTTTTAAGAGATAAAGACTCATAATAGAAGCTCATAACCATACCACATCATATGCAATAAACACATTTAGGAGGAACAACAACTCCACATAATCAAGAGACTCAAAACTCAACATAGAAGTTGGAACAACATCTACAACTTATCATTCAATAAGACTCTACCTTTTCATTTCACATAGGAGGAACTTTATTCTCCACATATCATCATGCTCATAATATTATTTCTAAGAACAAAATGCCAACTTCTCATGAAAGCACCATTATGCAACATTTTCAAATACGTTACTGTAAAGCATGCTTACTTATTCACTAATGTAACTTTTAAGCAATTCATTATAAAGGCATGACAATATGAGAGACAAAATCATATAAACTCATTTTACCACATAGACATAACCTCATGAAAGATATGCATAATGTACGGAGATCAATGAAACTCATTTTCACTTAGACTCCTAAACACATTCAACATGCTACTGAGAAGTTCTAACTCTTAAGCTTGAATAAAATAGAAGAGAAGAGACAAGATTCATCAACCCAACTATTCACCATGCTCCCCCACTTAGATGAAACCTATCAAAATTAAGACAGAAAACTATAACTTACCAGTATCCTCATCCGGATTTTCTTCCTTATTACCTTGGAGGCAATAGAAACGATTCCTCTTTGGTGCACCAACATCCGGTGAATTAGGAGAACTTGCTTGGCCTCTCTTACTCTAGCCGAAATAGTAGGACAATCTCTCACCTTATGATCATCCTTTCCACAACCAAAGCACCCACTAGTACTGGCTAGACACTCCCTAAAGTGTTTCTTCCCATAAGTAGAGCAAGTAGGCTTAACACCTTAAGAACCACCACCCCTCTCATAATTGGCCTTAGGAGCACTAGATCATCTTAGTTTGTAGTCCTCTTGTTAAACCTAAGTTGTTTTTGCTCATCATATCTATCCCTCTTCAAATTTCTTGTATCCTACTAAGCTTGGACTCTTCAATGGATTGTGCATACACCATAAGTATAGATAGGTTCATGTCATAATGAAAAATCTTCGTATGATAATACTTCTATAGACATTTTTGACTCAAATGTATAGAAACACTAGTCGGGTAATGGGACTGGTTTATTAATTGGGTGAAGTTTAATTAGTAATGGGTGGGTAGTTGATTGGTTTATAAATTATATTAATAAGTTAAATTATAACAAATAGTTGAGCGCCACGGTTTAAAAAAATATTTAAATATTTAAATTTAAAACCATAAATAAGTGGTCAATTTTGAACCCAAAGGTGGATGCCAAGGGTATTTTGGAGCCAATAGGTTGATGTGAAGGGTATTTTGAAGCCAATAGGTGGATGGAGGGTAGTTTTGTACCATTTCTAATACTTTAAGGGTATTTTAGGCCCTTTTCCGTTCTTTTATTCTAACTTTTCAGGTGTCATGTTTAAGACCACAAAATTAAAGGACATTTTGTACATTCTACATATCCTTAGTTTGATACCAGAAAATTAAGTCTTCTTTATTTTTGAAAATTTTCATATCAAATTAAAATTAGACATATTTATATTTAACTATACTACCTTAAAAGCATGAATACCATAGAATAATGCTAAATTATTATAATAGTCCAACTTTACACACAATTTATTATATCTTCTCTAGTTTATTTATTTATTTAATTATATTAAATGTAGACACATTTTTACATTGAAGAACTATGACATTTTTGAAGGGTTGTGACTTTTTTAGAAGGTAGTAAATTATTTTTGATAATATACAATAAATACCTTTTTATACTACCCTTTGTTGCCATAAATATAGGTTTCCGCTTATTTTTAAACTATAACTTTGAAGAGTTTTGT
Organism: Solanum sitiens; assembly: GCA_016801875.1. Lineage (NCBI taxonomy): Eukaryota > Viridiplantae > Streptophyta > Magnoliopsida > Solanales > Solanaceae > Solanum > Solanum sitiens. The sequence continues at coordinate 229,216 of JABWTJ010000390.1, forward strand.
ATTGTAGTTCTTTTTCTTAAAACACTCAGATTAATATATCTTCTATATGTTATATTATATTATATTAAAAGCATCATACACCTTTTAACATTGAGTGATTGTGATTTCTTTAAGGAGTTGAGACTTTTAAGTGAGTTGTTACATTTACGAAGAATTGTGACTTTTCTAAAGGGTTATAAGTTTTCTAATAAGACAAGATAAACATGTTCATACTACACTTTGTTGGTGATGAATGTAAGGATTTCTTCACATCTCTAAACTATGAACTTATTGTTTTCGATTCTTGTTTTGTGTGGAATTTGAACGCTCCATAATTTGAATGTTAAATTACTTCAATACTCCAACTAAAAACACATATTTAGTATAAATTATATATTTTATATTGATATTTATTTATTTATTTATATTATATTAAAAGCAGAAACTCCAACAACACAATAATAACTAAGCAATAAATTAAAGGGGAGGAAGGAGAAGGTCTATTTAAGAGTTTTAATTAAGAGTTTATAAGAGTGACTTTGTTTATTTTTACCGTTACGATTCGAGCCTAGAATTGGACATGACTGGTACTCGAGAACCATTGCTGGCCAACAAGAAAATTATTGATATCGATAACTACTTAGTGGAAGATTTACTCAAGCAATATAGGATCAAAACATCATTAAAATTTTAAAATCAAATACTTATCTCATAAATTCTTCAAAATACACAACAACCATACTTATAATTTGCAAAATAACTCAAGGAAAGTAAATACTGAGAGACACCTAGATTGTGCCTATCTATAATGCCTCTACTGTTAAAGGAGGATGTCGGGTAAAAATCCATGACATCTCAAAACAGCTAACTAGAAAGTAAATGTGAAGTCCTCCTAAATGCTATGAGGCTCACCAAAAACTAGCTTAACTGTAGAGTGATCTCAATGAAGTGCCTATTGATGATCCTGAACACCTATATCTACATCATAAAAAAATGCATGTTGAATGACATTAGTACATTTGAATGTATGAGTATGCAATATAGCCAAAGAGAAATAACTGAATGAAAAGACCACAATAGATAAAATATACTCAAACTCAATATAAAGATATAAAGGAGTTAAATAATTTAAAGCTTTACAAAATACTTACTTGTCTCTTAACTTTAATGACCATGTTCCATCATTATGAAAAAATAAATGGGGAGAAATTTTGGGTCGGAAAACTTTTTCGTAGTATTTGAAATTTTCCCAACCTAGTCCAGATTTGGACAAAATTGGAGTCTTAAGCTGTAGGAAAATATGATATCAATTGGGTGATTTATTTACAATTTTGGTTACATGAGGTAATAGATAACTCGTTAAGGAACCCGTCTGACTATATGAAATTGAATTTGGGCGAGTACAATACTGGAAATTACTCTTGGCGTAAATGGTATTTTCCGAGTGTCATTGGTTAAAGGTGTGTTGTGAAATGGGGGTATCATAATTAATTAAATAGCTCACTGTCTTATGCAAATAGCTTTGACATTGGTTTTGGTCGCTCTAGCGAGTTCGCTTTAGCGGGATGGGTGCCGTTGTAGTGGGCCACATGTGACTTTAAATCATAAATAAACCCCTAAACGTCATTATTTACATTTTTCAACTTTGAGAGCTAAAGAATGACCCATACAACTTCTTAACAATTTTCCACTATTCTTGAGCCTAAAATTAAGCTTTTCATCTCTAGAATTCGTTTTTCGATTTATAAAACCTATTTTCTTGGGTTTTTATCAATGAGGGAGGGTTTGAATTGGAAACCATGGTGGTAAAAGCCCTAGTTTTGTTACTTGGGATCATGTGTATGATCTAGGGTTGTTATAATTGTTAGTAATTCGGGTACTTAGTGATTGTTTATTGATTCCCGTATTATATTAATTGTTCGTACACCAAGAACAAGCAGAATGAATTCGGAAAGGGAAGGATCAAGTTTCTTAGGGTTTCAAGCTTGTTTCGAGGTAGGTGATGGTTGTGATTCTATGATTGTGTGATGTATGTTAGTTCTTTCTTCATTATGATATTTGTATATATATGAATGTTGCATTATTGATCACACTTGTAGTAAATAAGATAGACGAATGACTATATGCCCTGAATCACTTCTTGATTATATGAATTCAGAGTATACTTGTGTTTCATTGTGGTGTGTTGAAGGATCAAAGTTCCACGTTCCATCATAAATAGTTGATATTGGTTGCCACGTACCGGCATAAATATGGGATAGAATGTCCACGTTTGAGTATGCTAACAATTTTGATTTGGGTTCCATCGGAGGACTAACTACGTGATATAATTGTGTAACTTGAGAATTTTGAACTTGTATGTTTTTCATAAATTTGGTGTTATATATATGTTTTGTATATGCATGAGTTTATAATGTTAATAAAATTGCTTACGTTACACTTACTGGGGTAGCTACGTTATCCTACCAGTAACTGTAGTTGTTTACTGATACTACACTTGCTCTTATTTTTGTTAAGTATAGGGCATCTAGTGACTATTGACAGACCTCTTTTAGAATACTAGTGATCATTCGAGTTCAAGGGTGATCTAGTTCTTCCGAGCTGCCTTGGACTCCCTTTAAGTCGCTGTCCACATTTCCAGACTTAGAATATTTCTTAGATTCTTCTTATATTGGTCGGGTTGTACCCATTTTTCTTTTAGACTTATAGATCTTGTTAGAGTTTTGGTACAGTGGCTTTCAGGTTCTAGGTTAATTCTTTTGAATTTGTTTTAGTTGATAGACTTTTGTTAGATTTATGTGAACTCTATTTATTTCCTTAGTAATAGTCTAGCTTCCGTAACTTTAATGCCTTAGATTTCGGTTTAGTTGGTTAGCTTGGGGTTGTAGTAGTGATTTTCCCACCCCAGAGTTAGTGTGGGTGTTAATCACAATGGGGTTGTGATAAAATTGTTCTAAGAGCCTAGGTTTGTTGATCTCAATTTACCGAAATGAGTCAAGTAGAGTCTCACAGAATGGTATGGGAACGCCTTTACTTTTCTTCGAGAGACTATAGGACTTTGGGAAATCTCTCTTTTTTCTCTTGTCTACTTCGTCCTATCACTTGATTCCAATTGGTATGTGTAGATTCGAATTGCTATCTAACCTCCTTCACGCTTCTGTCCATAGATGGTTAGCACCAAATGCAATGTTGTTTGTCCCGTCGCTCCTGTCAATTCTCTAGCTGAGTTATCTACATCGAGAGGTCGCAGTCGAGAAAGGGGTAAAGAAATATCTAGGGATAGAAGTCATGGGAGAGTAGCACCTATCAGGGATGAAGATCTTATGGAGAATTCTCCTATGAATGAAAACCCTCCTGCGCATCATGAAGAGATAGATGAGAATGTTGATGTTGAGGAGGTTGAACAAGACAAAGAGGTACATGCTAAGACTACTGGTGTTCCTCCCATGGACCCACTGTTAGCTTAGCAGATCATGTCTTTCTTGAAGGGGCTGGTTGGTCCTGGAGTGCTTCCTTCTGTTCAAGCAACTCAATCTCCCGCCAATCCTCCGATTGATATTACTACTCCCAAGGCAGGCAGAAACATGAGTAACGATGCTCTCTTTCGTTCTTTGTTGGGTTTCGTTATGACTGGTAACGAGAATGACATGTTGACTATGTTTTTGAAGTTAAAGCCTCCTGTGTTTCTTGGTTTTGAGAGTGAAGATGCTTATGATTTCATCTTATATTGCTATGAAAGGCTTCATAAGTTCGAATTCTCCATCAACATGGGGTTGACTTCGTGACTTTTCAGCTTCAAGGTGAGGCTTAGTAGTGGTGGATAGCTTATATGGAATGCATATCTTTAGCTTTACCTCCACTTAGTTGGACCCAATTTCATGCTCTGCTTTTAGAGAAATATTTGACGCGGACTTTCAGGGATCGGAAGAAAGATGAATTTATGGCTTTGGAACAAGGTCGTATGACAATGGCTACTTATAAGGCCAAGTTCCATTCTTTGTATAGATATTTTACTTAATGGGTGATTACTGAGGTGGAGAAGATTCGGTTATTTATTAGGGGACTTAATTTTGAGTTGCAAGTATTATTTTTTCATATGAATTTTGTAGGGAGGAACTTTAATGAGGCAACCGACAATGTTAAGAAAGTGGAGGGGTGAGGAACGACTATGCTAAGGCATTCACAAAAAGGGCCAAGAATTCAAGAAACTTTCAAGGTTCTTATTCTAGAGGTTCAAGGAGGCCAACACTGGCAGCCAAGCCAATTCACCTCTAGAGGTAATTACTTTGTAACTCTTCCTTATAATTTGATTCACGATAGTCAAGGAATTGCACCTTCGACGAGTAGTAGGCCCTTTTTTGATCATACTTGTTACAACTACGGAGCACTTGGGCATATAAGGAGAGATTGTCCCCATCGACGTGTATTTGAGTCCACACAAAACCATACTAGAGAGGTGGTACCCACGTGAAGTGGTAATAATGGTCGAGGACGTCCACAAGGTGGGCAAGGAGGTAATCAACGAGGTCGTGGAGGTAGAGGAAATACTAATGAAAGAAGGGTAACATAAAACCAGGAAGGGAAGTGGTTGGTCAAGATGATAGGGCTCAGTGTTATGCATTTACATAGAATAAGGCAGAGGCGTCTGACGCAGTGATCACAAGTACTATTCTTGTCTGTGACCCAATGGATAATGTGTTATTTTTATCCGGGTTCTACTTATTCTTATGTATCCATGAGATTTGCCACAATGTTTGATATGGTTTGTGATGTCTCTATCCATGTTTCTACTCCAGTTGGAGAGTTAGTTATAGTCACCCATGTCTATTGCACTTGTCCTATCTTGTTAATGGGTTTTTTCAGATTTGGGATAATTTTGTGATTTTGGATATGACTGACTTTGATATTATCTTAGGGATGACTTGGTTGTCCCTTTATTATGCTTTGTTGAATTGTAATACTAAGTCTAACTCTAAATATTATTGGAAGGGAAAAGTTAGACCGGGAAGCGATGTACACGCCTAAGAAAGCTAAGATCATATCCTCTATTCGGGCTAGGAAACTGGTAAGGCAAGTTTTTTTTTCTTATTTGGCTCATATTAGAGATGTGGAGTTTTATATCTTATTTATTGAGTCCATACCTGTGGTATAAGAATTTGGAGAAGTGTTTCCTACTGATTTGCCTGGTATGCCTTTGGATAGAGATATAGAATTTTACATTGATTTGGAACTTGGTACTCGTCCCAATTTTGTCCCTCCATATCGCATGGCTCCAAAAACATTAAGAGAGCTTAAGGCTCAAATCCAACAACTTTTTGATAAGGTATTTATTCGACCTAGTGCTTTCGCATGAGGTGACCCATTTTTGTTTGTTAAGAAAAAAGATGGTAGTATGAGAATGTGTATAGATTAGCGACAATTGAATAAGGTTACTATTCTGAACAAGTACTCTTTAGCTTTAATAAATGATCTTTTTGACCAATTTCAAGGTGCATGAGTTTTCTCCAAGATTGATATAAGGTCTGGCTACCATCAATTGAAAATTAGCGTGAAGAATTTCCCAAGACGGTGTTTAGAACACTCTATGGGCACAACACGTATTTGGTGATGTCTTATGGTTCGACTAAGTTCCTGCAACTTTTATGGGTTCAATGAAGGGTGTGGTCAAGCCATTTCTTGATTCATTCGTCATAGTCTTTATTGATGACATTTGGGTCTATTCGGAAAGTGAGGAACAACACAACACCGATCATCTTAGTATTATTATGGGTATTCTTGGAAAACAAAGATTTTATGCTAATTTTCGATGTGTCAATTTTGGTTGACTTCTGTAGAATTTTTGGGACATGTAGTCTTAAAATAAGGGGTAATGGTAGATCCTCAAAAGATTGAGGTGGTAAAGAATTGGGTTCGTCTTTATTTTGTGATGGAAGTTAAGAGTTTTGTGGGGCTTAGTAGCTACTATCGTCGATTTGTGAAGAACTTTTCTTCTAGTGGCACTCACTTGACTAATTTGACCAAAAAGGAGATGCCATTTGAATGGATTTAAAAGTGTGAGGAGCAAGACTCTCTTGACCACCGCACCTATTCTAGCATTACCGGTGGAAATTAAATACTCTATCATTTACTGTGATGCTTTACATTATGGTTTGGGTGATGTATTGAAGTAGGGTAAGAATGTTATAGCTTATGCCTCACCTCAATTGAAGGTGCAAGAGAGAAATTACCCAACACACAATTTTCGTAGTTTGCAACATGTGTTCAATCAAAAGGATTTAAATTTGAGACAGCGAAGATGGATGGAGTTACTCAAGGTTTACGATGTGACCATTGAATATCATCCAGGTAAGGCTAACGTTGTGACAGATGTTTTGAGTTGAAAGACTTATGTATGGGTAGTTTAGCTTACTTGAGTGTATCCAAGCGACCTTTTGCTAAAGAAATTCAGACATTGGAGTCTAAATTAATTTGACTGGGCATATAGAAAGGTGGGGTGTTAGCTAACATTAAAGTGAGGGCCACATTCATTGAAGAGATCAAGGCCAATATATTTGAGGATGAGAACTTGAGTGAACTTAGAAAGAAGATTGCGCTTCGTAAGGCACAAGAGACCACTCTTGATGTGGACGGTGTACTTAGTTTCAAAGGTAGAATTTGTGTTCCTCGAGTTAATGGATTTATTCAAAATTTGTTGATAGAGTCCCATGGTTTGTGATATTCTATTCATCCAGGTGTTACGAAGATGTATCGAGATTTGAAGAAAATTTATTGGTGGATTGGCATAAAGAAGGATATAGTGGAGTTTGTGACTAAGTGTCAAAATTGTCAACAAGTGAAATATGAACACCAAAGGCTCACAGGTTTGCTTCAAAGAATGCCAATTCCGTAATGGAAGTGGAAAGACTTTGGGGAAGTTTGATTATATTTGGGTAGTGGTTGATAGATTTACTATGTTATCCCCTTTCATTTCGGTAAGAATATATAATAGTGCTGAACAATTGGATAAACTTTATGTGAAAGAGATAATGAGGTTGGATGGGGTTCCCCTCTCTATCACCTCTGACCTTGGTACCCAATTCACATCCAATTTTGGAGGAAATTACATGACCAATTGGGTACAAACTCACTTTTAGTACAACCTTCCATCCACAGACAGATGGGCAGTCAGAGAGGACTATTAAAGTGTTGTAAGACATGTTGAGGGCATGTGTGATTGAATTTGTAGGGGATTGGGATAATTTCCTACCTTTGTGTGATGTAACACCTCGTATCCCAAATAGACAAAAATGTAGATTGTTAGAAGTTGTAGGTGCCACCGATGGTCAACCAGCATGGACCGTCAATCAGTTCCGTCGATGGGCCAGTCAACTTTCAGTCATTAGTCGTGAATGACAGTAGACTAGTACGGGTTTTCAGTTGACTTATGGTATATCAGTCATCTCCGTCGATGGGCGAGCCAAATTTAAGCCCTTAGTCATGAATGACGTTCGGCCAGTACATACCGTCAGTTGACTTACAGTCTCCATCAGTCAGCTCCGTTGATGGGCCAACCAACTTTCACTCCTCAGTCACAAACATCAGTCGACTTACGGTCTGTCAGTCAACTCTGTTAGTGAATATGATAGATTTTAAGTCAGGGGTCTTTTAGTCTTTTCTTTGTTCATATTTATCCCTTAATCTATGTCGTTTAGACCCTAAATTATGATGATTTAGTCAGTTTAAGCCTAGAAACATAACTAGAACTTACCTAAGTCAAGTAATTAATGAAAACATAAAAACTTAGAAGCAAGAGAGGAGAAAAAGGTCAAGAACCCTAGTTGAAGAACGCAACAAGGTTCCATCAGTTCCAACCCTGATATTTAATAATTTCTCAATGGAATTCATCTCCAGGAATGTGGGATTTCACTAGTGGTTTCCTCTCACCTATTACGACGATAAAATTCAGACAGTTTGTTAATTTTTTTATTATGAATAGACCTAGGGTTTCTAGAATTACAATAGATCATTAAAAATTACCTAAGTGTATGTTCCAAATCAGATTATCATGTTATTACTCAATTTATTGCATAAACTTTAGAACCCTAGCTATGTATTTCTTTGGTTCTTGAATTACACATGCTAGGTCAGATATATCAGTCATTCAGTTATATATGCCATAGTTATTATTGCATCATTATTAGATTAATTGTTGCATTCTCAGTTTTGCATGTTAAGTTTTGCGCTATCCAGTATTACATAAACTCAGTCACAATATGTTAATTACTTAATTTATTAGGAGTAGCATAATATCGAGTTGGACTAGGGTTCAGCGCACCCGAATAGTCCCAGAACTACTAGACAAGTATGTTGTAAGTCTCCTCTATGGGCATCAATTTAGTAATCATGCCAGCATGCCCTTATACCTTTGGCCGGGTATATTGGGTCCTTTCGGTGGGGCATATAGATTAGACTCCACATTTTTCTCATGTAGTTTTATTGTTCAGAATATTATACTTGTTTTTGTTACTGTTCAGTTATGTATTATTTCAGCTTTACTCTATCCTACATGCTCAATACCTCTCAAGTACTGAGGCATTCACGTGCTACATCTTTTCGTGATGTAGGTTCAGGTTCTTAGAATCTATATCATGCTTAGATAGGTTCCTGATCTCCAGTCAGTTGAATTAGTGGTGAGTCTTCATTCTCCGAGGACAATAGTCATGAGGTTCTTCTCTATATTTTTAGTCCTTTAGTTTTAGTTTTTCTAGACTTAGCCGGGGGTTGTCCCATTATTTTTAGTCAGCTAGAAGCTATTTTCAGACATAGTTAGATTCAACTTAGTATTGAGTTAATATCTTATTTATATTAAACTCATCAGTATTTCATTTATCTTAGTTATAGTATATGGGTATTGCCCATTCTTTCATTTTATTTATGATTTAGCTTCCGCCTCTATTTATTATCTTTAGTATGCTCATTATCATGACAATAGGGTTAGTATGGGATCACTTGTGGTCCTAGATCCCATGTCTGCGTCTCGGGGTAGATTGGTGCGTGACAAACTTGGTATTAGAGTACTAGCTTTAAGAGTCCTAAGATATCTGAAACGCCGCACCAAATAGTCCTTTTCATGGGTGTGAAAGGCACCACATCTAATGGAAGAGAGGCTATGAAGTGTTTGAAGAAAACTTCACTTTCTTGATATTCTGATCGTGCGTTGGTATAATATTCTTTCTAATCCATCGTTATGCACTTACGATCATGCCTTCTCATAGAGTTTAAGCATTGAATGCTAATGCATGCAATGCTAACGCAGATCCTCTAGTACCAGATGAAGAAGTTTTGAATGCAGAGTTTCGGAACACCAATTTAGCTTTTGTCTCAAAGTATGACCAACTAGAACAGTAAATAGTTTCCAGTTCTTACTAATAGAAATGGTGGATCAGTGGTTGCTAGAGTTTGAGATTTTGATAGGATTAATCTACCTGAGTTTTTAGGGTCACAAGTTGGTGAGGACACACAGAATTTTATTGATAAGGTTAAGAAAATCGTTGGAGTGATGCAAGTGACTTGTAATGATAGAGTGGAATTGGCATCTTACCAGCTTAAGGATGTGGCTTACATATGGTACACATAGTGGAAAGATCCATGGGATCTCTTACCTTTGTAACTCCTTATATACCAGTCCAATTCAGTGTTAGTCACGAAATTCTCTCAGAACCTTTATCGTTCTCTACTCCAGTCGGTGACCCAATTATAGCTAGACGAGTATACAAAAATTTCCCTGTCATAGTCTCTCAGGAAGTCACCTAAGCAGACCTTGTACAGTTAAAATAGGTAGACTTCGATATTATTTTGGGTATGTGTTATTTACATTTCTGTGATGCCTCAGTCGATTGTAGAACTAGGATTGTTCATTTTTTGTTTCTAGACAAACAAATCTTAGAATGAAACGATAATAGCTTAGCGCCTAGGGGTTTATTCATTTCTCACCTCAAGGCTAGAATATGATCTTTAAGGGTTATATCTATCATCTAGTTTGGGTTAAGTATTCTAGATCCAAAACCCCATCTGTTGAGTTAGTTCCAATAATTAGTAAGTTTCCTAAAGTATTTCCAAAGAATCTTTCTAGAGTTCCTCCCGAAAGGGAAATTGACTTTGGAATTGATCTCCTTCTAGACACCCAACCTATTTCTATTCCTTCTTACTGAATAGCTCCAGCTGAGCTTAAGGAATTGAAAGAGCAGTTGAAAGAACTTCTAGATAAGGGCTTCATAAGACCTAGTATTTCGCCGTGGGATGCTCTAGTGTTGTTCATGAATAAGAAAGATTGTTCTCTCAAAATGTACATTGACTATAGGCAGTTGAACAAGGTCATATTCAAGAATAAGTATCCCATCCCAAGTATTGATGAATTGTTTGATCAACTTTAGGGTGCTAGCAATTTCTCAAAGATAGACCTCAGATTCGGTTATCATAAGCTCGGAGTCTGAGATAGTGACATTCTGAAAATATCCTTCAGAACTTGGTATGGTCATTATAAATTTGTAGTTATGTTATTTGGACTAACCAATGATCTTGCATCTTTCATAGATTTGATTAAGAAAGTGTTCAAACAGTATTTGGGCTTGTTCCTTATCGTCTGTATTGATGATATCCTCATTTACTCTAGAAATGAGGAAGAACATTTGAGTCATTTGAGAGTTGTTCTGCAGACTCTCAAAGATTGCTAGTTATTCGCTAAGTTCAGCAAATGTCAGTTCTTGTTGCAATCCGTTGCTTTCCTTAGTCATGTTGTATCTAGATAGGGGATCCAAATGTATTCCAGAAGATAGAAGAAGTGAAACAATGGCCCAGAACTACCTGTGCTACAAATATAAGAAGTTTCTTGGATCTACCAGGTTATTACAAAAGGTTCGTGGAAGTATTTTCATTCATAGAATCTCCAATGACACGGTTGACTCAAGAGATGGTCAAGTTTTGATAGTTAGAACATTGTGTGAAAAGCTTTGGAAAATTGAAAAGTAGGTTGACTACAACTCCTATTTTGACTCTGCTAGAGGGTTCAGATGGATATGTTATATATTGCGATGCATCCATAGTTTTCTTAGGTTATGCGTTGATGCAGCGAGATAAGGTTATAGCTTATGATTCTAGAAACCCTAAGGTGCATGAGAAGAACTATCCGACTTACGACCTCAAGCTTACAGTAGTTGTGTTTACACTCAAGATTTGGAGGCACTATTTGTACTGTGTTCACAAACCATAAGCGCCTTCAATATGTGTTCACCCTGAAAGAGTAAAATCTTTGCTAGAATAGATGGCTTGAGTTCCTTAAGGATTGTTATGTGAGTGTGCATTACTATCCTTGTAAGGAAAATGTAGTAGTAGATGTTCTTAGCAGATTATCTATGGGTATTGTAGCCTATGTTGAGGAAGAAAGAAAGGAACTAGTGAAGGATGTTCACAAGCTTGCTCGCTTGGGAGGTTTCTTTATGAGCATATTAGACAGTGGTGTAAGAGTTCAGAATGGGGCAGAACCTTCATTGGTAGTGGACGTTAAGGAAAAGCAAGAATGTTATTCGATCATTCTCGATCATAATGGTTCAGTCCATAATCAGAGAGTGGAGGTTTTCTCCCAAGAGGGAGATAGTGTACATTGCTACCAGGGTAGATTGTGTGTTTCTGATGTGGGCGAGTTGAAACAACATATTCTTGTAGAAGCCCATAACTCTACATATTCTATTTATCCAACCGCAACTAAGATGTACCACGATCTAAGGGATGTCTTTTGGTGTAATGGCATAAAAGAGAGATAGAACAGATTTTGTGAGTAAGTGCCCCAACAGCTAGCAACTGAAGGTAGAACATAACAAATTGATACTTGGAAGTGGGAAGTGATCAATATGGATTTCATCACAGGGTTAACTCGTACTCGCAGACAACATGATTACATTTGGGTGATAGTGGAAAGAATGACTAAGTCTTCTCTCTTTTTGGCAGCCAAGACAACAGATTCGGCAGAGACTACTCTAACTTATACATTACTGAGATAGTCAAGTTGCATGGGGTTTCTTTGTCTACCATCTCAGATAGAGGTCCACATTTTACCTCTTATTTCTTGAAGTCAATTCAAAAGGGTCTTTCTACTCAGGTTAACTTTAGCACAACATTTCATCCTTAGACTAATGGTCAGGCAGAGTGTACGATTCAGAACTTAGAGGACATTTTGAGAGCTTGTGTGATCGACTTCAAGGGTAGGTAGGATGATCATTTTCCTGTTATAGAATTCTCCTACAATAATAACTACCATTCCATCATTAAGGTGGCCCTTTATTAGGCGTTTTATGGGCATAGGTGCAGATCTCCTTTTAATTGGTTTGAAGTAGGTGAAACAACATTAAAAGGACCAGATTAAGTCCATGATGCTATGGAGAAAGTGAAACTCATTACATATAGACTTAAGACAACCCAGAGTCGCCAGAAGTCTTATGTAGATATAAGGAAAAGGGAACTAAAGTTCCAAGTTGATGATTGGCTTTTTTCCTGAAAGTTTCACCTACGAAGGGGGTGATGAGATTTAGAAAGAAAGGGAAGCTCATTCCCAAATATGTAGGCCCTTATAAGATTATGAAAAGGATTGGTAAAGTGGCATATGAGTTATAGTTACCAGCAGAATTAGCAGAGGTGCATCTTGTTTTTCACATTTTTATTTTTGAAGAAGTGTGTGGGTTATCCAACACCCATAGTGCCATTAGAGACTGTGGCCGTGAAAGATAGTCTCTTGTATAAGGATCTACCAGTTGTAATTTTCGATCGTTAGGTTCAAAGGTTGAATAACAAAGATGTCATTTCAGTCAAGGTTTTGTGAAGGAGTCAGTCTGTAGAGGGAGCTACTTGGGAAGTAAAAGCAACCATAATGTCCAAGTACCCTCTCCTTTTTTTTCCAATTCCATTCCACATTGAGGTAATGGTTTGTCTTAAGTTTTCAGTCATTAATATGCAGATTCAGTCTTAGTACTATGTTCCTTCAGTTTGTACTTGCATTTTAACGTATTTGCATGTTCTTGGAACTAAGTTCAGTCAGAAATTAATTTCTAGTATTCAGTGGTAGGGATTGTAGGTCTTTCCCTCCAGAGTTAGATATTTTAGTGTTTATTCTAGGAAAAATGGTTCGAAGGGGGAGATAATGTAACACCATGTATCCAAAATAGACAAAAAATAGAGATTTTTAGAAGTTGCAGGTGCCACCAATGATCGATCAGTACGTATCGTCAGTCGATTTACGTTTGTGTGTCAACTCCGTTGATGGGCTAGTAAATTTTCACTCCTCAATCGTGAGCGACAATTAACTAGTACAGATGGTCAGTCGACATCTGTCAGTCAGCTCTGTCGATGGTCCAACTGAATTTAATTCCTCAGTCGTGAATGATGGTTGACGAGTATGGACCATCAGTCGACTTATAATTTGTCAGTCAGCTTCGTTGATGGGCCATCCGAGTTGCAATCCTCTGTCTCAAATGAAGGTTTACTAGTATGGGTCGTTAGTCAACTCTGTCAGCGATTCTGATAGCTTTTCAGTCAGGGGTCTTTTGATCTTTTCCTTGTTCATTTAGCCCATAAGCTATGTCATTTAGACCCTAAATTATGAGGTTTTAGTCATTTTAAGCCTAAAAACATAACTAGAACTTACTTAAGTCAAGTCATTAGTCAAAACATAGAAAATTAGAAGCAAGAGAGGAGAAAAAAGTAAAAAACGCTCGTTCAAGAACGCAACAAGGTTCCATCAGTTCCAGCCCTAAAATATAAGGATTTCTCCGTGTAATTCGTCACCAGGTATGTGGGAATTCACAAGTGGGTTCCTTTCGCCCATTAGGTCCATAAAATTTAGTAAATTTCTTGATTCTCTTATTATGAATAGACCAAGTGTTTCAAAAATTAGAACTGATCATTATGAATTACCTAGGTGTATGTTCCAAATCAGATTATCATTTTATTATTCAGTTTATTGCATGAATTTCAGAACCCTAGCTATGTATTTCTTTAGTTCTTGAATTACACATGCTAGGTCAGATATATCATTCATTCAATTATACATGCCTTAGTTATTAATATATCGTTATGCGATTATTTGTTTCATTCTGAGTTTTGAGGTATCTAATATTACAAAAACATAGTCATAATGTGTTAAATACTTAATTTATTAGGTTTAGCATAATACCGAGTGGGACTTGGATTCAGCATATCTGAATAGTACCAGAACTACTAGCCAAGTACGTTGTAAGTTCCCTTTGTGGGCATAAATTTAGTGATCACACTAGCAATTCTCTATAGCTTTAGCCGTGTATATTGGGTCCTCTGGATGGCAGATTCCACATTTAGCTCATGTGATTTTGTTGTCGGTTCTTAGAAGCTTCCAAAACTCAGTAAAACTCTATGCATTGACCATACTTACAGTTCAGTCAGTATTCAGTCTCAACATGTTATAAATATGGTCATTGCATTCAGTTTGCTTAATATTTAGTATATCATATTCAAAATATTATACTTGCTTTGGTGCTTGTTCAGTTATGTATTATTTCATCTATACTCTATCCTACATGCTCAGTACCACAAGTGTTGACGCATTCGCGTGCTACATCTTCTTGTGATGTAGGTTTAGGTTCTTAGTATCCTGATCACGCTTAGATCGGTTCCCGATCTCTAGTTTAGTGGAATCAGTTTGTGAGTCTTAATTCTCCGAGGACAATAGTCATGAGTTTCTTTTCTGTATTTTTAGTCCTTTAGTTTGAGTTTATCTAGACTTAACTGGGGCCTGTCCCAACATTTCTAGTTAGTTAGAGGCTATTTTCAGACATAGTTAGATTCAACTTAGTATTTAGGTAATATCTTCTTTGTATTAAACTGATCAGTAATTAATTTACCCTAGTTATAGGATATGGGTATTTCCCATCCTCTCGATTTATTTATGATTTAGCTTTTGCAACAATTTATTATCTTTAGTAAGCTCATGATCATGACAATATGATTAGTTTGAGATCACATGTTCTCTTAGGTCACGTGTCTGCATCTCGAGGATAGCTCGGGGCATGACAAACTTAGTATTATATTACAAGGTTTAAGAGTTCAAGGATGACCGAAAAGCTGCACCAAATAGAGTTTTTTTCATAGGTGTGAAGGGTACCACATCTAATGAGAGGGATGTTATGAATTGTTTTAGGAAAACTTCACTTTGTTGATATTCTTATCGTGCGTTGGTATGATCTTCTTTCTAATCCATTGTACATATGATCATGCCTTCTTGTAGAGTTAATGCATTAGATGTTAATGCATGCAATGCTAATACAATTCCTCTATCAGCAGATTAGGAAGATTTGAATGCAGAGTTTCAGAACGCGAATTCAACTTTAGGCTCAAAGTATGACCAACCGGAACAATAAATAGTTTCTAGTTCCTACTATTAGAAATGGTGGATTAGTGGAAGCTTGAGTTTGATAATTTGTTAGGATGAACCTGCCTGAGTTTTTAGGGTCGCAAGTTGGTGAGGACCCACATAATTTTGTTGATAAGGTTAAGAATATCTTTTGAGTGATGCAACTGACTGGTAATGATACGGTGGAATTGGCATCCTACTAGCTTAAGGATGTGGCTCACATATGATGTAACTCCGTATATATCAGTCCAATTCAGTGTTAGTCCATAAATTCTCTCAGAACCTTTCTTAGTCTCTACTCAAGCCGGTGACCCAGTTATAGCTAGACGGGTATATTGAAATTTCCCTGTTACAGTCTCTCAAAAAGTCACCTCAGGAGACCTCATACAGTTAGAAATGGTAGACTTTGATATTATTATGGGCATGTATTAATTACATTCATGTTATGCCTCAATTGATTGTAGAAGTAGAATTGTTCGTTTTCTGATTCCAGACAAACAAATCTTAGAATGAAACGGTAGTAGCTTAGTGCCTAGGGGTCGATTCATTTCTTACCTCAAGGCCAGAAAGATGATATCTAAGGTTTATATCTATTATCTAGTTTGGGTTAAGTATTCTAGCTCCGAAACCCCAACTGTTGAGTCAGTTTCAGTAGTCAGTGAGTTTCCTGAAGTGTTCCCAAAAGATCTTTCTGGTGTTCCTCTCGAAAGGGAAATTGACTTTGGAATTGATCTCCTTCCAGACACCTAACCTATTTCTATTCCTTCTTACTGAATGTCTCCAGCTGAGCTTAAGGAATTGAAAGATTAGTTTAAAGACCGTCTAGATAAGGGTTTTATCAGACGTAGTATTTTTCCATAGGGTGCGTCTATGTTGTTCGTGAAGAAGAAAGCTGGTTCTCTCAGAATGTGCATTGACTATAGGAAGTTGAACAAGGTCATATTCTAGAATAAGTATCCTATCCCCAGTAT
Organism: Solanum sitiens; assembly: GCA_016801875.1. NCBI lineage: Eukaryota > Viridiplantae > Streptophyta > Magnoliopsida > Solanales > Solanaceae > Solanum > Solanum sitiens. The sequence goes on from JABWTJ010000390.1 coordinate 245,578, forward strand.
TGATGATTTGTTTATTCAACTTCAGCGTTGTAGTCGTTTCTCAAAGATAGACCTCAAATTCAGTTATCATCACCTCAGAGTCTGAGATAGTGACATTTTGAAAACAACCTTTAGAACTATGTATGATCATTATGAATTCATAGTTACGTTATTTGGACTAACCAATACTCCTGTAGCTTTCATGGATCTAATGAAAAAAATGTTCAAATAGTATTTGGATTTGTTCTTTATCATCTTTATTGATGATATCCTCATTTACTCTAGAATTGAGGAAGAACATGTGAGTCATTTGAGAGTTTTTCTGCAGACTCTCAAAGATCGCTAGTTATTTGCTCAGTTCAGCAAATGTGAGTTCTTGTTGCAATTTTTTGCTTTCCTTGGTCACATTGTATCTAGCTAGGCGATCCAAGTGGATTCACAGAAGATAAAAGCAGTGAACCTACCTCTACTACAAATTTAAAAAGTTTCTTGGGCCTAGCGTTTTATTACAAAAGGTTAGTGTAAGGATTTTTATCCATAACCTCACCATTGACTAGGTTGACTCAATAGATGGTCAAATTTTGATGGTCAGATGATTGTGAGAAAACTTTGCAGAATTGTAAACTAGATTAAGTACAACTCCTGTTTTGACTCTACCAGAGGGTTCTGACGGCTATGTTATATATTACTATTTATCCAGAGTTTGCCTAGCTTGTGTGTTGATGCATTGAGATAAGGTGATAGCTTATGCTTCTATATAGCTTAAGGTGCATCAGAAGAACTATCTAACTGATGCCTCGAGTTTGAAACATTGGTGTTTGCACTGAAGATCTGGAGGAACTACTTGTATGGTGTTCATGTAGATGTGTTCACTAAACACAAGATCCTTCAATATGTGTTCACCCGAAAATAGTTGAATCTTTGACAGAGGAGATGATTAGAGTTCCATAAGGATTATGATATTAGTGTGCATTAGCATCCTGTTAAGGTGAATGTAGTAATAGATGCTCTTAGTAGATTATCTATGGGTAGTGTAGCCCATTTTGAGGAATAAAGGAAGGAACTAGTGAAGGATGTTCACAGGCTTGCTCGCTTGGGAGTTCCCCTTATTAGCATATCAGGCAATGGTGTAACAGTTCACAAAAGGGCATAATCTTCATATGTAGTAGAGGTTAAGGAAAAGCAAGAAAGTGATCCAATCTTTCTTGAACTTAAGGGTGCAGTCCACAATCATAGAGTGGAGGTTTTCTCCAAATAGGGAGATGGTGTACTTCGCTACCAGGGTAGATTGTGTGTTCCGGATGTGGGCGAGTTGAGACAACACATTCTTGCAGAATCCCATAACTCCAGATAATCTATTCATCCAGGTGCTACTAAGATGTATCGCGATCTGCGGGATGTCTTTTGGTTGAATTGCATGCAGAGAGATATAACATATTTTGTTAGTAGGTGCCCCAATTTCTAGCAACTGAAGGTAGAACGTCAAAAACCAAATGGTATGACTCAAGAGATTGACATTCCTACTTGGAAGTTGGAAGTGATCAATACAGATTTCATTACAAGGTTAACTCGTAGTCGCAGACAACATGAATCCATTTGGATGATAGTTGACAGAATGACTAAGTCTTCTCACTTTTGGGGAGTTAAGACTACAGATACGACAGAGGACTATGCTACACTTTACACTCATGAGATAGTCAGGTTGCATGGGGTTCCTTAGTCTATCATCGCAGATAGAGGTCCACTGTTTACCTCTCATTTTTGGAAATCATTTCAAATGGGTCTTAGTACTCAAGTTAACCTTAGCATAGTATTTCATCCGTAGAGGGATGGTCAGGCAAAGCATAAGATAAAGACCTTAGAGGACATGTTGAGAGCTTGTGTGATCGACTTCAAGGGAAATTCGGATTATCACCTTCCTCTTATAGAATTCTCCTATAATAATAACTACCATTCAAACATTTAGATGGCCCCTTATGAGGCACTTTATGGGTGTAGGTACGATCTCATGTTGGTTTGTTTAATGTAGGTGAAGCATCCTTGATAGGACCAAATTCAGTCCATGATCCTATGAAGAAAGTGAAACTCATTAGATATAGACTTAAGACAACACAGAGTTACCAGAAGTCTTATGCAAATATAAGGAAAAGGAAACTAGAGTTCCAAGTTGATGATTGAGTTTTCTTGAAAGTATCACCTATGAAGGGGGTGATGAGATTTGGCAACAAAGGGAAGCTTAGTCCCAGATATGTTGGCCCTTTGTAGATTCTGGAAAGGATTGGTAAAGTGACTTATGAGTTAGAGTTGCCAGCAGAATTAGCAGCAGTGCATCCAGTTTTTCACATTTTTCATTTGAAGAAGTGTGTGGGTGACCCCACACCCATAATGCCATTAGAGACTGTGGTCGTGAAAGATAGTCTCTCTTATGAGGATGTACCAGTTGACATTCTCGATTGTCAGGTTAGAAAGTTGAGAAACAAGGAAGACACTTCAATCAAGGTTTTATGGAGGAGTCAGTCCGTAGAGGGAGCTACTTGGGAAACAGAAGAAACCATGAAGTCCAAGTATCCTCATCTCTTTCCTTCCAATTCCATTCCAGCTTGAGGTAATAGTTCCTTTTCAGTTTTTCAGTCATTCATATGCATATTGAGTCTTAGTAATGTGTTTCTTCAGTTTGAACTTGCATTTACAGCGTATTTGCATGTACTTGGAACTCGATTCAGTTAGAAATCAATTTCTAGTACTTAGTGGTAGGGATTGCTGGTCTTTACACCCATACTCAGCTATTTTAGTGTTCATTCGAGGAAAAATGGTCCCAAGGAGGGAGATAATGTAACACCACGTATCCAATATAGAGAAAAATATAGATTTTCAGAAGTTGCTGGTACCACCGATGGTCGATCAGTACGGACTATCAGTCGACTTCGTTGATGGGACAATAAACTTTCAGTCTTTAGTCGTGAACGACGGTCGACTAGTACGGATGGTCAGTCGAGTTACGTTCTGTTAGTCAGCTCCGTCGATGGGCCAGCTAAAGTTCAGTCCCTAGTTGTGAATGACAGTCGGCCAATACGCACCGTGAGTCGACTTACGATATGTCAATCAACTCTGTCGATGGGCTAGCTGACTTTCAGTCCTTAGTCATAAGTGATGGTTGACTAGTTTTGGCCGTCAATTGAGTTACGCAGTTAACTCCGTCAATGATTCTGACAGCTTTAAGTCATGATCTTTTGATCTTTTTCTCGTTTATTTGTCCCCTAAGCTACATAATTTAGACCCTAAATAATGAGGTTTTAGTCATTTTAAGCCTAAAAACATAACTAGAACTTACCTAAGTCAAGTCTGTTGGAATTCTGACCCCCAAATTTTCCTAAGGAACAAGTATATTCTATATGTTCCTTTGCAGATTGCAACAATTATGCTTTCTAAATCAAATAAAATAATGAAACAATATTTTATCGCGGAAATCCCCAACTCATAAAAGGTAAAAATCACGACCAACACCTCTATAGGATTTAACTCCACATCATTAAACTTTGAGCCTCAACAAAAGATTACAAACCTATGCAATATAAGGAATTATAAACTCTAATTCCTAGCTAAGAAATTATACATTCTAATTCCTAGCTACTCAAGACAAAAAAAACCCATGTTTAAGTCTTCTACCGTCCTTCAAGTTTCTCAAACATGTTAGACGAATCTACAAACACTTGATTGTAATCAAAAGTCTTAATTACAATCTTAATTATAACATTTTCCCCCCAAACTCGCAACACTCCCAAGTAAATCTCAAAACTCTCTCAAACTCTTGATCGTGTTTCGGTCTTCTCTCTATGTAAGTGTGCAAAACTGTATGATAAAAATAGCCCCCTATTTATAGATCAGATTTTCAGCAAGTCCTTGTTTGATTAAACTTTGTGTTTGCCGCTACAAAACCTTGTTGAACTCAACTTTGACTCTTATTTGTCTTTGCCACAACAGTTACAAACTTACGCTTCTTTCCTAAACCGATTATGAAATAGTTTTCCTACGTTAAGTAGCTTCCTAATAAATTATAAAGCTACACTTAATTTTGGAATCCTTCTTCCAGTAGGCCTTGGTAAACTCAATTCACGTTTGCTCAACCTTTGTAATCCTTCTTCGAGTAGGCCCTGGTAAAATCGATTCACGTTTGCTCAAATTTGCTCCAATGTACACCTTTTGTCAGTCTTCAAAATATACATATTCATGTGTACCTAACTAATTTCCCCTTTTTGATGATGAAAAACCATGCTTCTTAAAACTCAATACACAAAGCATACACCACACTAAGAGAAACAAATTCAATACTCATGGCCACTGGGGCTATCACCTACACAAACATTTAAGAATCAAGAACTCAGTTAACTATAGCAAAGCATTTCCACAAACATAGGAGATAGACATGAACCAAAAACTCAAACCAAATATTAGCATTAATGAAGATGCATATACACCATAACTGTAATCAATATTAAAAATAGAATCAAGCACTTGTGATTAAAAAAAATTGAAAGGTCAAAGGCTAGAGTGGCTAGGCAATAACAAAAGATCGTGTATGAGAGGTTAAATAAAAGTCATTTTTCAGCTGCAAAAATATTTTTTGGATTAACAAAATTAGCAGCCTTGTTAATTTCAAAGGTAGCATTGGTCTATGCAAGCTCAATTTTTTTATATCACCTTTAAGGAAATTGTTCAATCAATTGTGAGCCCTCTGCAGAAACAATAGTTCACTCATCTTTAATTTCAATAGAGTCAGTAAGAGGAACAATTTTCTTAAACATCATTTGTAGAGGAACAAGTTCTCTCAATTTGTTCCCTCGACGTGGTACTATCAGGTGAAACACCAACTATAATAATTGTTGACATCAATCCTAAATTTCAGTATATATGGGTCCCAATAGACGAACTAGGTTCAGCAAATGGGTATCCCATCGATTTCCCTTCAATAGATGCACCCAAGTTGAGCCTAACAACTAGATTTTGTTCAAGTATAGGGTCCCCAATATATTTCCCCTTACAAGGTACATCCTCCAAAACTTCCTTAGTAATTTTAGACATGCCCAATACAGGTTCCCCCTAATAACCAACGCAATCTACTTTCAACACCGCAATCTATATTTAATAAGGCACCAAAGTAGAGGTGTCCTCCACCGAAGTCATCTGAACCATTGACCATAACGTTGTGATAAGACTTCAAAATAGGCTTTTCAAGAAGATATTTGTTTAGTACTATTGAGGGCATGAATATATCTTTTGGGATAAGTGGAAGAAATATATTCATTTTATATTTAATTATGAATAATTGTAGTGCACATAACTTAGATCTGTGGATGATGCTGAATTTTGCTCCAAACATTTTTAGCCTATCTCCCATGACAGATACAAATACAATGTTATAGTGGATGAGTAGCTTGGCCGTAAAGTTTTCAGAGAGACATACAACTAAATGTACAATAATGAGCATAAAATTAATGATTAGAAGGTAGTATGAGAAATATTCATTAGCCAGTGAGAGATACTCATGTGACTGTAATCGTCCCCAAGTTCGAACATGTTCCTTTAAAAATGTTTCTTTTCTCTTGCCCACTTTTACACCTTCTTTGATTTGATCAAAAAGAATTTTGACCACCAAAACTACGATTCTATCCTTTTCTTCGATAGGTGAGAGGAATTTCTAGTTTTAATCATGTGTCACAAGCAACAACTATTCATATAGAATGTTGCTTTCTTTCTCTCACTTTTCATGCAAATTCAAAGGTTAGATATAGGAACCCATAGTATCTTGGGACCTTTGTATTGATAAAAAGGATGAATCAGATCTCTATTAATCCATATTGGTAAAATATTTTTATATTTTTTCTTTTGCCCCAACCTGTTCCTTTGACGTGATTCCTTTCTTTTAACATGGTTGGTTTTTCTATTTGAGGTAGTTTTGAAGTTCTTATTCACGTGAGTTATAACTATTGGGTAGGTACCCCTTGAGTGACCATTACTACCACACTGTGTGCACAAATAAGAGGTTTCCGTAGGGACTTATTTAACAAAACCTATTCCACCTTTAGTGTTATGTGTTCTATTTCTGAGTTGAGTCACAATCATAGAGGATTGAGTCCATTTGTTTGCCCTCTAAAGATCATACTTTGTTCTAGCTAGGTCAATATTTATTATTCTAGATTTTTCCCTTTCATAAGATAGTTCATTTTTTAACCTCATTAGATCTAGGTCACATCGCTTCAAAATTTCTTACTTGAGAGCCAAAGTGCAGGAATTAAGTTTTTGTACATGTTCTTTTAGGAGTTGATTTTCTTTTTTAGATCAAAATTATTTTTTTCAAGATCAATATATTCAAATTTTGAACTGGTCAAGGAAGTCAGTAATTGATCTCTACTTTAATTCAACTCTTGAAAATTATCCATAAGAGTTAGAATAAAGGAAGATAATTTCTTGTTTGAATTTTTTTTTAGTTTATTTTAAGGTCAGAAAGATTTACCCCCCTTTTCTCAATGCTAGATTCAAATTTTGGTTCAGATTCCTCCATGGACATCAAAGCAACATCTTCTGTATCATCTTTAATTGAGTTGTCTGAACGTGTTCCCCAAGTAGCATACATAGCAATGTCAGATTCTTTTCTTCGCTCAGGGACAATTTTTTCTCATAGTTTCCACCTTTCTTGAGAAGCTTTCTGAGGTTTTTGTTGATCACGACTATGTCCTCATCATCCAGATAAGATTCATCACTCCTAGTTGCTTTGAAAGAAAAAAATCATATCTTTGCTTGTTTTACTCATTTTTGTAATATCAACATTCATCTCGTAAGTATTTATATTTCTTACAAGTTCATCCAAACTCATGGTTGTCAAATCCTTTCCTTCTCTAATTGTAGTGACTTTGATATCCCATGACCTAGGTAGAGTCCTCAACACTTCATCCACTTGTTCCTTGGTAGTATATATTGTCACGACCCAAAGTATACCCTAGAAGTTAGGGCACCCTTAATTTATCACACAGCGTACTCGACTTCTCGAAGTTCTTATAAAAGACCTTAGACATCATTCATCACATATATATATGAAAAGTAGTGAGGAATTAAGTCTTTTGACAATAATAGACAAACTCTTTTATAGAAACATAAGAAAGACTAAGTATCTTCATAGTCATCTTAGACACATGAAAATCTTAGGGTCACAACACATACATCAATTAAAATGGAAAACCCAACTCTATTACAATGTCTTTTTGAAAAATTATACTAAACATAACTATGTCCTCGAATCATATGAGGACATACCCAAATTGGCTTGAAAGAATGCTATTGCCAAGCTTCACTTCCAAAAGACTCCTCACTTGACACCTACACTTGTATAATAAACAACATATGGAACTAGCACATTGAATGCACTAAGTTTGGTGACATGCAAGAAAACCATGCTTAACGGACATTTGCTTTAAAACATGCATTTATGCTCTTTTGAGTGAAATCTCATAAAATAAGTATAAGAACCATATTCAAGACAACATACACATATAATAAATATCCAAGTAGTTCATAAGAGCTAATAAGCATTTAAGACTTCCTACTAAGGGTTATCCTCATACTCACTTATGTAAGACAAGAAGAGACCACCTATACACCCTCTTCACCTAAGTAATCCTTAAGACTAACCAAAGTAAGATTATTACCTACATTACAATAGAACACATTTCCATATTCATTAACTAACCCCTTTTTCATCATTTAGACTCTCCACCTAAAGTTACTCTAAGACTCACCTAAGTAAGACATAATAGACCGCCCACACACCCTCTTCAAGCCTACCTAAGCAATCCTCAAAGATACCCTAGATAAGAACCTTTATATTCCAACATGCATTAACTTAAATCAACATTATTCATTAATCCATTTAAGAGACAATGAAAAATTAGAGGACTTCATATAAGGGTCTTGAAGGGCCTAGCGAACTCATCCTAGCACCTTCAAAGCCTACTCGTGCCATGTATAGATATCGTCCCATTCCACTACCTACACGTTGTAGAACTTCTCCAATACTAGAATGCACATCCCATATGATGGGAATAGTCATTAACCGACATAGACCACACTAGCTAGTTATGGAATCCGAAGTCTACCCTACTCCGAGGAGGGTGTTTTACGTGCCAAATGTAGAACTAGGACGCATCCCATGTTGGCACATGGTTAAGGAATATCAAGGGCTCCTTTGTACTCTAGTGTAATTTAAAGTAGAGCTACTACCACAAGCATATTCACCCGGTTCTTTGCCTTTGTTATGATAGAGTAATCATTCCCTAGGTGTATTAGAGAAGGTACCATCGCTTTGTCTGAGCAACTCTCAATACTTTTTCTTTCCAAGCATTAGTCCACTAGGGGTGCGAACCAAGGACTATTAGGATACCTCTTATGACTTCCTCAGAGATGGTTTCATGCCGTTCTAGCCAACCTACCCCTAATACCATCATTCGACTCAAGAAGGATACCACTATGGTCTTTCACTTCAAGGCTTCTATTAACCTTCTTTTCTATATTCAAGGTTCCATGTCCTTGACCTTCTTTTCATATTCAAGGTCCTATATTAGTCCTCCTTAGAAGGGAACCATCTGAGGTCTACCGATCTTAGATTTTCATTCAACATTCATTCATACACTTACATGAAAAAGGTGCCTAAGCCTACTAAGTCAAGAGTTCACATTCATATAGCTTTCATGTATCAAGTAGAGGGACCTAAGTTTACCAATCAATACACAACATCATCATATCACGTATTCAATAACATTCAAGTACCATGTAGGGACAACTAAGTCTACCTAACAAGATACCTTATCAATAAAATAGAGACTCATCATAGTCTATCATATCCACATATAATCATTTAGATGAAATCATACTTTCACCTCACACGTACTTATACACATTATAATACGTTACGTTGATCACTTACATAAGCTATAACATGATAATAGCAAAATTTACATAACAATACCGACAAGGCCATGTTCATAACAATCATAACACATAAACACAACCACCATAAGTGTACCATACCAATTAATACAATTCAATATCAATTCTATACTAAATAGAGAAATTAGGTCAACTAACCACCTTCCCATCATCATCATCATCATTCCTTAGCCTTTTCAATCAATTCACTTTACAAAAGCTCTTACCAATAGTCAAATACACAATACAAAGCAAACAACCAATCCATATCAATGATTAAACGACATACATTATGAATATCATCATTATAAGTAAGGTCATACACAATTCTATAATGATCTATACATAATTCAATAGCCCAATACAATTTACACATGAATTCAATAAGATCACGCCATAATCAATTCACCCACATTAGAGCCAAAACTAAGAGTTGAAGGATTCCATGGGTTCATAGAGATTTTGACCTCAAAACATTTAATAAACATAAATTATAAAAAAAAAATATTGATTCAAATCCTTTAATGCAAGAACACATGGTTAGAATTCAAAATAGGAATTTCTATTTTTTGAACATCTTTGAGAAGCCTTTGGAATTGGATCCTTTAATGGAAGAATAGTCAAGGATGAAAATCCATACCTTTATTGAAGAAAAGCCCACGAAATTGCATTGAAAGACTTGTAGAATTTGTCTTCTTCCTTGGAGCTTCTAAGCTTCATCAATGGAGGTTTTGGAGAAAAGGAATGGATAAGTTTTCTTTTGGGTTGAGGGTTTAGCTTGATCGGTGACTTTGTGGGTTTTAAAAAGACTCAATAACCATCAATAAATAATCCCCAAAGTACCAAAAATACCCCTACACTTATTGGACCTTTTAACTATTTCTAATTTGACTTAAAAACGGCGCGACCAAGTCTGGGACATGGCTGTGCGTCGTGGGGACACCTCCACATCTTGGTTCTATAATTTAATTTGAGGTATAATGGTTCATGTTGGCATCCCTTACAGGACAAAATTTTCCCTTTAAGTGTAGCTGGAACAACGTGACATTGGCTCCAAATCTTGGCTGCCTCAGCAGCTTCGTTGGCCCATGTTTGGGTCCTTCTCAAGGACCCTTTGGATGGTCCTTGGAGTGTTGTTATCAAATTTTATGACCCTACATATGTTTATCTAGGTATTAGGGTCATCCCCACTGATTTTGAATTCTAAACAACACTTTAAAACATGCAAAACATACAAGGACACACTAGCGCACACACTAGACTAATTTCTGAACTTCTTGGTCGTCCTTTGACGTTTCACTTCCAAACTCTTCAAACTGACTTGTAATGCTATAATTAATCATTTTAACACCTTATTAACTCATAACACTGATGATAGGATCGAGATTAACCTAGTTCATATTTAGGGTTGTTACATTCTCCCCCACTTAGACAAACATTCGTCCTCGAATGACACCAAAACTCTTTCAACAATTTTAAGAGATAAAGACTCAACAATAGCAGCTCATAACCATACCACATCATACACAATAAACACATTTAAGAGGAACAACTACTCCACATAATCAAGAGACTCAAAACAGAACAAAGAAGTAGGAACAACATCTACAACTTATCATGCAATAAGACTCTACCTTTTCATTTCACATAGGAGGAACTTTCTTCTCCACATATCATCATGCTCATAATATTATTTCTAAGCACAAAATGCCAAGTTCTCATGAAATCACCATTATGTAACATTTTCAAATACGTTATGCAACATTTTCAAATACGTTACTCTAAAGCATGCTTACTAATTCACTAATGTAACTTTTAAGCAATTCATTATAAAGGCATGACAATATGAGAGACAAAATCATATACACTCATTTACCACATAAACATAACCTCATGAAAGATATGCATAATGTAAGGAGATCAATGAAACTCATTTTCACTTAGACTCCTAAACACATTCAACATGCTACTGAGAAGTTCTAACTCTCAAGCTTGAATAAAATAGAAGAGAAGAGACAAGATTCGTCTACCCAACTATTCACCATGCTCCCCCACTTAGATGAAACCTATAAAACTTCAGATAGAAAACTATAACTTACCAGTATCTTCATCCAGATTTTCTTCCTTATTACCTTCAAGGCAATAGAAATGATTCCTCTTTGGTGCACCAACATCCGGGGAATTAGGAGAACTTGCTTGGCCTCTTTTACTCTAGCCGCAATAGTAGGACAATCTCTCACCTTATGATCATCCTTTCCACAACCAAAGCACCCATTACTACCGGCTAGACACTTCACAAAGTGTTTCTTCCCACAAGTAGAGCAATTAGGCTTAACACCTTTGAGAACCATCACCCCTCTCATAATTGGCCTTAGGAGCACTAGAGCATCTTGGTTTGGAGTCCTCTTCTTAAACCTAAGTTTTTTTTTTCTCATCATATCTAACCCTCTTCAAATTTCTTTTATCGTACTAAGCTTGGACTCTTCAATGGATTGTGCATACACCATAAGTATAGATAGATTCATGTCATTATGGAAAGTCTTCGTACGACACTCTTCTTTTACAAGGTCGGCAATACCGGTCACAAACCTATTCATCTCATCTCTAGGGTTAGAAACCAAAGGTGGATCATACTTAGATAATAGGGTAAATTTCAATGGATACTCCGCCACACTCGTGTTACCTTGCCGAAGGTTTATAAACTCTTCAAAATTCACTTTTCTCTTCTCACGGGGAAAGTACTTCCTAAGAACGCTTCCTTAAATTCTTCCCATTCTATGGGACCCGACTCAACCGGCCTATTGTATTTCCATTGAGTGTACCATACTTGAGCAAGTTCCCTCAATTGGTATGAAGCTAACTCCACCTTTTCTATAGAAGTCACCCCATATCAGTCAACATCTTATAGACACCATGTAGAAACTCTTGGGCCTCTTCTCCCACCTTATAACAAAGAAAATTAGGAGGATTCATCCTCACAAAGTCCCTGAATCTAGAGGTCATGGTACGCTCAAGAGCATTCAATCTAGGCCCTACATCTCAATTCCCTTAAGCAGTCATAGCTCGGGCTAGGGTAATGAGAGCTCCTCTAACTTCCTTATTAGTAATGTCTGAGGGAACCACCGGAACCTCATTCCCTTGATCCACTATAGTGACTTGTTTACCTTGAGGAACTTGAACACCTTATGGAACTTGTGCACCTTGGAAATGAACTTCCTCATTCACCACTTCTTCATCAACTCTCCTTGCGGGCGTCCTTCTTGTATTAATATCCTATAAACACAAGAGAAGAGATTAGGAAAAGACACTTATAACCTCAACTCTATGGCACGACACAAGAGTAATGAAGAAAGTGAAACTTCTATCGTCCTATAGCCTTTTGCTAATAGATGTGTCGCGACTCACCACCGATGAACTAGACTCTACTAGACGTGACTTTTATGGGACTTTGAATCTTAAAGACAACTTCATAACCTTATGCTATGATACCAAGTTTGTCACGACCCAAAGTGCACCCTAGAAGTTAGGGCACCCTTAAGTCGCCACACGGCGTACTCGACCTCTCGAAGGTCTTAAACAAGCCCTTAGACATCATTCATAGAATATATATATATATATGAAAAGTAGTGTGGAATTAAAACTTTCCATAACAATAGTCAACCTCTTTTTAAAGAAACATAAGAAAGACTAAGTCTCTTCATAACCATCTTAGACTCATGAAAATCTAAGGGTCACAACCCATACATCAATTAATGGAAAACCCAAGTCTATTACAATGTCTTTTTTAAAAAGGAAACTAAACATAATTATGTCCTCAAATCATATGAGGACATACCCAAATTGGCTTGAGAGAATGCATTCACAAACTTCACATCCAAGAGACTCCTCACTTTCCACCTACACTTGTTGAATAAAAAACATATGGAATTAGCACATTGAATGCACTAAGTATGGTGACATGCGATAAAACAATGCTAAAATTGACATTTGCTTTAAAACATGCTTTTATGGTCTTTTGAGTAAAATCTCATAAAATAAGTATAAGAACCATTTTCAAGACAACATAAACATAAAATATATATCCAAGATGTTCATAAGAGACAATAAGAGTTTTAGACTCCCTACTAAGGATTATCCTAAGACTCACTTAAGTAAGACGAGAAGAGATCGCCCATACACCCTCTTCAAGCACACCTAAGTAATCCCTAAGACTACCCAAAGTAAATTATTCCTTATATTACAATAGAACGCATTTCCATATTCATTAATTAACCCCCTTTTAATCATTTAGACTCTCCACCTAAAGTTACTCTAAGACTCATTTAAGTAAGACAAGAAGACACCGCCCATACACCCTCTCCAAGCCTACCTAAGCAATCCTCAAAGCTACCTAGATAAGAACCTTTCTATTCCAACATGCATTAACTTAAATCATCATTATTCATTAAGCCATTTAAGAGACAATGAACTATTAGAGGACTTCACATAATAGTCTTGGAGGACCTAGGGAACTCATCTTAGCACCTTTAAAGCCTACTCGTGTCATGTGTAGATAGCATCCCATTCCACTACTTACAAGTTGTAGAACTTCTCCAATACTAGAATTCACATCCCATATGATGAGAATAGACATTAACCAACATAGACCGCACTAGAAGGGTATGAAATTCGAAGTCTACCCTACACCGAGGAGGGTATTCTACTTGCCAAGGGTATAACTAGGACACATCCCATGTTGGCACATGGTTAAGGAATATCAAGGGTTATTTTATACTCTAATATCATCGAATGTAGAGCTACTACCACAAGCATATTCACTCGGTGATTTTCCTTTGTTCTCATGGAGTAATCATTTCATAGTTGTAATAGAAAAGGTACCATAACTTTGCCTTACCAACTCTCAATAAAGGTACCATAAATTTGCCTTACCAACTCTCAATACTTTTTCTTTCCAAGGATAGCTCCACTAGAGCTGCCAACCAAGGACAATTAGGATATCTCTTATGACTTCCTTAGAGATGGTTGCATGCCGTTCCATACAACCTACCCCTAAGTCCATCATTCCATTCAAGAAGAATACCATTATAGTCTTTCACTTCAAGGCTTCTATTAACCTTCTTTTCTATATTTAAGGTTCCATGTTCTTGACCTTCTTTTCATATTCAAGGTCCGATATTAGTTCTCCTTAGAAGGGAACTATCTTAGATCTATCGATCATAGACTTGCATTCATCATTCATTCATACACATACATGACAAAGGTGTCTAAGACTACTAAGTCAAGAGTTCACATTCACATAGCTTTCATGTATCAAGTAGAGGGACCTAAGTTTACCAATCAAGACACAACATCATCATATCATGTATTCAATAACATTCAAGTAACATGTAGGGACAACTAAGTCTACCTAACAAGATACCCTACCAATACATATAGAGACTCATCATAGTATATCATATCCACATATAATCATTTAGAGAAAATTATAATTTTGCCTCACACGTACATATACATATTATAATACTTTACCTTGATCATCTATACTAGCTATAACATGATAATAGCACGATTCACATAATAATACCGATAAGGCCATGTTCATAACAATTACAACACCTAAACACCACCACCATAAGTGGACCATACCAATCAATACAATTCAATATCAATTCTATACTTAATGGAGAAATGAGGTCAACTCACCAACTTCCCATCATCATCATCACCATTCCTTAGCCTTTTCAATTATTTCACTTTACAAAGGCTCTTACCAATAGCCATATACATAATACTAAGACAACAACCAATCCATATAAATGATCTTACGACATACATTATGAATATCATCATTATAAGGCAGGTCATAAAATATTCGATCATGATCTTTACATAATTCAATAGCACAATGCAATCTACACATGAATTTAATAAGATCAAGCCATGATCAATTCACCCACATTAGGGACAAAACAAATAATTGAAGGATTACCTATGTGCATAGAATTTTTTATCTCAAAACATTTAATTAACATCGATTATATCATAAAACATTGATACAAATCCGTTCATGCAAGAACGCATGATTAGAATTCAAAATAAGAATTTCTATGTTTTTTAACATCTTTGAAAAGCCTTTGGAATTGGCTCCTTAATAGAAGAATAGTCAAGTATGAAACACCATACCTTTATTGAATAAAAGCCCACGATATTGGGGTGAAAAACTTAAAGAATTTGTCTTCCTCCTTGGAGCTTCAAAGCTTCATCAATGAAGGTTTTGGAGAAAAGGAATGGAGAGGTTTTCTTTTAAGTTGAGGGTTTAGCTTGATTGGTGACTTTTTGGGGTTTAAAAAGACTCAATAACTGTCAATAAATAATCCCCAAAGTACCCAAAATACCTCTACATTTATTGTACCATTTAACTGATTATAATTTGACTTATAAACGACGCGACCAAATCACGGAGATTGCTGCGCGTCACGGGGACAACTCCGCATCTTGGTTCTGGAATTTCATTTGAGATAGAATGGTTTGTGTTGGCCCTGCGTCGCAGGGAAAAATTTTCCCTTTAAGTGTAGTTGGCGCAGCGCGCCATTGGCTCCAAATCTTGGCTGCCTCGGCAGCTTCCTTGGCCCAGTCCTCCTCAAGGACCCTTTGGCTGGTCCTTGGGGAATCGTTCTCGGATGCTTTGATCCTACAGTTGTCCCTCTAGGTATTAGGGTCATACCCACTGATTTTAGACTGTAAACAACACCTTAAAACATGCACAAAATACAAGGCGGCACACACACGATACTAATTTCCGAACGTCTTGGTCGTCCTTTGAAGTTTCACTTCCAAACTCTTCAAACTGACTTCTAATGCTATAATTCATCATTTTCACACCTTATTAACTCATAACACTCATTATAGTCTCTAGATTAACCTAGTTCATTTTTAGGGTTGTTACATATATTTTCCCCAAAGACACCAATTAATTCACAATTGTAGTGAATCTAGTAATCATATCTTGAATTGATTCACCACTCTCCATTTTAAATGCTTCATATTCTGTGGATAGTCTAGAATTCTAAATTTTCTTACTTGGGGAGTTCCTTCATGTGTATTGACTAGTGTGTCCGAGATTTGTTTCGCCTTAGCACAACCAAAGATGTGATTAACTCATCTGGTCCAAGTCCACATACAAGGATGTGCTTAGCTTTAGCATTCTTAGCGAGTAT
Organism: Solanum sitiens; assembly: GCA_016801875.1. Classification (NCBI taxonomy): domain Eukaryota; kingdom Viridiplantae; phylum Streptophyta; class Magnoliopsida; order Solanales; family Solanaceae; genus Solanum; species Solanum sitiens. The sequence goes on from JABWTJ010000390.1 coordinate 261,750, forward strand.
TCTATAATCAGTTTCTCCATATTGTTCATTGGGATTTGGAATGAGTTTTCCTTCATCATCCTTCATCATAGGATTAAGAATACCATCAGTAACTTTCATCCATAATTATAGTACTTGGCTTGTAGAAAATCCTCTATTCTCGCCTTCCACCATGCGTAGTAATTTCCACTGAATAAGGGTGGTATGTTGATGTGTTTACCTTCATCGTGTCCATGATGAGGTACAGAATTCATAGTGATATTATCTTGAGTTATTAGACTTTACAAAGATAACCTGCTCTATACCAATTGTTGGAATTCTGACCCCCAAATTTGTCTAAGGAACAAGTATATTCTATATGTTCCTTTGCAGATTAAGTAATTACGTTTTGTAAAGAAAATAAAGTAATGACACAATATTTTATTGCAGAAAACCCCAACTCATAAAGGGTAAAAATCACAATCTACGCCTCAATAGGATTTAACTCCACTTTATTAAACTTTCAGTCTTAACAAAAAATTACAAACTTATGTAACCTAAGGAATTATAAACTCTAATTTCTAGATAAGAAATTATAAACTCTAATTCCTAGCTATCCAAGAAAAGAAAAAACCCAGGTTTAGGTCTTAATCTCCCGTCCTTCAAGTTTCTCAAGCTTGTTAGGCAAATCTACACACACTTGATTGTAATCGAAACTCTTAATTACAATCTTACAACTTTTACCTCACAAACAGGCAACACTTCCAGTAAATCACAAAACTTTGTCAAGCTCTTGATCGTGTTTTGATCTCTCTCTATGTAAATGCACAAATCTTTCTGATGAAAATAGCCCCCTATTTATAGATCAGAACTTCAGCAAGTTCTTGTTTGATCAAACTTTGTCTTTGTCGCTACAAAACTATGTTGAACTCAACTTTGTCTCGTATTTGTCTTTGCCGCAATAATTAATAACATACGCTTCTTTCCTAAACCGATTATGAAATAGTATTCCTACGTTAAGTCATCTTCCTAATAAATTATAAAGCTACACTTAATTTTGGAATCCTTCTTCCAGTAGGCCTTGGTAAACTCAATTCACGTTTGCTCAAACTTCGGAATCCTTCTTCCATTAGGCCTTGGTAAACTCAATTCACATTGCTCAAACTTTCTCCAATATGCACCTTTTGTCAGTCTTCAAAATATACATATTCATGTGTACCTAACAAAGTCATTATTCAAACCATAGAAAATTAGAAGCAAGAGATGAGAAAAAGGTCAAGAACCCTAGTTCAAGAACCCAAGAAGGTTCCATCGATTCCAGCCCTAAACTCTAAGGATTTCTCCGTGGAATTCAGCACCAGGTATGTGGGATTTCACTAGTGGGTTCCTTTATCCTATTAGGTCCCTAAAATTCAGTAAGTTTCTTGATTCCCTTATTATGATTAGACCTAGTATTTCTAGAATTACAACATATCATTATGAATTACCTAGGGGTATGTTCCAAATCAGATTATCGTGTTATTACTCAATTTATTACATGAATTTCAGAACCCTAGCTATGTATTTCTTTATTTCTTGAATTACACATGCTAGGTTAGATATATTAGTCATTTAGTTATACATGCCTCAGTTATTATTGCATCATTATTAGATAAATTGTTGCATTCTCGGTTTTGCATGTTCAGTTTTAAGTTATGTAGTATTACATAAACTCAGTCATAATTTATTAAATACTTAATTCATTGGGAGTAGCATAATATCAAGTTAGACTAGGGTTTAGCATACCCGAATAGTCCCATAACTACTAGCCAAGTAGGTTGTAAGTCCTCTATGTGGGAATCAGTGTAGTGATCACGTCATCATTCCTCTATACCTTTGGTCGGGTATATTGGGTCCTCTCTATGGGGCGCATACATCGGACTCCATATTTAGCTCATGTGATTTTAAAGTCAGTTATTAGTAGCACCCACGCTTCAGTCAGGCTCTATTGCATTGACCATATTAAAAGTTCAGTCAGTATTTAGTCTCAACATGTTATAAATTTGGTCATTGCATTCAGTTATCTCATTATTATATCATGTTCAGAATATTATACCTGTTTTTGTGCTTGTTCAATTATGTATTATTTCAGCTTTACTCTATCCTACAAGCTCATTAACGCTCAAGTACTGACGCATTCGTGTGTTACATCTTCTCGTGATGTAGGTTTAGGTTCTTAGCATGCAGATCATGCCTAGATTGATTCCTTATATCACGTTTAGTAGAATCAGTGGTGAGTCCTCATTCTCCAGGACAATAGTCATGAGTTTCTTCTCTACAGTTTTAGTCATTTAGTCTAAGTTTTGCTAGACTTAGCTGGGGCCTATCTCAACATTTCTAGTGTGTTAGAGGCTATATTCAGACATAGTTAAATTCACCATAGTATTGAGTTAATATATTCTTTGTTTTAAACTCATAAGTATTATATTTTTCTCGGTTATAGTATATAGGCATTCCATATCCTTTCATTTAATTTATGATTTAGCTTTCGCATCAGTTTATTATCTTTAGTATGCTTATGATCATGCTAGCATGATTAGCATGGGATCACTTGTGGTCCTAGGTCCCATGTTCGCGTCTCAAGGGTAGCTCGGGGCGTGACATGTGAGTTCTCCTATAATAATAGTTATCACTCCTGCATAGATATGACACCATTTAAGGCACTCTATAAGAGAGGATGTAGATCACCCATAGTATTGTTTAAGACTTTCTATGTGAAAACTTTGGTGGTTGATTTAATGAAGGAAGCTTAAAATAAGGTGAGAAGTATTCAAGCTATGTTTCTAGAAGCCCAGATTAGACATGAGAAGTATTTGGATCATAAGGTAAGAGAAATAACATTTAAAACTGGTAAGAATTTTCTTCTTAAGGATCACTTATGAAAGGGGTGATGAGATTCGACTAGAAAGGTAAGCTAAGTATGCAATAGAGTGGTCCATTTGAAGATCTTGAATGTGTGGGGACGGTAGCATATAAATTGGTTTTACCTCCTAATTCTTTGGGAGTTGATTTGGTATTTTATCTGTGCATGTTGAAGATATACCATGGTGATGGGGATTACATCAATAAGTAGGACTCAATTGTGTTAGACAAGCAACTCTAATATGAGAAGGAACTGATTGCAATCCTTGATTGTGATTTGTGTAAGTTGTGGACCAAGGAGATAAGTCCGTGAAAGTTTAATGGAAGCATCGTCTAGTTGAGGAAGCAACTTGGGAGACTTAGAGGGACATGCGAGACAAGTATCCCCAATTTTTTGTCAGTTCAGGTACTATTTCAATCTATTCTTAGCCCCTTTTTTCTAAGCTCCAGGGATGAGTGATGGGTAAATTGGTATCTATTGTAACGATCGGGTTCCGTCTTTATAGAAAAGCTAAAGGGGAGAAATATTGGGTCGAAAAACTTTTTTGTAGTATTTGGAATTTTCTCAACCTATTTGAATGAAATCAGAGTCATTAAGGTGTACGGAAATCTAGTATCAATAGGATGATTTGTTTACAATTTTTATTACATGAGGGGATAGCTAATTCGTTAAGGAACCCGTACGACTTTATGGAATTAAATTTGGGCGAGTAGAACTTCCAAAATCGATCTTGTCATAAATAATATTTTCTTAGTATCATTGGTTAGAGGTGTGTTGTGAAATAGGGGTCTTGAAATTAATTAAATAATTCACTATATCATGAAAGCCACTTTGGCATTGGTTTTGGTCGCTCTGGCGGGATCGCTGTAGCGGGACAGGTGCCGCTGCGGCACGCTACACGCGACTTAAAGTCATAAATAAACCCCTAAATGTCTTTAGTCAAAACTTTTCAACTTTTAGAGTTAAGGAATGACCCCATATGACTTCTTTATAGTTTTCCACCATTCTTGAGGCTAAAGGTAAGTATTTCACCTCCTCAATCCATTTTTCGATCTGTAAAACCTACTTCTTAGGTTATTATCAAGGGGAAGCGTTTTTGAATTGGAAATCATTGTGGGAAAATCCCTACTTTGGTTACTGGGGATCATGGGTATGATTTAGGGTTGTTAGAATTATTAGTAATCCGGGTAATTAGTGATTGTTTAGTGATTCTCATATTATATTGATTGTATAACCTAGAACAAGCGAAATAAATTAGGAAAAGGAAGGATAAAGTTTCTTAGTGTTTCAAGCTTGTTTTGAGGTAGGTGATGGTTGTGATTGTATGAATGTGTGATGTATGTTACTTCTTGGTTCATTATGATACTTGTATGTCTATGAATGTTGCATTATTGATCACAGTTGTTATAAATAAGACAGACGAATGACTATATGCCATGAATCACTTCTTGATTGTATGACTTGAGATTATATTTGTATTTGTTATTGTGGTATGTTGAAGAATCGGTTTGCCACATTCTGGCATAATTAACTAGATCGTTGCCATATTTCGGCATAAATATGGGATCAGATTTCCATGTTTTGGCATAATTATGGGATGGGGTACCACATTCTGGTTTGCTAATAATTTAAGTTTGGGTTACATAAGAGGACCAACTACTTGACATAATAGTGTAACTTGAGAATTTTGAAATTGTACGTTGTTCATAAATGTGGCGTTATTGTATATGATCTGTATATGCATATGTTTATAGTGTTATTGAACTTGCTTACATTACACTTATTGGGGTAGCCGCGTGATCCTACCTATACACTGTAGTGGGATACCGATACTTCACTTGATCTTATTTTTGTTGAGCAAAGGGCATCTTTAGGCGGCTAGTAAGACCTCATTTAGAGGAACAATGATCTTTCGAATTCAAGGGTGATCTAGTTCTTTCGGGATGCCTTGGACTCTCTTTAAGTCTCTATCTACACTTCCCGACTCAGAATACTTCTTAGATGCTTCTTATATTGGTTGGGTTGTACCCATATTCCTTTTAGACTTATGAATCTTGTTAGAGTTTTTGTACATTGACTTTCATGTTATAGGTTAATTCTTCCACATTTGTTTTAGTTGATAGACTTTTTTTTAGAGTTTCTGAGAACTCTATTTATTTCCTTAGTATTAAACTTCTGTCCGTAACTTAAATGCCTTAGATTTAGGTTTTGTTTCTTTGTTTTGGGTTGTAGTAGTGGTTCTCCCACCGTAAAGTTAGTGTGGGTAACAATCATGATGGTCGGGGTCGTGACATTAACTCAACATATTAAGTGATATGATAAAAATAAACTTTTAACTCTTTTTTGATATTCTCTAATAAAAATCATCATTGTGAGCTATGTGATGATACAACATCTCACACACGCTGCCAGAACTATCCTATATCATGTTGTGGTATAAAAGTTCTCAACTAAGTGGATCCACTACGCAATAAGTATTCATCTAAAAAGTATGATCATGTACCCATGTCGAGAAGACATGGTTTTTAAGAATGTTGAGTTCTCTAAACTCATCCCCATATTGATACTCAATATTACTCCCTATATATATATATATATGTATATATATATATATATTTGATTTGAGATAATTGTTCAAACTATCCTCTTAAAAGAGGTAACTACTCTGAAATATCTCTAAACTCATTGCTCATTTAGTAAACAAGGTTTCTCTTTGCTCAATGTAAAAATAGTTTATTTGGGTTGAGATAATTACTCAAAATGACCTCTTTAAGAGGTAACAACTCTGTACTTAATGTTTCTGAAAACTCATTTACTTTTCTCAAAATAATTCTCTTTCTTCATGTAAAAATAAAAGAATTAGAAAATACATAGTTCCCTTATTTTGTTGCTCAAATATTGGTTTACTTTTTCAAAACTCAAATAAAAATAAAAATATTGACTTTAAAAGATTTTCAAAATTTATAACTCGAAATAGGGTTCATGTTGAACTATAGACATGAACAAATCAACTGATGGATCTCAGTAACAATATAGAAAAACTCAATACTCAAAACTCAAGAACTCAGAACTCAACATCACCTCATCTAAAGAATACTTAAATCTAAGGATATTACCCTTGATTACTCTTTTGATGATTTAAAAATATATTAAGGGTGTGAGTATGAACTAGTCCAATACTATGTAGCCTTACATACCTAGAATAACAAAATTCTTGGCGAAATTGATGAAATTTGGAGAACGCTTGAAACCCCTAGATTATTCCCTTTTGGAACCTTGATCTAAAGACTTGAAGTGTTAATGAACATAAAAGAATGGATTAACACCTTCTAAGACCTTATCTAGGTGCAAAACATCGGGATTTAAACTTAAAATATGGGTTAAAATGATACAGGGAAATACAAAAATAACCCCACCTTAAACATTGATGGAGCGCCTTAAAAGGAAGGATTCACAGACCGTTTAGGGCTCCATGGCATGTGAAACACTTAACTTTATGTCAATCCGTCTGTGAAATTTCAACTACCTAATAAGGCTTCACTTAAATGGATATAACATTTTACTCCGAACTGAAAATGGAGAAAACTTTGTTGTGTTGGAAAGAGTACTCATATACATTTATTTAATATGTCATGATTGATCTAGCTTTTCAAATGCTCAGATATATTGTCATTTGAAGTTGACCCAAATAAAATATCATATTGAAACTCAGTTGTTGAGAAAGTGTCCAACTCAAATTTGTGCTATAGTATTCTAGTGACTTTAATTCATATCCAAAATAATTCCCACATTTAATAGAAAAGGTCCTCAAATATCCTCGAAGTATTAAAATGGTACACAACTACCCCTCATCCACCTAGGTGGGTAAATCATACACAAAAGAGGTGGGCAAAAGTTTCCGAAAGGGGTCCAAAAAACAATTGCAATTAAAACAAGGAGCCACAAGTTCAATCATCCACAATATGCACTTAAAAACATAAGATAAATCTCCCAATCATATAAATAAAACAAAGAAGGTCACAAAAGGTGGGCCTCACCCCACCACAATAGAGTCATTTGTCCTGAAATGCAAACAAAAATAACCCTAAGTCAAAATAAGGTAATACATAGAGGGAGGTGAAGAGGTCTACATAGTCACTCGATCTGTTTGGGCATCATTGCCCGATGCATTAGTCCGGACTTGGGCGTCACTGCCGAGAGTCTCCTAAGAAGAAACAATAATACTAGACCAACTAGGAGATGCCAATGACGTATCCTACAAAACGGTATGCCCAAATGCATAGAATCCCCGGGACCATAAAGGAATATAGGGGTCTCAGGGGGTAGTCCCCCTAACAATAATGGGCCTCTTTCCCTTGCCTTTTCTTTCCCACTATATATGGGGAGTTTTGTTGCGTTGCTTCTCGATGTAGTTGTATCCTCATTGATTATAATCCCCTTTACTTTCTTTAGGGGTGGCATGTCTCTACCTGCAACCTTAGATCTAGCCATATCTGAAAAAAATCATGAAAAAAATTAGAAACAACTAAATCAAACTCACAGAAAAGCAATTGCAAACAAACTTGTCGATCCACTTGGTGAGTCGCCGAATCGCTTTGGCGAGCCAAATTGGGCTCCCCTAAAGGATTGGATTTTAAGTTTTAGCAAGTCGGCGATAGGAAGGGCCTTTCGGCGAATCGTCGACAACTTTTGGCGATCAAGGGCTAGCCCACCGAAAGTTACAATGCAAAAAGCGCTACATGCATGAAAACAAATAGATATCAAGAAGACTTTACCCCAGTCTCCAAGTGCCTTTGGCTACATCAGGTTTCTCGCCAAAAGTTACGGAACACAGCATCAAATAAAGCATGAGAATAAAAGCGATATAGGGAACTTCGGCGAACCAATGAGTGTTTCGGCGAGCTCGACCTAACTCGCCAAACGACCCAACATACCTAATTTCAACCCAAGTACTCAAAATCATCCCCTCAACCCCTGAAAACATAATAAAAGCATGGAAAACTCAAATTATGACTAGACCCATAATACCCATAACCCTTGGATTCTCAGACTTCTCTCGGTTTTGCAAAATTTGGCCTTTTTTACGACTTTTAGCCTTAACAATGATGTAACCCACTCTATCATTAGGCAAATTACGTAATTTAGCACAATTACAGGCTACTTAGACTTCACTGAACTAACACTAATGACATGCAACAATAACTAACAAAATTTTGAAGCACTAGATTATGCGGATTAATAATTTAAATAATATGGGCTAGAGTTTCAAATTAAAATAGGCACATTCAAAAAAAATAAGATCAAAGAGGCCCAACACACATCACTAAGATCCGTTCATTTCCATAAGAGTACAAATTTGATAAAAGGGAAATTCGGGATTTGGAAAACCAAACTTTTATGCTGAATACGAAATACTAAAATTCTAGGGGACAAAGTAATCCCAATCCGAATACAAATCAACGACTAAAATACTTACAAAATGCAAAAATATTGAAAATACTAATTAGGTGTGATTTTTTGTAGTTTGAAAGTGAGGGAAAGTGAAAGTGTTTGAAAGTTTAAAACCTTTGGCCTTAAAAAACTATCCAGTTCTCTCCCATTCGACGACATTAGTCATGATCGCTGATTAACTCAGTGATACACCGAGTGGTTACTTACCTCGCCATGTTTTACAGGACCTCTAGTTAATATGGAGGTCCAAACGGCGGACAAAATCAAGGTCGCCGACCGAATTAGCGATTCACCAATCAGCTCCTAGTCTCACATAGCTTTACAAAACCCATTTTCATCTTACCTTAGGTCAAACGGTGGTTCAAGTTGGGTGCGCCAAACTCTTCGGGATATGTTGACTGGACTACCTACTCGTCAGACATCACTTTTCAAACACTTTCCACACTTTGTTCTGCACAATCAACACACCTTTATCTCTAAAACAAAAATAAAGCGATAAAGGGTCTTGGGTTGCCTACAAAGCAGGGCCTTAGTTAATGTGGCAACACGACGCAAGTCCACCTTCAAACCTCATTCTTGGGGTTGGCCATAGTATCACTAGGCAAACCCTCTTATTGTTTTGGGCAGAGGTGAGGCAGTACTTGACCCATGAGAGATTCGATTAGATGGATAAATCTGGAGTTAGAGCCAATTATCTGATTTGGCACTTTGACATTCTCCACCAGCTCTTCCAACACTTCATGATGCTCATTGACCTTTTGTAGAATGATTAAGAGTGCATCTTTGACACGTTTACTCTCACTGTCATTAGGCTTTCTCTTCTCATGAGGGGGCATGTATATATATTTTCTTTTGCACTGGACTTCAAACTCTAATATCTTCTTGGCCAAATATTCCAGCTGAGTTATTAGTGGGGCCAAATAGTGGCCCTCATCCATCTCTTGATTAACTTCAGTCATTTGGGCCAGAGTTTTTACAAAATATGGTCAATTTCTGTATTCAGCAAGCAACACAAAAACAAAAATAAAAAATTATGTAAGTTCAACTATGACTAATAAGAAGAAAATTCAACTTAAGTAAAAATTCTCAAATGACACCATTGCCCGGCAGCGGCACCATGTAAATTTCAAGTATGAGGACACTACTTCAAGTTCAAGTGGGAACAATCGTGACTAGTAATATAACCCAACCAAGGGTTGAGATCGTCCCACAAAGAGTGGTTTTGAGAATCAGTAGCTAAGTGTGAATGTTTTCAAGTCAATCTTAGCTAAAGATATTTGCAAATAAAAAAAATCTCAAGTTTGGGGTTACACAAGTGTCAATATCGAGAGTGGTTTTGCATTCAATTATCAACTAAAATAGGAAATACCACAAAAATACAAATATGAAAACATGATTCTTGGGATGTGATAAGATTATGGGATAAGGTAAACAACCGGGTAATTGCAATTTATAGTGAATACATGTAAATTAGTGAATAAGCTGAAATTTAGTGGGGATAAACTCTCTCTCGAGAAGTTTACCCCCAATCAAATTAGTTTCTCTCGAACACCAATAAGCAACAATTTAGAACAACCTTCACTTTCATTCATTCACTCTCTCAAGTTGAATGTGTGGAAATGGGTTTAGGATTAACTCTCTCGAGATGAACCAATGACAACAAAATACCCACAGACCATCAAATCAGTAATCTTGGTTTTAAAATATCTCTCTAGATCAAGCCAAAAACACGATGGTTGAGTTACATTTGCAACTACAACGCTTTACATTAAGACACAATTACTGAATACAATAACTTTCAAACAACATTTACACTATAAATTAACAGTATCCAGCAGTTAAATCAATCCATAATAAGATAATCACACCCCAAGATTCGGAGTTTAGCTAGACATAGTAAAACGTAAGAAATTGTTACCAAATAATGTTTCCATCAACTGGGTAAGATTAATAATGTCTTTACAAAGGTCTAAGATGAAGAATTTTCAATACCCATTTCCAATTTCTTAGAAATGGATATCTTCAAATCTTTAAAGCTAAGGAAAATATTGTCTCTAAACGCAAATCTCAATTCTCACTCTAAACTCTAATATCCAACTCAAGATAAGATGCTAAGCTAAAATATAAACAAGTAATTATAGTCGCCAAATATTGTGATGCGAAGGACCATTAGGTGTAATTAGCCTGGATCACCGATCCACTCTGCGATCCGCCCTTTGATCAATTCCATCGCCCTTTTGCTTTGACCTTCATCATCTTTAAGTTATGTAACTTTGGGTGATAAGGCATTGCATCACGAAATCGTTCGGTGACTCACTGACTGCTATTCTTTTATCACCAATTTGATTTTCTCCTTCAGAACTTGGCACAATGGAACATTAGGCGAGACTATGGCCATTCAGCAACTCGCCCAATGGTTTAGGAGATCCGCAAGGCTTCCTTACTTTGTTTTATCAGCTGCCTTGTTCTTTTTTCCTCATTGGTATCCATGAATTGTTCCTCAATCCATGTCCCTGAAAAGGATTTATATCAGTTACTGGCACAAAATATGTAATTTAGGACACTAAATCTATGAAAACAAAGCCCTAAATGAGTTCGAATCGTAGGCATGGGAATAACTTTTTGAGTTATCTCCGCTTCCTTCTTTGTAGCATTCTCGGACTCTCCTGTAACCTCAATCTCATTATCTTCTCTTTCAACCACAATTTCAACTTCAGACATCTTAGGTGGATCAATGATATGTTTACCCCCTCGAGTAGTGACTACAATACGATGCATATCATTTATAAGATTCTGTATAGTGTTGCTAGGAAGTGTGACATGCTAACGTGGGTTCACTGTAGTGGAAAATTGGTTCATCTGTTGATCAAGTTGCTTGATCGTCAATGCATGGGCATCAACTTTTTGAGCAATTCTAGAAAAACCGTTTCGCATATCCTTCACATTATCAACAGTCAAATCAAACCTCTTTATCATATTCTGCATCATATCTTCAACCCTTACATACTACCCGGAGCTTCCCTATTGATAGATTCCCGATTTTGTGGAGGAACATAATGCCCAACCCTATCATTCGTGTTGCCATAGTTGTTCCGGTTCTCGTTGTTGTTGCGATTTTAGTTCCCATCAAGACATATTGACCCTCACGATTGTAATCACCATAGTTTCGACCTTGGTTTCTTTTACCTTGGTGCCAATGATCCAAATTGGAACCTTGTGCATTAACTCGGTAATCCCCCATCTGACCATTCCCCAATTAAGCATCTTTCTCATAATAACTATCCTCAACCGGTGGTGATAGAGAGTTTGTCAAATAATTCACATCATTTACCATTTATGGTCCTCCGCTTACATGCTTGAATACCAACCCAAGCTCTTTCTTGATCTGAACCATCTCCTCAAGAATGTAATTGGTAGATTGACTAGGCGCAACTTGAACTCCAAATGTGCTTCTTGCAGTGTCTGACTTTTGAGTGCTCCATGCTTTATTGTTTCGGGAAATTTTCTCTAATTGCTCAAAAATCTTCTCTAAAGTGCACTTACTAGATGATCCTCCAACAATAGTATCAACCACAAACTTATCATTGTCATTCTAACATATGTAGAAAAACTCCTTCAGTGACTCATCATCAATGTGGTGATTTGGAACCATTCTTATTAATGTAGTGAACCTATCCCACAAACTACTCACAGACTCTCCACATAGTGCCAAAAAGTTGTTAAGTTTGTTTTTGTCATTCAACTTCTTGGACAATGGGAAGTACTTGACCATGAACACTTTGTGTAATTGGTCCCATGTATGAATTTAGTTGAAAGGAAGCTAAAAAATAATATATCGCAACATATCTGGTCAATGATAGAGGAAAGACTCTCAACCTTATGACGTTTATGTACAACTTTAGTCGCCCCACATAACTCTTACAAACAGTCCTCAACTTGGCCATGTGCCCATGCAGATCTTCCGAAGCCATACTAGAAACAAACCCCTGGCTGTAAGCATCTGCACCAAAGTACTACTCACCGTGAATGTATTCCCCGGAGGTAGTGGAGGGATAACAATGGTTACTTTTGATTCAACTTCATTAAAATCAAACCTGTAGCTATCTTACATCCTTAGTTCTAGTGGATTCTACACCCTCAATGCATCTCCAAGTAGATTGTCCCCATGAACCTGAGCATTTTCATTAAAAATCCCAAGAGGCTGCAACTCAAATCCATCACCTAGATTCCCTCTGATTGGATTGACTTGGACCCCTTGATTATTCATTCTTCTTAATGTTCTGTTCAACTTTGTATCCTATGGGGTCAATGATTCGCCTTGACTCCGTGTACTTGGCATACACTATGGTAGAAATCAGTGAAAAATAAAAACAAAAATAAAAGTAAAATCAGGAAATAATTGAATGAAGTTCAATAATGTAGTTAAAATTATTCTAAAAGCATTATCCCCCAGTAATGGAGCAAAAATTTAATACGCTGAAATTACACCTCCCTAATGAAGCATGAGAGATCGTTGCAATATAAAGAACCCAACTAGTAGGTTGGAGTCGATCCGTTTTAAACTTAACTTAACTCAAAATTATATTGGTTTAGTCAACTTATTTCCGAGACATGTAAGTAAGTAAGGGGGGGGGGGGGTTTGTGTAACAAATAATTGACTGATTGTTAATTAACATGTGAGCAAGATTTGAACATTAATGTTATCAATGAGAGAGAGAAACTAGGGTGTATGTGTTCCCCATAAGTTAATTACTCGATAATCCTAATAATAGTAATCGTATCCTATTGTATCACAGCAAAGTGGTAAGTTATGTATCCCTAAGTGCTTGGTCCGCCAAATCGTGAATTTCACCCCGCACCTTGGTCCAGCTACGTGTGTATAATTTACTAACCCTTACCTTTACATCAGATTAGACATCACATCAATGTATGGCTTAGTTTTTATGCTCGCACCACTTAACATTAAACTATTCAATAGTATCACACTAAATCTCTGTTGATAACTCTTTTCTTATTAACTACCTCCTTGGTCCGGACAGTAGCAGCAAGGCTAGTTCAAATGTTGGCAACCGTTAAAAAGAGCTGTAAACAAAAGAATTATCAATGCATGCATCAACATTAGTAAAGAATTACTTATTTATTATTCAAACGTTGTTAATCGCTCATGGTTACCACAACCCTGGTTATGGATTTAGATACTCATGCTTGAAAGAACACAATTCATATTTTTAGAAAAAGAAATCATGAACTTACACATTGAATAGAAGAAACCCAAAATCTCAACTTGAATTGCAAAGTCAAAATCTTGTCAAACAAACTTGGGAAATCAAATTTCTAAGGATGCAATGTTAATTCTACAAGATAATACCAAAAACTAGAAGTAAAACAATAATGTCTAACCCCCAAGACAAGGTTTACATACCCTATTTATAGAAAAACTAATCCTAAACAAAAAGGAAATGAAATAAGGAAATAAAATTGCTGGACACGTCTTCAATCGACGAGACTTACCTATGGACCGTGATTAGAGCTACAGTACGTAGGTCCTTTCCGTGGCTTGACACTTACACTTTTTTTCTCAGAAGTTGGAACTTTCAACTTTCCGACACAAACAACGGGTGCGCAGTACGGACCGTAGGTTGCCCTACACTCCGCGGGTCGCCTTTCATGGCTCCACACTTACAACTTTTCTTCAAGTACAGTAACTCATAATCTCTGAATCAATTGATGGTTGTGCAAGACTACCCGTGGTTTGACCTAGGGTCCGCCACTCTCTTCTGTAGTTCAACACTTGGTCCAACTTCCTTGAGTATCATTCTACGCCAGCCCATTGACGGACCGTGACTGGACCTACGGTTTGTAGGTCACTTTAGTCGGTGGCTCTCTCTGCAAAATTTTAGTTGTCTATCTCGACGACGTCCCATTCTATTTCCTGCAAATATAGAACAATAAACATTAGTTCTAATACAAAATGAACCTAGACACATAAAACTCTTAAGTGAAATGTATTAAAGATACTGTAAACTCACGGTATATCACTAATGCGGCCTCAGGCTCATGAAATCATAGGCAAAGCTCACTGTCCACCACAATCACAACCCTAGATGCTCATGACCATGATGAAGAATTTTGTGCTGCACAAGTAAATGAACATCAACTGGTTTAGCCTTGTATAAAAATCCCTGATGGGGTGTTTAGGATTTGTTCGAAACCCTGGCATGGAAATAAGATATGTTACCCCACCAAATTCAGCTTTCTAAACTCTATGGTGTTGTTGAAACTTCAAATTAAGGTCATCTTCATGAACAGTAAGTCCCACACCAAGCTCCATTTTAAGCTAAATTCCACAAGGGGAGTCAAAATGAGTGCAAGAGCCTCAAGATCCACATCAAAGCTCTTTATAGTCTGAAATTGATGTTCTAGAGCTAACAAAACTAACTGAATTTCATTTCCCGGTTGTCTACCTGAGGTTTTGGTCAAAATAAACCAATCAAACTTTAGAAGCATTAAAACACAAAAAAATTACACAAAACTCAAACGAACGACCATGCGATCAAACCGTCAACCCCATCAAGTCATCATTTAGTCTAAGTGTGTGGCAGACACTTTAGTTAACGGACGAGATAAATGTATTTTGAGAGTAGTGTCTTATATTATCGCTGCATGTCCTGATTCTGCAGTTGTTCATGCATCTGGTGTATCACGAGGAAGAGATTGGTCTTCCAATATTTTTATTTTATTCCATATGATCTTCATTTCCTAGACATCTCTCTTGCGATCCACATTACTCACCCCGATAGTGGGGGAGTCAATAATAACCAAGGGTAGAACTAGGAAGGGTATATAGAGCGTCATTTTCCTTGCCTTTCTTCGTACATGCATCAGAACTATCTCCCCATAGTTTATATGGACTCACACAATTTAACAAGCGATGAGTATGGCATACATCATTTCCAGATTAAGTTATAGGCTCTTTGGTCATTTTTGGATGGCATGGGCCACACACACAAATTTAAGTTAGTCTTTGAACTTCAAGTCTTTGCGAGAATTTTAACCTCCTATTGTAGCCCTGGTGGGCTAGTCCACATCAATAGTTTTTGCAACCCATCAAATTTGACTGCTCTTAATGGTAATTTCTCAGCAAATCAAAGTAATAGTTAAACTATGTTAATTAGGACATACAATTACGGAAAATCTTATTTGGATTGTTCTATGAAGTTGGGATATTTTAAGGTGTTTACTTGATATTTTGTGGATGAAATGTTGGATATTTATATGTATAATTATTTTATTGTTGTGAATTTTCAATAAGAAAAGAGAAGCATAAGTGTAGGGGAGTGTTGAGTTGTTAGTTATAGATAAAGCTTTTTGATCGATAAATTGTATACTAGCTATCCTTTAGCTTAACGTGATTCTTATTGTTGTTGTTTGAAGATTAAGGTGTTGTAACATGTAATTTTTATCATGGTGTCCAGTTAACTTTACTTAAACATTAAGGTGTTGGAACATGTAATTTTCATTCGGTGTGAATTGTGTGTCTTATCGACATGCATCGAGAGAGAGCCTAAGGACTGAATGCATCTTGAGAGAGAGAGAGAGGGGCTAGTGAAACCTATACAATACATCTTAGGGGAAAATAAGGATTGAATGTGGAAATGATGAATTGTTGACAATCTCATGTAATGAAGGTGTTTTTGTTTACTTGTAATTGTGTTTGTGTGAATATTTGTTGGCTTGGGTGCCATGCCTTGTACGAAATATCACTTGGTAGGCTCAGGTACTACGCCTAGTACATATTATTGGTTAGCTCGGGTACCACACATGGTATGAGATATTTCTTCATTATGGGTACCACACCCGATACATATTATTGATTGGCTAGGGCACCACAAATGATACGGGATAACTTTTAGTTTGCTCAAATACCACGCCTCATACATATTATTGATTAGATTGGTTAGCTCGGGTACCACACATGGTATGAGATATTTCTTCATTATGGGTACCACACCCGATACATATTATTGATTGGCTAGGGCACCACAAATGATACGGGATAACTTTTAGTTTGCTCAAATACCACGCCTCATACATATTATTGATTAGATTGGGTACCATGTATGGTACATGATACAATTTGTTGGATCAAGTACCATACCCAGTACATGTTTTGACTATTTTCTTTGAATTGAATATGACTTAAATGTCAACTGATGGTAGCCACAAGAAAGTTTGTGCTAACATCCCATATTTTTATCAATGTATTATTATTGTATCCTTACTATTATTATGCTGTTGTTACTCTTGACAGTAAATTTTTATTTTTTATTTTACTGAGATGAATTCTTGGAGAGTTTCTTGAACCAATTTTATCTATTATTGTTCCTCAACTAGAAGTGTGTATTTTTATGAAAATTTCTAGTTAATTTAAATTATCCAACCAATTGATTTAAATTTGTGGATAAGTGAAACTTTGGTTTATAAAAATATAAAAGAGGCAAGAAGGAATTCCCACACTCGCTCTTGACAAGTGCTCAAATAAAACATGAAGCGGCTTCTTCATTCTTCCTCTTCAATCGAATTTTTCTAATCTATTCTCTTTAAATTTATCACTACCAATCCATAAAATTTTGGTACCTCTCTAACCACATTCATGGTAAAGGAAACCCCGGATTTTAAAAGAGAGCAACCCCATCCAAGAAGATCAAATTATGTATCATTTTTGTCACATTGATTTCCGATATTCATTATAATGGCTTTCTAATCTATATGAACATCACTTTTCTACCAATTCTCTTTTAGTAAAAAAATCTTAGGATGGAAAGACATTGGAATTATAGTCCCCATTTTTTTGCACGTGACACATTATATGATATATGTACTTGCATGGTAGTGACATAAAGGATCTACAAGTTATATCTTCTCCGTCACTTCAAAGTATATCAGTTGTACCCAATGATCTTCAATAATAAAAACCTGATTCTCCTAACCCCACAACTACAACTATGGCCTCGACATCTCATGCTGGTACCTGTTCCCTTAAATACATTTCTTCCCTTGCTATTCACCCCATCTGTCCAATATAATCCTAGGAAATTAACAAAATTGGAATGTCAAAAACTACATTGAATTCTCTTTCAAGTGTAATAATAAATCTTGGCCCAAAAATGACATGTTCTTTGCATGTGAATGCTACTGTAATTACAATTACTAATGGACCAAATTCAATTGAGCTGACATATGTATCACTTAGCAAGCAGTGAAAACTATCTCCCATGAGAATTGAAGATCACTTAGAATTGATGCAATCCATTCAATCTTCATTATTACATATCTCAAATATCAGTGCACAGGCTTTTCTAGCACTATTAATGAAACCTCTGCCATCAAATAACAGTAAAGAAACCCTAGAGTCATTGCTGAAATCCACAACAAAAATATTAAAGGTATCATCATTATAAAGGTAAGTATGCTTGAGGAAGAGATCAGGTGCATCTTAGACGTCATCGACACATAGGACATTTACTAGGAAGGCAAAATATGAAAAATAGAGTTACTTTATATACACATTAAAGTTCAAGAAATCATGTGGTGGGAAGAGAAGCTGAGAACTCCTGTCTCACAAGAAGATTTAAGGAGGATTTTGATTTTGAGGAAATAAATGTAAAGTCCATCAACAAAGAGGTTTTAGACCTTTTTAGCAAAAGTAACAAGATCAAAGAGGATGATTAAAAGCAGAATGAAAAATTTATGGACGATGATGATGTTATAGGTGAAACCAGAGAAGTACATATAAAAAGAAAATAGAAAGTGAAGTGTGTTAAGTGTAAGAATGACTTCTTTGATTCTCTTTTCTATGGTGCACCTGATCATGAATCATCAAAACATTACACTGTCTAAACAAAGGAAAAAAGATTATGGGACATTTGGAGTTTAAAAATATAACTCTTCAGAGTTATGAGAATATGAAAGAGTTATGTTTTTCAACTCCAAATGTCTCATAATCCTTTTTAATTTTTTCAGACTGATTCATGATCAAGTGCACCATACGAAAGAGAATCAAAAATTCATTTTTTCTGTAAACTTGCTTCCTATTTTACTTTACATGTAGTTCTTTGGATTCACCTTTAACATCATCATCATTCATCACTTTGTCGCCCTAATTTCTGTCATCTACTTTGGCTTTTATATTTTTGCCAATAAAGTCTCGAACATCTTTCTTATTCGACTTTCCATTAATTTCCTTGAAATCAAAACACTTCCATGTTTATATAAATCAACTTCATTTTCAACATTTGACTTTCTTAGATAATCACCTATGTGCCGATGAGGACCTTAGTGCACCTAATATCTTACAAAGAAACCTTTAGATTGATAAGCTAATATAGATACCAACATATTTTAGTTGTGAGTCCCTATATTTTAGGGTTTCTTCAATCTTATGTAATGGCAGTGGTTCCACTGGTGCTTGAGCAGTCTATGCATTGATATTTATGGTCTGCAATCGTAGAAATACAAAGTATATACTCTATCCTGACTGTTTCTTGATTATCATGGGAGATCATTTTGACTATTTAGTGAATGATACACCTATCGGCTCAGATGAATTTGTTTCATCAATAATTAGATCTGGAGTAACATTGTAACTAAGTATTTCTAGCAAAAAAGATGTCATTTTACTGCAAAGATCCAATGTTGCATGCGAAGAGAACTAGATCCATTGTTTGTATTTAAAGAAGATGATAAATTTGATACTAGTTTACAAAAGTACCCAGGATTGAATTGGACAGACAACATGGATAGAAATGAAGAAAGTGTATTTGGGAAATGAATATCACTATGAGATGTCGATGCCTTATTTTTAGGTGTGGGTGTGTAAAATGAGGCTATATTATTGTAGGAATGTCAAGTACAGATGAATGTACTTTGAGGTGATGGATAACATATAGCCTGCAGATCATTTATGTCACTACCGCATAAGTGTATACATACCCATAGATTCTCTTATGCGCAGAAAACTGAGGTTCATAATTTCGTTGTCTTTCTATCCAAAAGGATTTCACATTCCAAAAACCAATGGTAGAAGGATGAGGGTTCATACTGATAAGAAAGACTTTTTCAGAAATTGATACGACAAATATGAGATCACCAATACGTAATTTGGCTATCGTGACTAGGGAGGCTCTCTCATAAGTTCTAGTAATTTTCGCTGCTATAATTGTTGTTTGACATATGTGAAAACCCTATTTAATTTATAGTAAGGAATCATAGTGGTTCAAGTGAAGAAGAAGAGTACATAACAAACCACTTCATATTTTATTTGAGCACTTGACAAGAGCAAGCGAGGGACACTCTTTTTTACCGCTAGTCTATTTGTATTTGTATCTAGATGCACAAAACTATCACTTATCCACAAATTTCATTTTGAAAAATAACTCGGTTCGAGAATCTAAATAATCTAGAAATTTTTGGAAAAATCTATTCCCTATTTCAGTAAAGGAAAAACAATTTATAAAATTAGTTCAAGCAACTAACTAGGAAATCATCTAAGTTAAAATAAATAAAATGTGAGTGTGAAGAATAAAAACTACAAAGAACGGACTTTATTATTCAAATAAGCTAAAAACATTGATAGTAGATAGTAAAGACTTAAATAGATTCTACTTGTTTTTCTCAAAATTGGAAAATAGGATAGACTTAAATAGATTGAAACCTTATTTCTATATTAAACGGAGATAGAATCAAATTAAATCTCCTAATTTTTTCATTGAAGATTTTTTTAATGCCCTACATATACCTCAAACATGTCAAATGATAGTTTAGATTTAAAAAGCATGTCAAATGATAGTTTAGATTTAAAAAGAACATGCCAAAATTGGGTGCAAATGCAAGTTGTTTGTAAAGAGTATGAAAAAATTTGAATTTGCTACTATATTTACTACTAAAGGAAGCTAAATGTATCCTATAATAAAATCATATAAGAAAAGTAAAAATATATGCTCGGTAAAAAAGTACGACAATGATTTTTCTATCACACAATTGTTTAAAAAAAATTCTTTAACATCAAACATGAAAGTACTTCTAACATATATCATATAAACTGATTGGTGCAGATACTATTCTAATATGAAATTAAACAAATAATTATATGAAAATACCGAATCACTAGGATAATAACTTGACTACTAATATTTTATATAAGAAAAACAAGCAAGAATTGTATATCAAAAAACAACAAACATAAGTGAAGAAAAAAAATAGAATTCCCTAGAGGATAAGGATTGGCGCATTGCAAACATACAAATTTATACGATTTAAGAATGAAAATTAAAATTAATGAAATTAGAAAACAAAAGGATAATATTGTGAATATTATGGGTAGCTAATGCAAAATCTATATATATCTCTACCTGTCTTGTCTGTCCATCCGTCCGTCCTTCCGTCTGTTTATCCTTCCGTCTGTCCGTCCGTCCATCCTTTCATCCATTCATCCATCCATATCTATCTATTTGTTTGTATGTCTTGTCTATCAGTTTGTTTGTCCATCTGCCTTTTCGTCCGTTAATCACTTATTCTATCAATCCATTCGTACATCCATCCATCCCTCCATCTATCTATATATCCATCTCTCCATCCATCCATCCATCCATCTATTTATCTATATATCTATCTGTCTATATATCTATCAATCTATATATCTATCTATCTGTCTATCTATCTATCCATCTATCCATCATATCATATTATACTAAAAGTGGGAAGAATCTAAGTCAAAATTGAATTACGGAAATACTGTAACGACCTGAACCGTCGTTATTTAGGAAAGAAAAGTATCAAGGGAAAACTGGGGCCACCATACCACCACAACAGGCCAATTGCCTCTAGGGAGGCGACACCAGAGTGACAAAGCTCACGGTAGAGCGGTATGGACGGGACAAAACTTTAATGACGCGAAACCTTATTTTTTCCTTTTCCCAAAACACCAAAAAGAGGTGAGGATGACCTAGAAACCCTGAAAAGGTTGTCTTGGGCTTGGGAATGATGTAGGAAGAGATTGCAAGTGCTAGGATGAGGATAGCTTGCGAATTCTTTGTCAAATCCCCCGTCACAAAGACTTGAAACAAGAATTGGATCCATAATTCTGTGCAGGTGCTTGGCGTCCAGGTAGGATAAGTTTATTTAATTGAGTAGTTGTAAATATGTGACTCACCGTGTAGTATACTTGTTATTTATGGCAGAAGTCATGCGTAGACTTCCGTGCACTAAAAAAGGAGTAGTCGTACATGTTATCCTAATTTATCCATCCGGATTGTACCTTAGGGGGAGACCTAATCCTGTGAATTAAGGTAGATGATGTTATGATTTCACCTTTGTGTGATGTATGTTAGTATTTGCTTCATTGTAATGCATGTATGTATGAAAATGTTGCACTATTGAATACATCAAACACGAATGAGTATAAATGAATAATTTTGTGCCTTTAATCAACACTTGATCATATGATTAAGAGAATGTACTTTGCGATTATAATTGTGGCTTGTTGAATGGATCGGGTGTTATGTTCCAACACACTCTGGATCGGATATCACGTATCGACATACAAAGAACTTGATTGAATATCCTAAAATAGATTTAGCTAGTACTTTTCTATTCCAATTTATTAGGTAAATTTTTTTTAAAAATTTAAAATAGATAATTTTTGTGGGGGCGGTAGGCTGGGGGACTGTTCTTTTATTCTAACTTTTCATGTGTCATGTTTAAGAGCACAAAATTAAAGGACATTTTTATAAATTCTACATATCTTTTGTTTGATACTAGAAAATTAGGTCTTCTTTATTTTTGAAAAAATTTACATCAAATTAAAATTAGACATATTTATATTTAACTATACTACCTTAAAAGCATGAATACCATAGAATAATGTTAAATTAGTATAATAGTCCAACTTAAAACACACAATTTATTATATCTTCTCTAGTTTATTTTATTTATTTAATTATATTTAAAGTAGATACATTTTTACATTGAAGAACTATGACATTTTTGAAGGCTTCTATCTTTTCCAAAGAGTTATGTGTTTTCTGATGGGTTATGCCTTTTTCGAAGGGTTAAGAAATTTTTAGAATGTAGTAAATTATTTTTGATTGATACGATAAATACCTTTTCATACTACCTTTTGTTGACTATAAATATATGAGTTTCCGCTTATTTTTAAACTATAACTTTGAAAAGTCTTCTATTGTAGTTCTTCTTTTAAAATACTCAATTAATATATCTTCTGTATGTTATATTATATTTATTTATATTATATTATATTAAAAGCATCACACACCTTTTAACATTGAATGATTGTGATTTTTCAAAGGAGTTGAGACTTTTAAGTGAGTTGTGACATTTCCGAAGGATTGTGACTTTTCTAAAGGATTGTAATTTTTCTATTAAGATAAGATAAACATGTTAATACTATACTTTGTTGGTGATGAATGGAAGGATTTCCTCACATCTCTAATCTATGAACTTATTAAGTTTTTGATTCTTCTTTTCTGTGGAATTTGAACGCTTCATAATTTGAATGTTAAATTACTACAATACTCCAACTAAAAACACCGATTTAGTATAAATTATATATATTATATTGATATTTAATTATATGATATTAAAAGCAGAAACTCCAACAACACAATAATAAATAAGCAATATAAGAGTTGTAATTAAGAGTTTATAAGAGTGAATTTGTTTATTTTTATTATCACACCTCGAGCCTATACACTGGACATGACCGGTACTCGAGAACCATTTCTGACTAGTAAAAAAATTTTTGGCATGGATAACTACTTAGAGGAGGACTTATTAAGGCAACGATAGGATCAAAACATATTTAAATTTTAAAACTCAAATACTTATCACATAAATTCTAGAAAATACACAACAACTATTCTTATATTTTGCAAAATAACTCAAGAAAAGTAAATATTGAGAGACACCTAGACTGTGCCTATCTATAATGCCTCTACCGTTAAAGAAGGATGTTGGGTAAAGAGCCATGACATCTCAAAACTACTAATTAGAAAGTAAATGTGAAGTCCTTTGAAATGCTAGGAAGCTCACTAAAAGCTAGCTTAAGTGTAGAGTGATCTCAATGAAGTGTGATCCTAAAAATCTATATCTACATCATAAAAAAATACATGCCAAATGACATTAGTACATTTGAATGTATGAGTATGCAACATATCCAAAGAGAAATAACTGAATGAAAAGACCACCATAAATAAACTATACTCAAGATGATTGTAAAGATATAAATGCCTTAAATTATGTAAAGCTTTACAAAATACTTACTCATCTCTTAACTGTAATGACCAGGTTCCGTCGTTATAGAAAGCCAATGGGGAGAAATTTTGGGTCAGAATTTTTTTTCGTAGTATTTGGCATTTTCCCAACCTAGTCCAGATTTGGATGAAATCTGAGTAATTAAGGTGTAGGGAAAACTGGTATCAACTGGTGATTTATTTACAATTTTGGTTATATGAGGGGATAGATAACTTGTTAAGAAAATCATACGACTTTACAAAATTGAATTCGGGCGAGTACAATACCCGAAATTAATCTTGGCGTAAATGGTATTTTCTGAGTGTCGTTGGTTAGAGGTGTGTTGTGAAATGGGGCCCTCAGAATTAATTAAATAGCTCAGTGTCTTCTGCAAGCCACTTTGGCAGTGGTATTGGTCGCTCTCGCGGGGCCACTGTAACGGGATGAGTGCCATTGTGACGTGCCACAGACGACTTTAAATCATAAACAAACCCCTAAATGTCTTTATTCTACATTTTTTTTACTTTTAGAGCTAAAGAATGACCCCATACAATGTCTTAATTGTTTTAAAACATTCTTGAGGCTAAAGGTAAAACTTTCAACTCCCGAATTCATTTTTTGATTTGTAGAACCTACTTTCTTGGGTTATTATCAATGATAGAGGGTTTGAATTGGAAACCATGGTGGTAAAAGCCCTAGTTTGGTTACTTGGGATCATGGGTATGATCCAGATTTTTAGAATTGTTAGTGATCCATGTACTTAGTGATTGTTTATTGATTCCTGTATTATATTGATTATTTGTACACCAAGACCAAACGGAAAGAATCTAAAAAATGAAGGATCAAGTTTCTTAGGGTATCAAGCTTGTTTTAGGTATATGATGGTTATGGTTCTATGATTGTGTGATGTATGTTAGTTCTTGCTTCATTATGATATTTGTATATTTATGAGTGTTGCATTATTGATCACACTTTTTGTAAATAAGATAGACAAATGACTATATGCCATGAATCACTTCTTGATTGTATGACTTGAGAGTATACTTGTATTTGTGATTGTGGTGTGTTGAAGGATCAGATTTCCATGTTCTGGCATAACTAACTTAGATCGACTGCGACATTCCGGCATAAAGATGGGATCAAATTGCCACGTTCTGGTATGCTAATAATTTGAGTTTGGGTTCCATGCGAGGACCAACTACTTGAAATAATTGTGTATCTTGAGAAATGTAAAATTGTACGTTGTTCATAAATGTGGCGTTATTGTATATATTCTGTACATGAATTGTTTATAATGTTATTGGACTTGCTTACGTTACACTTCCTAGGGTAGACGCTTGATCCTACCAGTACATTGCAGTTGTTTACTGATACTACACTTGCTCTTATTTTTGTTAAGTACAGGGCATCTTTAGGTGACTATTAAAAGACCTCATTCAGAATACTAGTGACCCTCCGAGTTCAAAGGTGAGCTAGTTCTTCCGGGCTGCCTTTGACTCTTTTTAAGTTCCTGTCCACATTTCCGGACTTAGACTAGTTCTTAGATGCTTCTTATATTGGTTGGGTTGTATCCATTTTCCTTTTAGACTTATAGATTTTATTAGAGTTTTGGTACATTGACTATCAGCTTCTAGGTTAATTCTTCATAATTTGTTTTTGTTGATAGACCTTTGTTATATATCTCGGAACTTTATTTGTTTCCTTAGTATTAGACTAGCTTCCGTAACTT
The DNA here is from genome assembly GCA_016801875.1 of Solanum sitiens. Lineage (NCBI taxonomy): Eukaryota > Viridiplantae > Streptophyta > Magnoliopsida > Solanales > Solanaceae > Solanum > Solanum sitiens. Next base: position 287,099 of record JABWTJ010000390.1, read on the forward strand.
AAATACATTAGATTTTGGTTTAGTTGCTTGACTTGGGTTGTAGTAGTGGTTCTCCCACCAAAGAGTTAGTGTGGGTTCTAATCACGATCGGCATGGTTGTGATAAAGTTGGTATTAGAGCCTAGGTTTGTTGATCTTGATGTACCGAAATGAGTTAGTAAAGTCTCGCAGAACGGTATGGGGATGCCTTTACTTTTCTTCGGGAGGATATAGGACTTTTGTAAATCTCTCTTTTTCTCTTGTCTACTTCATCCTATAACTTGATTCCAATTTGTATATATAGATTTGAATTGCTATCTGACCTCCATTACTCTTTTTTCCATACACGGTTAACACTAAATGCAATGATATTCGTCCCATTGCAAATTCTCCAGATGAGGGTTGTACAGAGAGCGGTCGAGGTCGAGGCAGGGATTGAGGAAGATCTAGGGGTAGAAGGTGTAGAAGAGTAGCACCAATCGGGGATGAAGTTCCTATGGAGAATACTCCTATGAGTGAGAACCCTCATGCACATCATGAAGTGATAGAGGAAATGTGGATGTTGAGGAGGTTGGACAAGACAGAGAGGTACAAGACTACCGGTGTTTCTCCCATAGGCCAGTGTTAGCTCAAAAGATCATGTATTTCTTAAAGGGTTTGTTTGGTCCTAGAGTGCTTCCTTCTGTTCAAGAAACTCAAGCTCCCGCCAATCCTTCTATTGGTTTGTTTGGTCCTAGAGTGCTTCCTTCTGTTCAAGAAACTCAAGCTCCCGCCAATCCTTCTATTACTCGTACTACTCCTAAGAAAGGTAGAAACATGAGTAAGGATGCTTTCTTTCATCCTTTGTTGGGTTCTTTTATACTGGTAATGAGCATGACATGTTGACTATGTTTTTGAAGCTTAAGCCTCCTGTGTTTCTATGTTCTGAGAACGAAGATGCTTATAAGTTCATCTTAGATTTATATGAAAGGCTTCATAAGTTGGAATTGTCTATCAACATGGGTTTGACTTCGTGACTTTTCAGCTTCAAGGTGAGGCTAAGTAGTGGTGGAGAGCTTATATTGAATGCATATCTTCAGCTTTACTTCCACTTACTTGGACCGAATTTCATGCTTTGTTTTTGGAGAAATATGTGAAGCGGTCTTTTAGGGATCGTAAGAAAAATGAATTCATGGGTTTGGAACAAGGTGGTATGACAATGGCTACATATATGTCCAAGTTACATCCTTTGTCTAGATATGTTACTCTATTGGTGACCACTAAGGAGGAGAAGATCCGGTTATTTATTAGGGGACTTAATTCTTAATTGCAAGTATTATTTGTTCATATGAATTCTGTAAGAAGGAACTTTAATGAGGTAACCAACAATGTTAAGAAAGTCGTGGGGGTGAGGACAACCATGCTAAGGCATTAACTAAAACGGCCAAGAATTCAAGCAACTTTCAAGGTTCTAAGTCCAGAGGTTCGAGAAGGCCAACACTGGCACCCAAGCCAATTCAGTCCGCTATGCCCGCCTGTACGTGCAACTACTTTTTAACTTTGCATTATAATTTGATTCAAGATAGTCAAGGAGTCGCACCTTCGCCGGGTAGCATGCCCTCTTTTGATTGTACTTGTTACAACGCGGAGAACTTGAGCATATAAGGAGAGATTGTCCCCACGCATATGTATTTGAGTCTGCAGAGAAGCATACTAGAGCAGTGGTATCCACGTGAATTGGTAACAATGGTCAAGGACGTCTAGAAGGTGGGCAAGGAGGTAATCAACGAGGCCGTGGAGGTAGATGAAATGGTATCCAAGCAGGGGTAACATGCAACCAGTAAAGGAAGTGGTGGGTCAATATGATAGGGCTAAGTGTTATGCATTTATAGGCAAGAATGAGGCAGAGACGTCTGATGCAGTGATCACAAGTTCTATTTTTGTCTGTGACCAAATGACTAATGTGTTGTTTGATCTGGGTTCTACTTACTCTTATGTATCCATGAGATTTGCCTCAAAGTTTGCTATGGTTTGTGATGTACTTGATTCCTCTATCCATGTTTCTACTTCAATTTGAGAGTCAGTCATAGTCACCCATGTCTATCGTGCTTGAGCTAATTTGGTGATTTTCGATATGAATGAATTTTATATTATCTTAGGGAGGACTTGGTTGTCCCCCTATAATGTTTTGTTGAATTGTAATACTAAATCTAACTTTAGAAATTTCGGGAAGGGAAAAGTTAGAGTGGGAAGACTTGTACACGCCTAGAAAAGCTAAGATCATATCCTCCATTTGGGCTGGAAAACTGGTAGGGAAGGTTTTTTTATCTTGTTCGGCTCCTATTAGGTTTGTGGAGGTTGAGATTTAATCTATTGAGTCCATACATGTAGTGTCAGAATTTAGAGACCTGTTTCTTACTAATTACCAAGTATGCCTCTGGATAAAGATATAGATTTTTGCATTGATTTGGAACCTGCTGCTCGTCCCATTTTTATCCCTCCATATCGCATGGCTACAATAGAATTAAGAGAGTTTAAGGTTCAAATCCAAGAGGTTATTGATAAGGTATTTATAGAACCTAGTGCTTCCGCATTGGGTGCCCTAGTTTTTTTATAAGAAAAATGATGGTAGTATGAGAATGTATATAGATTACCAGCAATTGAATAGGGTTACTATTCCGAAGAAGTACCCTTTACCTTGAATAGATGATCTTTTTGACCAATTGCAAAGTGCATCCATTTTCTCCAAGATTGATCTAAGGGCTAGCTACCATCAATTGAATAATAAGAGTGAAGATGTGCCGAAGACAGTGTTTATCACTCTCTATGGGCACTATATGTGTTTGGTTATGTATTTTGGTTCGACTAATGTGCCTGCAACTTTTATGAGTTTAATGAATGGGGTGGTCAAGCGTTCTTGATTTTTTTTTGTAGTCTTTATTGATGACATTTTGGTCTATTCAAAAAGTGAGGAACAACATACCGACCATCTTAATATTGTTATGGGTGTTCTTGGGAAACAAAGATTGTATGTTAATTTTCGAAGTGTGAATTTTTGTTGACTTGTGTAGAGTTTATGGGGCATGTAGTCTAAAAAGAATGGGTAATGGTAGATCCTCAAAATATTGAGGCGGTTAAGAATTGGGTTCGTCCATGTTCTATGACCAAAGATAAGAGATTGTGGGGCTCACGAGCTACTATCGTCAATTTGTGAAGAACTTTGCTTCTATTGACACTCACTTGACTAATTTAACCAAAATGGAGATGCCATTTGAATGGAGTGAAAAGTGTGAGAAGCAATACTCTCTTGACCACCACACCTATTCTAGCATTACCACTAGAAAGTAAAGACTCCGTCGTTTATTGTGATGCTTCACATTATGGTTTGGTGTTGTATTGATGCGGGATAAGAATGTGATAGCTTATGCCTCGCGTCAATCGAAGGTGCATGAGGGAAATTACCCAACACACAATTTTGTAGTCTGCAGCATGTGTTCACTAAAATGAATTTAAATTTGAGACAATGAAGATGGATGGAGTTACTCAAGGATTACGATGTGACCATTCAATACCATCTAGGTAAGGCTAACATTGTGATAGACGCTTTGAGTCAAAAGACGGTAAGTATGTGTTGTTTAGCTTACTTGAGTGTATCCAAGGGACCTTTGGCTAAAGAAATTTAGACATTATAGTCGAAATTCATACGATTGGGCATCTGAGAGAAAGGTGGGTTGTTACATAGTATTAAAGTGAGGGCCACATTCATTGAAGAGATCGAGGCCAAGCTATTTGAGGATGAGAACTTGAATGAACTTAGAAAGAAGACTACTCTTAGTAAGGCACAAGAGACCACTCTTTATGCGGAAGGTGTACTTAGTTTCGAAGGAACAATTTGTGTTCCTGGAGTTGATGATTTGATTCAAAATGTTTTGATAGAGTCCAATGGTTCATGATATTCTATTCATCCGGGTGTTACGAAGATGTATTGAGATTTGAAGCAAATGTATTGGTGGTCCGGCAGAAAGAAGGATATAGTGGAGTTTGTGGCTAAGTGTCAAAATTGTCAACAAGTGAAATACGAACACCAAAGGCTCCCAGGTTTGCTTCAAAGAATGCCAATTCCATAATGGAAGTGGGAAAGACTTTGGGGAAGGTTGATTCTATTTGGGTAGTAGTTGATAGATTTACTATGTCATCCTATTTCATTTCGGTAAGAATATATTATAGTGCTGAACAATTGGCTAAAGTTTATGTGAAAGAGATAGTGAGGTTGCATTGGGTTCCCCTCTCTATCATCTCTGATCGTGGTACGCAATTAAAATACAAGTGTTGGAGGAAACCTCATGACAAATTGGGTATAGAACTCACTTTTAGTACAAGCTTCCATCCACAGACAGACGGGCAGTCAGAGAGGACTATTAAATTGTTAGAAGACATGTTGAGGGCATGTGTGATTGATTTTGGAGCGCATTGGAATAAGTTCCTACCCTTGTGTGATGTAACACCCCGTATCCAAGACAGACCAAAAATGTAGATTTTAAGAAGTTGTAGGCTCCACTGACGGTCGACCATTATGGACCGCCAGTCAGCTCCGTCGATTGGCTAGTCGAATTTCATTCCTCAATTGTGAATGACGGTAGACTAGTACGGACGATCAGACAAATTACGGTCTATCGATCAGCTTCGTCGATGGGCGCGCCAACTTTCGGTCCTCAATGGTTAACGACGATTAACCAATATGAACTGTCAGAATACTTACGGTCCGTTAGTCACCTCCATCAATTGACTAATAGACTTTCAGTCCTTAGTCGAAAACAAAGATCGACAAGTATGGACTGTCAGATGACTTACGATTTGTCAGTAAACTCTCTTAGTGATTCCGATAGCTTCCAAGTCAGGGGTCTTTTGGTCTTTTTGTTGTTCGTTTGTACCCTAAGCTACGTTGTATAGACCCTAAATTTTGAGGGTTTAGTATGTTTAAGCCTAGAAACATAAATAGAACTCACCTTAGGCAAGTCATTTTTGAAAACATTGAAAATTAGAAGCAAAGAGGAGTAAAAGGTCAAGAACCGTAGTTCAAGAATGCAACAAGGTTCCATCTATTCGATCTCTCAAAATCTAAGGATTTCTCTGTGGAATTCGTCACCAGGTATGTGGGATTTCACTAGTGGGTTCCTTTCTCCCATTAGCTATGTAAAATTCAGTTAGTTTGTTGATTTCCTTATTATGAATAGACCTAAGGTTTCTAGAATTACAATATATCATTAAGAATTACATAGGTGTATGTTCGTTATTGCATGAATTTTAGAACCCTTGCTATGTACTTCTTTAGTTCTTGAATTACACATACTAAGTCATATATACGAGTCATTCAATTATATATTCCTCAGTTATTAATGCATCATTATTAGATTAATTGTTGCATTATCAGTTTGGCATGTTCATTTTTTAGCTATCCAATATTACATAAACTCAGTCATAATGTGTTAAATAATTAATTCATTGGGAGTAGCATAATACCGTGTTTCACTAGCGCTTAGCGTACCCAAGTAGTCCCAGAAATACTAGATAAATACGTTGTAAGTCCCCTCTCTAGGCATCAGTTTAGTGATCACGCCAGCATGCCTCCATACCTTTGGCCGGGTTTATTGGGTCCTCTCGATAGGGAGTTTACATCGGACTCCACATTTAGTTCATATGGTTTTGCTGTTGGTTATTAGTAGTTTCAAGAGCTCAATCAGACTCTATTTCATTGATCATATTTACAATTCAGTGAGTATTCAGTCTCAACATGTTATAAATTTGGTCATTGCATTGAGTTAGCTTAGTATTTAGTATATCATGTTCACAATATTATACTTACTTTTCTGCTTATTCAGTTATGTGTTATTTCATCTTTACTCTATGTTACATGCTCAGTACCTCTGAAGTACTAATGCATTCGCGTGCTACATCTTCTCGCGATATGGGTTCAGGTTCTTATCATTTAGATCACTCTTAGATCGGTTCCCGATCTCCATTTTAGTAGAATCAGTAGTGAGTCCTCATTCTCCGAGGACAATGGTTATGAGTTCCTTTTTTGTATTTTTAGTCCTTTAGTTTCATTTTTTCTAAACTTAGTTGGGGCCTATCCCACCATTTCTAGTAAGGTAGAGGCTATTTTAAGACATAGTTAGATTCAACTTAGTATTAAGTTAATATCTTTTTTGTATTAAAATCATCAGTATTTCATTAATCTCACTTATTGTATATGGGTATTCCCCATCCTTTCATTTTGCTTATAATATAGCTTTCCCATAAGTTAATTATCTTTATTATGCTCATGATCATGCCATAAGGGTTAATTTGGGATCACTTGTGGTCTTTGGTCCCATGTCTGCGTCTAGGGGTAGCTCAGGGTATGACAAACTCTGTATTAGAGTACTAGGTTTAAGAATCCTAGGATGTGTTAAACGCTGCACCAAATAAAGTCATTTTCATGGGTGTGAAGGGCACCACACCTGATGAGAGGGAGATTGTGAAGTGTTTTAGGAAAACTTCACTTTCTTGATATTTTTATCATGCGTTGGCATGATATTTTTTGAATCCATCGTTATGCATTTGAAATCATTCCTTCTTATAGAGTTTACGCATTGGATGCTAATGCACACAATGCTAACGCAGTTCCTCTAGTACTAGATCAAGAAGTTTTGATGCAGAGTTTCAGAACACCAATATAGGTTTTAGTTCAAAGTATGACCAACAAGAACAATCAATAGTTTCCTGTTCCTACTAATAGAAATTGTGGATCAGTGGAATCTAGAGTTTAAGATTTCGGTAGGATGAATCTGCCTGAGTTTTTTGGGTCGCAAGTAGGGAAATACCCACAAAATTTTATTTCTAAGGTTAAGAAAATCTTTGGAGTGATGCAAGTGACTGGTGGTGGAATTGACATCCTACTAGCTTAAGAATGTGGCTCACATATGGTATGTAAGACCCCGAAAATGAATTAATGTTCTTAGAGCCTCACATATGTATAAAAAGGTTTAAAATATGTTCATTAAGTGTTTTATAGTATGTATACTTGATTTGAGGTGATTTGGAAGTCAAACGTCAAGGGACGATCAAGACGTTAGATGACTAGTCACCAAAGAGACTTAAGTGTTTTATGTGCTTATGTGTGTGTCATGGGCTCATGAGGTCAGTATATGAGTTATAATGATGTTTATAGGAAGTGTGTTAAGTTTCGTGAAATTTGGAGGTCAAACGTTCAAGAACGTCCAAGAGGTTCAAAAGTTAGCCTTTTAGACGTTCTAGTGTGTCCTAGTATGTTGGCCTTGTTTTCATGTGTTGTTTTCAGTGGAAAGTCAGTGTAGTTGACCCTAGTATCTTAATAGACATGTTAAGGGTCAAAACGTCTGGGTACGACTCCTCGAGGACCACCCGAAGGGCCCCCAAGGAGGACCCAAACATTGGACAAGAGGCTTCCCAAGGCAGCGAGCAAGCCAAGAGTTGGACTTGACCTGACGTACACGTAGCACGCACCTCACTGTCCCAAAAATTATTTGAGGCAGAATTGGGAGGCTTCCCCGCGACGCGCTGCCCACTCCCAGATGCGGTTGCGTTGTTTTTAAGTCAATTTTGACATGTCTAAGAGTCCCAATAAATATGGGGGTGTTTTGGTAACTTAAATGGACGGTTATAAACTGATTTTATGACTTATTTAACCACTTTTCCAATCCAAAACCCCAACACCCAACAAGATAATCAAAAATCCCAAATCACTCTTCTTCTCCAAATTCTCTCAAACCTCCATTGGAGGGAAAACTCAAGTTCAAGCTATGGGGTGGATTTTCATGGTTTCTTCTCAAATTTCTCTTGGGTATTCAATAAATAAGGTATGGTGATCCTTCATACTTAGTTATTCATTCATCTAAGGAGTCAATCAATGATTTTCAAATATGACTCAAAGACCAAAATTCCCAATTTCCAATCTAGCCATGAGTTCTTTCTCAAATTGATTTCAAAAGCATGTTTATGATATATTAATGATTATATACTGTTTTTAATATGAATTTCAATCCAATTGCATGATGAACCCATGTTCTCTCCAATTCTCAAATAAGCATATGTTATGGGCATTGTGATCTTGACTTTGTATTGAATGAATTATGATTCTAGCATGTTGAATTGCTTATATCTAATGTCTAAATTGTATATTGATGGTGAATTGTTGATGAGTAATCCATGTGAATCAAAGTTTGATGGTTTGAATGAGATTAGGCTATAATTCTCTTATCTTCTCAAGATTGCTAATGTAGCTTCAATGTGATCTCAATTCTATGGTAAACTGAAGTATGATTTAGTTTATGCAATTATTCATTTAGCTATTGTTTTATACATGTATTTATGTTGAACCATGGGAATTGATCATGCTGATCAAAGCTTGGAGGAAATTGTAAGTTTGCCCTATTCTCTCTACTCTTCTTATAGAATTGCTAGCTGATGTAGCCTTGTATGGCTTTGTGTGGTATGGTCCACTTATGGTGGCGGTGTTTACTTCTTGTCAATCTATATATGTGTTAACTATTGCCTTGAAGGCAATTTCATGATTATATGAGTGTGTGGTTATGATGATCACACAATGTGAAGTATTATGCCAAGTATCCAATGCTAGTTTATGATCTAGGTTATGTTGATAGTGCTTCCTCTACATTCAAACGACTATGTTAGGGATAGGTATGGTCTACATATTGATGTTTGAACACTCTTGTGTAGTATGATCCCTACCTATGAACCTCTACATGAATGTGTGGTCTTAAGCATGACTAGGAGTCTTAGATTCAAGTAATTAAGATGTCTTGTCTCCTATGTTATAATCTTGTTGTGTGTGGTCTGTAGTTCCTATTACTGTATGTGTGAGTTGTCTATGGTTTAAGGGACTTAAATGTGTATTGTGATAATTGAAAGGTGGATGCCTCAATGTTAGGATTGTTGCCCTTATATGATAATGTTGACCAATGTACACACACTCACACCTGATACACGCTTATCAAAGTAGTATAGGTTCATGGTGTCTAATGAAAGGATAATTATCATATACACTAATGTATACTACTATTCATGTTAAGTATAGGTTTATGAAGTATGATATGTATCCCTTAACTAGGTAACTTAATAGGTGTACTAGTATGGGCAAGGGTATGGGACTTTGTCTATGCATTGCACATGTGTGCCTTGATAGGATAGTTCCTAGGCTTCGTTTTCTATGTATATGAACATGAATGCATGGTTATGTTATGAATATGTATAATGTCTTAAAGTGTTTATATGAAAGGATTGCTCATATAGTTACACTTCTACACTTATGCATTAATAATGTAAAGTATGAACATGTGTGGCCTTAATGTGTTTATGTGAAAGGTTTGCTCATGTGTATATATATACACACACACATGTATGATGATCTAGTCAAAAAAGGGGCGCTTGGAAGGTGTTCCCAAGAGTACGCTAAACTAGATAGGTGCTTGAATATGCTATGTCCATGCGAAAGGGTTTCTCACATGACTTAGGTTAATGAAATCTCATCTATAACCTATGAGCTAAGCATATGAGGGGTTAACTCTCCTAAGCCTATATTTTATAAATAAATGTAATAATGACTTTTCAATAAATGGAACTTAGCTTAGTACCGAGTGAACTTGTAGATGAGGGGGTGGCACCTTCCGAAGGAGGGAAGGTAGGGTTCACTATAGTCCTTACAGGGTGGATAGCTTCATAGCCCAACAAGGGCATAGAGTGATATTTCCAAGATGGTCCCCAAGCTCCATAAACTATGCTTGCCACATAGGATCTAGCTAGTGATATCACTTAGTATGCTAGCATGTGTTAATGTTCTACCTTGGCTAGGTAAGAACACCTTCTATTGGTGTAAGGCTCTACAACACCAAATTCCAGATTTAGCACCCATGGTTTTAGTGTCGGTTAAGGCTATAGTTTCCCTAAAGTAAAATGGACAACGGAAGTAAATGACTAGGACCCTAACTAGGATGACCTAAGGGAAGTTTCTCAGTGTAGGTGGGGGTAAGGGACTTCACCTATGCATTTCACAAGTAGCTCTTGAAGGGAGTTTTAAGAAGGTGTTCTAATGTATATGATTATGTTTATGTTCTTTATGCATGACATTGTAGTGTTGTCTACTTGTTGTGATGATATGCATGGTATGAGTCTATATGATGTATCCTTACCTTATATGTATAGTATGGGTCTTATTGACCAAAGGATGAAGTCTTGCTTGACATGAAGGAGGTTTTCTATGCTTGTCTTGTTGATAATTTAAGGGCATGTTAAAGCTTGTAGTCTCTTTGTAGGTTTACTTAGTATGTGTGAGGTTATGGGACTTCACATGTACATTGCACAAGTAGAATTAGGAAGGGATTATGAGTAGGGTTCTATGTGGTTCTTATGAGGTGAAGTCCAACTATGTTAATATGACTACTACCTTGCTATGATTTTGTTGGAAGTCTTTTCTTGTATATGGTCTTGTAATGAGTCCATATATGTGGTCCCTAAAGCATGTTGGGTCAAATATGAGTTAGGTATCTTATAATACGAAATACTTCTATGAATGCATGTGTTGGGTTAATGAAGGTTGTATGCATGACTCCCTAGTAGCCTTAAAGTGATGGTTGAGTGTGGATAGTGTTATGGGACATTGTCTATACATTGCACCAAGAATCACTAGAGGGTTAATTGGGAAGACAAGGCGCTAAAGTAAAAGGAAAGAGTTCACTATAAAATGAAGTAAGTTCACTTTAATTGAAAGTGGGTTTACTGTAAAGTGGTGACTTATATGTCTTAAATGCAATGTGTGGTTTTATATGATGTGTGACCATTGAATATATCTATATGAAGTATGTGAATTGTATAATTCTTATTATATCAAAGTTTTATGAAGTTTTCACAAAAAAGTCATGATGTATGATTTCAAAGTAAAATGTCCTTTTTAAATGCGTGTTTTTGCATGGTTGCCATACTTAGTGCATTCTTGTACTAACGACATTCTTCCCTACCTTTTTACACACAATGTAGGTTATGGATGCTTAAAGGATGTCCATGTGGTGAAGAGCTTGATAGATGTTTATCAAGCTCAAGGAAGGACTCCTTAAGATTCAAGGACTGCCTATGTCAAAATTCTTATTTGAAGTGATCTAATAGCTTAGTCAATATTTTATGTTGTGAAGGGTCGTGTACCTATTATATTCTACTCTATGATGTTGAGTCTAAGATGGAAAAAGAGACTTAGAGTCTAACTATGTATTATGACTTATATTCTTATATAATGCAAGAGATGTTTCTAGCTTATGATGTGCTAAGAAAAGTTTTTAATTTTCTGCTAAATTTACTATGACAATGCGATGAATGATAACTATGGGCTTGTATAAGACCTCCGAGAGGTCAACTACGCCATGTTACTTCTAGGGGGTGCTCCATGGATGTGACATGGTACACTTAATGGAAAGATCCATGGGCTACTCTTACTTTTGTAAGTCCTTATATAGCAGTCCAATTCAGTATTAGTCCAAAAAATTTCTCAGAACCTTTCTCAGTCTCTACTCCAGTTCGTGACCCAGTTATAGCTAGACAAGTATACAAAAATTTACCTATCACGGTCTCTCAGAAATTCACCTCAGAAGACCTCTTACAATTTAAAATTGTAGATTTCAATATTATTCTGGGCATGTACTGGTTACATTCAAGTTATGCCTCAGTTGATTGGAGAACTAGGATTGTTAATTTTCTATTTCCAGACGAACCAATCTTAGAATGAAACGATATTAGCTTAGCTCCTAGGGGTCGATTCATTTCTAAACTCAAGGCCAAAGAGATGATATCTAAGGGTTATATCTATCATCTAGTTCGGGTTAAGGATTCTATCTCCGAAACCCCAACTCTTGAGTTTGTTCCAGTAGTCAACGAGTTTCCTGTAGTGTTTCCAAAAGATATTCCTAGAGCTCCTCCCAAAAGAGAAATTGACTTTGGAATTGATATCCTTCTAGACACCTAACCTATATCTATTCCTCATTACTAAATGGCTCCAGATGAGCTTCATGAATTGAAAGTGCAGTTGAAAGACCTTCTAGATAAGGGTTTCATCAGATGTAGTATTTCTACATGGGGTGCTCCAATGCTTTTTTTTTTAAGAAAAAAGATAGTTCTCTTAGAATGTGCATTGACTATAAGCAGTTGAAAAAGGTCACATTCAAGAATAAGTATCTGATCCCCATTATTGATTACTTGTTTGATCAAACTCAGGGTGCTGGCAATTTCTCAAAGATAGACCTCAGATCCAGTTATCATTAGCTCAAAGTCTGAGATAGTGACATTCTAAAAACAACCTTCAGAACTTGGTATGGTCGCTATGAACTCGTAGTTATGTTATTTGGACTAACCAATGCTCCTGCAGCTTTCATAGATATGATAAACAAAGTGTTCAAACAGTATTTGGATTTGTTCGTTATCGTCTTTATTGATGATATCCTTATTTACTCTAGAAATGAGGAAGAGCATATGAGTCATTTGACAGTTGTTCTGCGGACTCTCAAAGATCTCTAGTTATTCGCTAAGCTTAACAAATGTGAGTTCTGGTTGCAATCCCTTGCTTTCTTTTGTCATATTGCATCTAGCGAGAGGATCCAAGTGGATTCACAGAAGATAAAAGCAGTGAAACAATGGCCAAAACCTACCTCTGCTAAAGATATAAGAAGTTTCTTTGGTCTACTAGATTATTACAAAAGGTTCGTGGAAGTATTTTCATCCATAGACTTACGATTGACTATGTTGACTCAAAAGATGGTAAAGTTTTTGTTCAAATGATTATGAGAAAATCTTTGCAGAATTGAAAAGTAGGTTGACTACATATCCTGTTTTGACTCTACTAGAGGGTTCAGAAGGCTATGTTATATATTGTGATGCGTCCAGAGTTTGTCTAGGTTATGTGTTGATGTAGCGAGATAAGGTTATAGATTATGTTTCTAGACAACTTAAGGTGCATAAGAAGAACTATCCGACTCATGAACTCGATCTTGCAACAGTAGTATTGGCACTCAAAATCTGGAAGCCCTACTTGTATGGTGTTCACGTAGATGTGTTCACTAACCACAAGAGCCTTCAATATGTGTTCACTTAGAAAGAGTTGAATCTTTTCCATAGGAGATTGCTTGCGTTCCTTAAGGATTATTGTCACATCCGGGGATCACCCCCTAGAAGTAACATGGCGTACTTGACCTCTCAGAGGTCTTATACAAGCCTATAGTTATCATTCAACGCATTGACATAGTAAATTTAGCAGAAAATTTAAACTTTTCTTACCACATAATATGCTAGAAACTTCATATCATATATAGATAAAACATGAGTAATAATACATATATAGACCTTAAGTCTCTTTTCCATCTTAGACTCAACAACATTAGAGTACATTAGGGACACGACCCTTAAAACACATTACATAACTATACAATATTGAATGACTTTACAGTAAAGACATAAGTAGGAGATCCTTGAACTTTAAAGATTCCTTTCATTGAGCTTGGGAATCATCTATCAAGCTCTTCACCATTCAAGACATCCTTTAAGCATCCATAACCTACACTTTGTGTAAAAAGTAGAGAAGAATTGGATTAACACAAGAATGTACTAAGTATGGCAACCATGCAAAAATATGCATCTAAAAGGGATATTTTCTTTGAAATCATACTTCATGCCATTTTAAGTAAATCATCATAAAACTTTTATCAATCGAATTTATATCAATCACATAATTCATATAATCATATTCAAAGGCCAAACATCATTCCATAAAGAATTTAAGTCCCATTTGAGGTCACTTTACAGTGAGCTCATTCTCCTTAACAGTGAACTTCCCTTTTTCATTCATTAACCGCCCAACTAATCCTTTAGTGATACTTGGTGCAATGCACCATCTTAGACCACAAGGAAAACCATACATATAACCTACATGAAGCAACACATACCATCATAGGAGTTTAGTACAACATATATTTATTTAGGCCAAGACTAAAAGGTCATTACAGTGAAATCCTAGACATTATGCACATATACTTATTTTATTTCACATAGAACCTTATAAGACCTAACTCAAACCCCCAAATCTAAGTCTATTCGTATGTACATGTAAGGCCCCATAGCCTCACTCATACTTAATAAACCTATCATGAGACCACAAGCCTTTACATCCAAGTCATTCATCAACATAGTGAGAGAAAACACTTCATTTATGTCAAGAAAGACCTTCATCATACGGTCATAAGATCAACATCATGCATATAGATTTATACCATGTGCACCATCATGACAAGTAGATCAATACTCCAAAGTCATGCATAAATAACATATACATAGACACATGCATTAGAACACCTTCCTAGAACTTCCTAAGGAGATACTTGTGCAATGTCTAGATCGGTTCATTACTTCAACCTATCCTAAGTAACATCCCTTAATTCATTCTAGTTAGGGTCCTAGACATTTACTTACATTGTCCATTTTACTTTAGGAAAACTATAGCCTTAACCGACATAGACCATGTGATGCTAAACATGGAATCCGGTGTCATTAAACCCACACCGAAAGAAGGTGGTCCACCGGCCAAAGTAGAACCAAAGGTGACATAGCTTTCTAGGTGGATCCACTAGCTAGTATCCTATGGTGGCAACATAGTTATGAAACTTGGAGGTACATGTGAAAACCCTCTTTATGCCTAATGGGGCATTATAGTTATTCACTTATGGAAACCCTATTTATACCAATTGAGGTATTGTGCTAATCCACCTCATGAGATTTATGGTAGACCTTCCTTCCCACATTGGGAAGGGACACACACTCATATTCAAGTTCACTCGGTGCTAAGCTAAGTTCTCTTTATTGAAAAAGCCTTTATTATCATTTTTCATAAAACATAAGCTAAGGATATTTACCCCCATATGCTTATAACATATTCAAGCACCTATCTAGTTGTAGAGTATTCTTGGGCACACCTTTCAAGACCCCTCTATTAACTAGATCTTCTTTCATGTGTGTGAGTGTATACATATATGTGACCAAACCTTTCACATAACACATTAAGTCACACATGTTCATACATCATATTCATACATATAGAAACCAAAACTAGAACTATCCTATGAAGGTACACATGTGCAATGCATAGGCAGAGTCCCATACCCTTGCCCATACTAGTACACCTATCAAGTTATCCTAACTAAGGAAACACATATCATACTTTCATAACGTCATCTTAACATGCATAGTAGTAGACACTTAGTGAATATGAGAACTACCTTTCATTTAGACACCATGACCTATACTACTTGTAACACACATGTAAAGTGAGTGTGTGTGTACATTGGTCACATGATCACATAATGGCTATCAACAACACATTGAGGCAGCCACCCTCTTAGACCATAATACTCTTTCAAGCATAGACAACACAACACACAATAGCATAGGAGACAAGTTAACTTCATATTACACTTAAGACTCCTAACTTGTACTTTTCATGTATTCACATAGGGGTACATAGGTAAGGGACTATTAACCATTTTAACACATAAATGGCAGCACCTATACTTTACCCTAACATGGATATATACATGCTTATACATTAGCCACGCAACCTAGATCACAACTAGAATAGGAAAGTAGGCATAAATTCTCATAGTATCATCATAAGCACATGTTCATAAGTTCATCAATTTGCCTTCAAGGCCATGGTCAACACATATATAATGACAATAAGGTAAACACCTCCACTATAAGTGGACCATACCACACAATTCCATACGAGGCTTTATCAATTACATAAATATAGAAAAGTAGAGGGATGAGCCATTCTTACCAATTTCTCACCCTTTGCTCATCATTGACCAATACACCCTTTTTATCAACGATTCATATATATAGGAAAGTCGCTAAAGTGATCATTACTTAGACTAAATCATGCTTTATCTACCCTAACATTTAGGTCACATATTGTTCATTACAACATTCAAATTGTAGGCTAGAAGAACCTAGATCAATTCATGCCAAGACTCCTTTTCTTTGATCGTCAAGAATTCATACCCACAACTCATTAATATCATCAATATGAGGCAGTAGTTAAGGACAATATAATCTACATGAAATCTTATTACAATTGCCATAACGACTAGATCACAGTGAACATGCTACTTTAGACATCAATGGAAAAGAGAAGAATCATAGGCTAATTGACATTAATCAACATGAATCACTTATTTACAATTCATCAATAATATCCAATTAAGACAGTAGAAACAACCAGCCCTACACAATCGAATTACACATTAAATCCTTAAGAAGCCAATGTTACAGTGAATCATGTAAAACTAAGCTAAACATGTTCAAATCTTCATATATTGATCCTCATGGATCCATTACATACAATTCAACATTAATTCACGTAAACAACAGTAGATATAGGTGATTCAACGTAAGAACATCACAATTCAATCGATAAAAAGTCATGATCACAATGCCCATGCAAAGACTAAATCAATTTTGTAAGGGACATGGGTTCATCATGCAATTCGAGTCAAATTCACGTTAAAACCACTGTATTAACTTCAATTCAGCATGTTTTAATCGTTCAAAACATTTTTAGCAGATTCAACAAGAAGATGTTTGATCATATTTTTCTCTTTTGAAACTTTGAGATTTAACTCTCTAGATGGAAGGATAAATAGAGATGATGATCACCATACCTTTATCTACATGAAGTCCTATAAAACTTGGTTAATAAATCATGCCATTACAAGATCCAAGCTGTTCTTGAGTTTCAACAGCAATGGAGGTTTCTAGGGAGAAGATATTTGGAGGAAAAGATTTCTTACGTGTGAATGGGATTGGGAATGAGAGGTTCACGTGTTTGATGACTTATATAAACTCAAAATTAGGTAAATAACTCAATTATAGTCGGTTTAGGACGTGGGGTGAATTTCACATTCACCCTATTAATGAAACAGTACGAAGGCACAGGTTGCAGGCCACCATCGACGGAGCCATCTACTGGTCGTAGGTTAGTCGATGGGCCGTGCATTGGCTTCCGTCGATTGGTCCTTGACCAATTTTTGGGTTTAGACCTGCCCAAGATAAGTACCAATCGAGGAGACTTCACCTACGGGCCGTTGGTTGACAACCTGGCCGTCGTTTGGTCCGTCGATTGACACTGCCAAGGTAGTGTCTCGGCCAGCCTTGGATTCTTCTTGTGGGCCCTTTTGCGGGGCCCTTTTAAAGTCGTACCCAGAAGTTTACCACGTAAATATAACCCTTAACAAGTTTTAGACCTGCCACAAAATTTTCACCCAAAAAAAACACCTGCAACACGTCCAAACATGCAAGGCCCCATCAAGACGTACATGAATGTCTCAAGGGCTAACTTTCGAACGTCTTGGACGTTTGACCTCCAAACTTCTCAAACTTCACATAATACCATTTAAAATCATTATAACTCATTTTAAGACTTAATAATCTCATTAATACACATATAATAACTCATAGACATATGAGGCACATAGGTGACTAGTCGTCGAACGTTTTGGTCGACCCTTGACGTTTGACTTCCAAATCACCTCAAACTTTGCACACTGCCTCTTAACCACATTATAAGACATTTTAGGACATTAGAACCTTAATACAACCATGTTAGTCTCTAGAAACCCTAACTCATTTTGGGGGTCTTACAATATCCCCCACTTGGGAACATTCGTCCTCAAATGACACTTACAACATTTCAATCGCAACAAGGACTTCAATGCATCATAGAGCAGTTTATCATTTTCATAACATAAACACATAGAAGTTAATGCACCAAACTTACAAGGAACACTACTTCACATCATTTAGCACTCACTGCACATAAGCACGCAAAACATCAATTTACTCACTCTTTAATTCATCAATTACAAGGCTCTTATCATGTTCATAGGAGGAACACCCTTCTACTAATCATAACATGGTCATTACATTCCATTTTATTAAGAGTTAATCATGCACCCTTCTTTTAATAATACTAAGGCAGATTACAACAAAACTCAAAAGCAAGTAGGCACTCAAACTTCCATGCACATAGACTTGAGTTAATTAAATCAACACAGATCTTTATTAGTTATACCTAGTGCCATGAAGGTAATACTCAACCATACCATGCTTAGTTGTGTCCATTGAGGAATGTCCCTTTCCTCAACACACTTACATGTATCATGAGTTCAAACCTTAGCAAAGTACAAGGTCGATTCCCTTTTAAAATGAGAAATTCTCAACTTTTAAATCAAGACATGCTCATGTTTTCTTTTTTAGTGGAGTCCAAATGGTAAGTCACACCAAATACATCACAACAATTAGGAAGCCATTTCACAAAATCTCAATTTCTAGCATAACATTGGTCTTTACAGTAAACATCATTTGGAAAAATAACACAAATCATAAGCACTCACATGAATACTAAGCTAAACATGCTTTCACTTTTCAAAAGTGAGCCTACAATCATGTTTTCCCAACCATACAAGTCACATAGTTTTCAAGAGACTCCACTTATTTCATTTTAAAGAGACTCAACTTTTCATTATAAGGCTAAACCTTACATATCACAAGTGACTAAAACCAAGTTTCCAACTTTATCTCATGAAGTCAAGTGTACCATTAGCATTTTAGGATGTACAATACTCATGAGAAAACATGTATTTAATCAAAATTTCCATTCAAGAACTTTTGAATATTCATTATATCTTTAAGAAATGTCAATCAATACATACCGAACCTATAAAGTTCATGCAATTCATACTTTATGCAAGACTCTATTCATGAACAAGCTCATCAAGACTTTATTAAATTCAAGATTAAGCAAAAATAGAAGGTCAAGGTAGACAATACCTACAACCTTACTATTTAATCACCATCCCCCACTTAGGGTAAACCCAATTAAGAGCAACTTAACCCAACCTTAAGAGGATCTTAACTTAACACCCTTCATTTTTCATCACTTAAAAGAGATTACCATTTAGAAGGAATTTACAGTAAGTCAAGCAAGGCATTCTAAACTTCATTTCCTAGGCAATTTATCCCCAATCATCATGTTAGGTCATCTCATTCATCTACATAATGTTTTCATACAGTACAATAGACATAAAGGTCATACAATAATAGGGGAAAACATCAAGGAGACTTAGCCATCAAATTTTTTCTTTTCCCTCGAACATCACAGTAAGGTGACTTCTAGGTCACTAAAACCCATATCATCACCCTACCAAGTAATGCATACTACCTCTACACCTAGGACCAAGTATATACAAAGAACTCCAATCCATACTAGGCAACTTATCAAGGACCACATATATACAAGGGAAGCATTGAACACTTTTAAGCACATATTCTTAGGGTAGCATGCTTCCACAGGTAGTCACTAAGCATTTCAAGTTCAAATCATAATAGTAAGCCACCAACATGTAAAACCATATAGTAACACATCATTTCAAAAGAAACTCATGTCAACCATAACAACTTCTAGCATGCTTTAACCATATTATGACACAAATTCTTCAACATAACATGATATTTCACATAAGTCTCATACATAGCAATAAATGGCATCATAACCTCAAAACATGCCAAAATTCACCTTCACACATACTCATTCAACCATAAAACCAAGATAAGCATTTAAACTCACCTTTTCACCCTCGAGCATAAAGATACAATCTCATCCAAGCAATCACATCTAAAAGACCACCGGACAAGAAAACATAAGAGAGAGATCTTATAGAGTTAAGTTCTATGGCACGGTATGAGAATTATGAAGAAGGGAAACTCTATCGTCCTATAGCCTCCCGTACCATTTGATGTGTCGCGACCCACCACCATGCTACGAGACTCTACTAGACATGGCAATATGAGACTTTTAGAACCTAAATCCACTTTATATACCTCATTCTCTAATACCACGTTTGTCACATCCAGGGAGCACCCCCTAGAAATAACATGGCGTACTTGACCTCTCGGTGGTCTTATACAAGCCCATAGTTATCATTCATCGCATTGACATAGTAAATTTTGCGGAAAATTTAAAACTTTTCTTAGCACATCATATGCTAGAAACTTCATCTCATATATAGATAAAACATAAGTAATAATACATATATAGACCTTAAGTCTCTTTGTCATCCTAGACTTAACAACATTAGAGTACATTAGGGACACGTCCCATAAAACAAATTACATAACTATACAATATTGAAAGACTTTACAGTAAAGACATAAGCAGGAGATCCGTGAACTTTAAGGACTCCTTTCATTGAGCTTGGGAATCATCTATCAATCTCTTCACCATTCAAGACATCCTTTAAGCATCCATAACCTACACTTTGTGTAAAAAGTAGAGAAGAATGGGATTAGCACAAGAATGTACTAAGTATGGCAACCATGCAAAAACATGCATTTAAAAGGGACATTTTCTTTGAAATCATACTTCATGTCATTTTAGGTAAATCATCATAAAACTTTTATCAATAGCATTCATATCAATCACATAATTCATATAGTCATATTCAAAGGCCAAACATCATAGAAAATTCCATATAGAATTTAAGTCCCATTTGAGGTCACTTTACAGTGAGCTCATTCTCTTTAACAGTGAACTTCCCTTTTTCATTCATTAACCTCCCAAATAATCCTTTAGTGATACTTGGTGCAATGCACCACCTTAGGACCACAAGGAAAACCATACATATAACCTACATGAAGCAACACATACCAATATAGGAGTATAGTACAACATATATATATATTTAGGCCAAGACTAAAAGGGCATTACAGTGAACTCCTAGCCATTATGCACATATACTTATTTTATTTCACATAGAACCTTATAAGACCTAACTCAAACCCCCAAATCTAAGTCTATTAGTGATGTACATGTAAGGCCCCATAACCTCACACATACTTAATAAACCTATCATGAGACCACAAGCCTTTACATCCAAGTCATTCATCAACATAGTGAGAGAAAACACTTCATTTATGTCAAGCAAGACCTTCATCATACGGTCAATAAGATCAACATCATGCACATAGACTTATACTAAGTAACATCCCTTAAGTTATTCTAGTTAGGTTCCTAGTCATTTACTTCCATTGTCCATTTTACTTTAGGGAAACTATAGCCTTAACCGGCATAGACCCAGTGATGCAAAACATAGAATCCGGTGTCATGAAACACCACACCGAAAAAAGGTGGTCTACCGGCAAAAGTAGAACCAAACGTGACACAGCTTTCTAGGTGGATCCACTAGCTAGTATCCTATGGTGGCACCATAGTTATGGAACTTGGAGGTACATGTGAAAACCCTATTTATGCCTAATGGGGCATTATATTTATTCACTTATGGAAACCCTATTTATACCAATTGAGGTATTGTGGTAATCCACCTCATGAGATTTATGGTAACCTTCCTTCCCACATTGGGAAGGGACACACACTCATATTCAAGTTCACTCGGTGCTAAGCTAAGTTCCCTTTATTGAAAAATTCTTTATTATCAATTTTCATAAAACATAAGCTTAGAATATTTACTCCCATATGCTTATAACATATTCAAGCACCTGTCTAGTTGTAGAGTATTCTTGGGCACACCTTTCAAGGCCCCTCTATTAACTAGATCTTATTTCATGTGTGTGAGTGTATAAATATATGTGACCAAACCTTTCATATAACACATTAAGTCACACATGTTCATACATCGTATTCATACATATAGAAACCAAAACTAGAACTATCCTATCAAGGTACACATGTGCAATGCATAGGCAAAGTCCCATACCCTTGCCCATACTAGTATACCTATAAAATCATCATAGCTAAGGAAACACATATCATACTTTCATAACGTCATCTTAACATGCATAGTAGTAGAAACTTAGTGAATATGAGAACTACCTTTCATTTAGACACCATGACCTATACTACTTGTAACATACATGTAAAGTGACTGTGTGTGTACATTGGTCACATGATCACATAATGGCTATCAACAACACATTGAGGCAGCCACCCTCTTAGACCATAATACTCTTTCAAGCATAGACAACACAACACACAATAGCATAGGAGACAAGTTATCTTCAGATTACACTTAAGACTCCTAACTTGTACTTTTCATGTATTCACATAGGGGTACATAGGTAAGGGACTATTAACCATTTTAACACATCAATGGCAGAACCTATACTTTACCCTAACATGGATATATACATGCTTATACAATACCCACGCAACCTAGATCACAACTAGAATAGGAAAGTAGGCATAAACTTCTCATAGTATCATCATAAGCACATGTTAATAAGTTCATCAATTTGCCTTCAAGGCCATGGTAAACACATATATAATGACAATAAGGTAAACACCACCACCATAAGTAGACCATAACACACAATTCCATACAAGGATTTATCAATTACATAAATATAGAGAAGTAGAGGGATGAGCCATTCTTACCAATTTCTCAACCTTTGCTAATCATTGACCAATACACCCTTTTCATCAACAATTCATATATATAGGGTAGTCGCTAAAGAGATCATTACTTAAATGAAATCATGCTTTATCTACTCTAACATTTAGGTCATATAATGTTCATTACAACATTCAAATTGTAGGCTAGAAGAACCTAGATCAATTCATGCCAAAACTCCTTTTCTTTGATCGTCAAGAATTCAAACCCACAACTCATTAATATCATCAATATAAGGCAGTAGTTAAGGAAAATATAATCTACACGAAATCTTATAACAACTGCCATAACGACTAGATCACAGTGAACATGTTACTTTAGACATCAATGGAAAAGAGAAGAATCATAGGCTAATAGACATTGATCAACATGAATCACTTATTT
This sequence comes from Solanum sitiens, assembly GCA_016801875.1. NCBI lineage: Eukaryota > Viridiplantae > Streptophyta > Magnoliopsida > Solanales > Solanaceae > Solanum > Solanum sitiens. The sequence goes on from JABWTJ010000390.1 coordinate 310,026, forward strand.
ACAATTCATCAATAATATCCAATTAAGATAGTAGATACAACCAGCCCTACACAATAGAATTAAACAACAGTAGATATAGGTGATTTAACGTAAGAACATCACAATTCAATCGATAACAAGTCATAATCACAATGCCCATGCAAAGACTAAATCAAGTTTGGAAGGGACATGGGTTCATCATGCAATTGGAGTTAAATTCACGTTAAGATCACTTTATTTACTTCAATTCATCATGCTTTAATCGTTCAAAATATTTTTAGAAAGAACCCATGGCATATTGAAGAAGAAGATGTTTGATCATATTTTTCTCTTTTGAAACTTTGAGATTTAACTCTCTAGATGGAAGGATAACTAGAGATGAAGATCACCATACCTTTATCTACATGAAGACCTATAAAACTTGGTGAAGAAATCATGCCATTTGAAGCTCCAAGCTGTTCTTGAGCTTCAACAACAATGGAGGTTTCTAGGGAGAAGATTTTTGGAGGGAAAGATTTCTTACGTGTGTATGGGATTGGGAATGGGAGGTTCAAGTGTTTGATGACTTATATACACCAAAAATTAGGTAAATAACTCAATTAGAGTCGGTTTAGGACGTGGGGTGAATTTTCCATTCACCCCTTTAATGAAACAGTACGCAGGCACAAGTTGCAGGCCACCATCGACAGAGCCATTTACTGGCCGTTCATTGGCTTCTGTCGATTGGTACTTGGCCAATTTTTGTCTTGATACCTGACCAAGCTAAGTACCAATCTATTAGACCGTACCTACGGGTCGTTGCTTTACCAACTGGCCATCGTTTGGTCCGTCGATTGACACTGCCAAGGCAGTGTCTCGGCCAGCCTTGGGTCCTTCTTGTCGGACCTTTTGCGGGGCCCTTTTGAAGTCGTACCCAGACGTTTTACACATAAGTACAAACCTTAACAAGTTGTAGACCTTGCACATAAGTTTCACCCAAAACAAACACCTACAACACGTCCAAACATGCAAGGCCCCATCAAGACATACATGAATGTCTCAAGGGCTAACTTTCGAATGTCTTGGACGTTTGAATTTCAAACTTCTCGAAACTTCACATAATCATATAAGCACGCATAGGCATATGAGGCACATAGGTGAGTAGTCGTCGAACGTTTTGGTCGACCCTTGACGTTTGACTTCCAAATCACCTCAAACTTTGCACACTGCCTCTTAACCATATTATAAGACATTTTAGGACATTAGAACCTTAATACAACCATGATAGGATCTATACACCCTAACCCATTTTGGGGGTATTACAATTATGATATGAGTGTTCTCTTAACATATTATCTATAGGTAGTGTAGCCCATGTTGAGGAAGAAAGGAAGGAACTAGTGAAGGATGTTCAAAGGCTTTCTCGCTTGGGAGTTTGCCTAATGAGCATATCATACTGTGTTGTAACAGTTCAGAATGGGGCAGAATCTTCTTTGGTAGTGGAGGTTAAGGAAAAGAAAGAAAGTGATCCAATCTTTCTAGAACTTAAGGGTACAGTTCACAATCAAAGAGTGGAGGTTTTCTCCCAAGAGGAAGGTGGTGTACTTCTCTACCAAGGTAGATTGTGTGTTATTGATGTGGGCCAGCTGAGATAACATATTTTTGCAGAAGACAATAACTCAAGATATTTTATTCATCCAGGCGACACTAAGATATACACCGATATGCGGGACGTCTTTTGGTGGAATGGAATGAAGAGAGAAATAACAAAATTTGTGAGTAAGTTCCCTCATTGCGAGAAAGCAAAGGTAGAACATCAGAAACCGAGGGGTATGACTCAAGAGATTCACATTCCTACTTAGAAGTCTGAAGTGATAAATATGGATCTCATTGCAGGGTTAACTCGCACTCGCGGAACACATTAATCCATTTGGGTGATGGTTGCCAGAATGACTAAGTATTCTCGTGTTTTGATAGTTAAGACTACATATTCGACAGAGGACTACGCTAAGATTTACATTAATGAGATAGTAAGGTTGCATGGTGTTCATTTGTCTATCATCTCAGATAGAGGTCCACAGTTTACCACTTATTTATGAAAGACATTCCAAAGAAGTCTTGGTACTCAGGTTAACCTTAGCACAACATTTCATTAGGAGACGGATGGTCAGGTAGAGCGTACGATTCAGACCTTAGAGGACATATTGAGAGCTTTTGTGATAAACTTCAAGGGTAGGTCAGCTGATTGCTGTCCTCTTATAGAATTCTCCTATAATAATAACTACTACTCAAGCACTTAGATGGACCCTTATGAGGCAATGTATGGGCGTAGGTGCAGATCTCCTTTTAGTTATTTAGAAGTAGGTGAAGCAGCCTTGATAGGACAAGATTAAGTCCATCATGCTTTGGAAAAAGTGAAACTCATTAGATATAGAATTAAGACAGCCCAAAGTCGCCAAAAGTCTTATGAAGATGTAAGGAAAAGGGAACTAGAGTTCCAAACTGAAAGTGTCACCTATGAAGGGGGTGACGAGATTTGGCAAGAAAGGGCTGCTTAGTTCCAGCTATGTAAGCCTTTAGAAGACTCCTAAAAGGATTGGTAAAGTTGCTTATGAGTTAGAGTTGCCAGCAGAATTAGCAGCAATACATCCTGATTTTCACATTTTTCTTTCGAAGAAGGTTGTGGGTGATCCCACACCCATAGTGCCATCAAAGACTGTGGCCGTAAAAGATAGTCTATCATATGAGGATATACCAATTGAGATTTTTGATCGTCAGGATAGAAGGTTGAGAAACAAATAAGTATTTTTAGTCAAGGTTTTGTGGAGGAGTCAGTCCATAGAGTGAGCTACTTGGAAAGAAGAAGAAACCAAGGAGTCCAAGTATCCTCACATCTTTCCTTCCAACTCAAATCTAGATTTAGGTAATAGTTCCGCTTCAATTTTTTTAGTCATTCATACGCAGAATCAGTCTTAGTACTATATTTCTTTAGTTTGTACTTGCATTTTCATCGTATTTGCATGTTTTTGGAACTCAATTCAATTACAAATCAATTTATAGTACTTAGTGGTAGGAATTGCAGCTCTCTCTCCCTAAAGAATAAGCTATTTTAGTGTTCATTACAGCAAAAACGTTCCCAAGGGGGAGATAATGTAACCCCATCTATCCAAAATAGACAAAAAAATTGCAAATTTTTAGAAGTTTCAGGTTCCACTTATTGTCGATTAGTGTGGATCGTTAGTCGACTTATGGTCTATCAATCAACTCAGTCGATGGGCCAATAAACTTTTAGTCCTCAGTCGTGAATGACGGTCCACAAGTATGGATGGTCAGAGGACTTGGACTTAAGGTCTGTCAGTCAACTCTGTCGATGGGCCAGCTGAATTTCAGTCCTCAGTTGTGAACGACAGTCGACCAATACGGACAGTCAGTCGACTTATGATTCATTATTCAACTCCGTCGACGGGCCATCCGACATTTAGTCCTTAGTCGCAAATGACGGTTGACCAGTATGGGCCTTCAAGCGACTTATGGACCATTAGTGATTCTGACATCTTTTAAATCATGTGTCTTTTGATCTTTTCGTTGTTCGTTTGTCCCCTAAGCTACGTCTTTTAAGCCCTAAATTATGAGGTTTTAGTCATTTTAAGCCTAAAAGCATAACTAGAACTTACCTAAGTCAAGTCATTAGTCAAAAAAAAAATTAGAAGCAGGAGAAGAGGAAAAGGTCAAGAACCTTAGTTCAAGAACGTAACAAGGTTCCATCAGTTCCAACCCTAACATCTAAGGATTTCTCCGTAAAATTCATCACAAGGTATGTGTCATTTCTCTAGTGGGTTCCTTTTGCGCATTAGGATTCCCTTATTATGAATAGACCTAGTGTTTCTAGAATTACAAAAAATCATTATCAATTACCTAGGTGTGTGTTCAAAATAACATAATCACATTATTATTCAGTTTATTGCATGAATTTTAGAACCCTAGCTGTTTATTTCATTAGTTCTTGAATTACACATGATAGGTCAGATATATAACTCATTCAGTTATATATGCCTTAGTTATTATTGCATCATTATCAGAGTAAGTGTTGCATTCTCAGTTTTGCATGTTCAGTTTTGAGTTATCCAGTATTATAGAAACTCAGTCATAATGTGATAAATACTTAATTCATTGGGAGTAGCATAATACCAATTTTTACTATGGTTTAGCGTACCCAAATAGTCCCAGAACTAGTAGCCAAGTAGGTTGTAAGTCCCCTCTATGGGAATCAGTGTAGTGATCATGCCATAATTCCTTAAAACCTTTGGCCGTGTATATTGGGTCCTCTATATGAGGCGTATATATCGGACTCTACATTTAGCTCATGTGGTTTTACAGTCAATTATTAGTAGCTCCCACTGTTCATTCAGACTCTATTGCATTGACCATATTTATAGTTCAGTCACTATTCAGTCTCAACATGTTATAAATTTGGTCATTGCATTTAGTTAGCTCATTATTTAGTATATCATGTTAAAAATATTATACTTGCTTTTGTTCTTGTTCAATTATGTATTATTCATCTTTACTCTATCCTACAGGCTCAATACATCTCAATTATTGACGCATTCGTGCGCTACATCTTCTCGTGATGTAGGTTTAGGTTCCTAGCATCTAGATCATGCTTAGATCAATCTCGATATATAGTCAGTAGAATCAGTGATGAGTTCTCCTTATACAAGGACAATAGTTATGAGTTTCTTCTCAGTATTTTTAGTCTTTTAGTTTCAGTTTTGTAGACTTGTACGGCCTGTCCCAGTATTTCTAGTCTATTAGAGGCTATATTCAAACATAGTTAGATCAAATTGTTATTAAGTTAATATCTTCTTTGTATTAATCTCATTAGTGTTTCATTATCTCAACTATAGTATATGGGTATTCCCCATCCTTTAAGTTTCTTTATGATTTAGCTTCCACGTCAGTTTATTATCTTTAGTATGCTTATGATCATGCTAGCACGGTCAGCTTGGGATCAATTGTGGTCCTAGGTCCCATGTTTGCGTCTCGGTGGTAGCTCGGGGAGTGACATGTGAGTTATCCTATAGTAATAGTTTGCACTCCATTATAGATATTGCACCATTTGAGGCACTCTATAGGAGGGGATGTAGATCACCCATAGGATGGTTCGATGCTGGAAATATGAAAATTTTGGTTGTTGATTTAGTGAAGGAAGCTTAAGATAAGGCGAGGAGTATTCAAGCTAAGCTTCTAGAAGCCCAGTAGACAGGAGAAGTATGTGGATCATAAGTTAAGAGACAAGAAATTTTAAACCGGTGAAAATTTTCTTTTTAAGGTATAACCTATGAAATGGGTGTTGATATTTCTACAATAAAGGTAAGCTAATTCTTCTATACTGAGGTCCATTTGAGGATCTTCATTGTGTGGGGACGATATCATTTAAATTGGCTTTACCTCCTAATTTATCAGGAGTTCATCCAGTATTTCATGTGTCCATGTTTAATATATACCATGGTGATTGGGATTATATCATTTAGTGAGACTAAATTGTGTTAGACAAGGACCTCCAATATGAGGAGGAACCAATTGAAATTTTTGATCGTGATGTGTGTAAGTTGAGGACCAAGGAGATTAAGTCTGTGAATGTTTAATGGAAGTATCGTCCAATTGAGGAAGCTACTTAGGAGATCGAGAGGGACATCCAAGACAAGTATCCCCAATTTTTTCTCAGTTCAGATACTACTTCAATCCTTCTTAGCCTATTTTTTTCTAATTTTTTACTCAGGGATGAGTGATAGGTAAATTGTTATATATTGTAACAATCGGGTTCCTTCTTTATAGAAAAGCTAAAGGGGAGAAATTTTGAAAACTCTTTCGTAGTATTTGGAATTTTCCCAACCTAGTCCAGATTTTAATGAAATTAGAGTCATTAAGGTGTAGGGAAATCTGATATCAATCGAATTATTTATCTATAATTTTGATTACATGAGGGGGATAGATAACTCATTAAGGAACCCATATGACTTTACGAAATTAAATTCAGGCTGTAGAACTCCCAAAGTCAATCTTGGCGTAAATAGTATTTTTTGAGTGTCGTTGGTTAGATGTGTGTTGTGAAATAGGGGTCTTTGAATTAATTAAATAACTCACTGTCTCGTGCAATCCACTTTGGCAGTGGTTTTGATCTCTATGGTGGGGCAGTTGTAGCGGGATGGGTGCTGCTATAGCGGCACACATGACTTAAAGTCGTAAATAAACCCCTAAATATCTTTTTCGTAACTTTTCAATTTTTGAGTTAAGGAACTACCCTATACGACTTGTTGACATTTTCCCCCTATTCTTGAGGCTAAAGGTAAGCATTTCATCTCCTAAATCCAGTTTCGATATATAAAACCTATTTTCTTAGGTTATTATCGAGGGGGAGAGTTTGGAATTGGAAACCATGGTGGGAAAAACCCTAGTTTGGTTAATTGGGATCATGAGTATTATTTAGGGTTATTAGAATTATTAGTAATCCGGATAATTAATGATTGTTTATTGATTCCCATTTTATATTGATTGTTTGTAGACAAGGAACAAGTGGAACGAATAGGGATCAAGTTTCTTAGGTTTCAAGCTTGTTTTGAGGTAGGTGATGATTGTTATTCTATGATTGTATGTTGTATGTTACTTGTTGCTTCATTATGGTACTTGTATGTATATGAATGTTGAATTATTTGTCACACTTTTTGTAAATGAGATAGACGAATGACTATATACAATGAATGACTTCTTGATTGTATGAATTGAGATTATACTTGTATGTGTGACTGAGGTGTGTTGAAGGATCGGATTGTCACGTTCCGGCATAAATAACTGGATCTTTTTCCATATTTTTGCATAAAGATGGATCATATTTCCACGTTTTGGCATAATTATGGGATCGAGTACCATATTTCTGTATACTAACAGTTTGGGTTTGGGTTCCATAAGACGACAATCTACTTAACATAATAGTGTAACTTGAGAATTGTGAAATTGTACGTTGTTCATACATGTGGCATTATTGTATATGTTTTGTATATGTATGTGTGTATAGTGTTATTGGACTTGCTTATGTTACACACACTAGGGTAGCCGCGTGATACTACCAGTACACAGTATTTGGATACTAATACTTAACTTACTCTTATTTTTGTTGAGAACATGACAATAGGCGGCTATTACAAACCTCATTTAGAAAAACAATGATCATCAAATTCAAAGGTGAGCTAGTTCTTCCGGGATTCTTTGGACTCTCTTTAAGTCTCTATCCACATTTCTGGACTTACACTAGTTCTTAGATGCTTCTTGTATTGGTTGGTTGTACCCATTTTCCTTTTAGACTTATGGATCTTGTTAGAGTTTTGGTACAATGACTTTAAGGTTCTAGGTTAATTCTTCAACATTTATTTTAGTAGATAGACTTTTGTTAGAGTTTATGGAAACTCTATTTATTTCTTAGTATTAAACTTGTTTCCGTAACTTAAGTACCCTAGATTTTTGTTTAGTTTCTTGGTTTGGGGTTGTAGTAGTGGTTCTCCCATCATAAAGTTAGTGTGGGTGCCAATAACGATGGTCAAGGTCGTGACATTAACTCAACTAATTAAGTGATATGATAAAAATAAGCTTTTAACTCTTTTTGGAGATTCTCTAATAAAAAATCATCATCGTGAGCTATGTGATGATACAACATCTCGCACACGCTGCCAGAATTATCCTATATTATGTTGTGTATAAAACCTCTCAACTAAGTGGATCCACCAAGCAATAAGGATTCATCTAAAAAGTATGATCATGTACCTATGTTGGGAAGACATGGTTTATACGAATTTTCAGTTCTCTAAACTCATCCCCATATTGATGCTCAATGCTACTCCATATATACATATATATATATATATATATATATATATATATATATATATATATATTACACACACATATACATATATTTTATTTGAGATAATTATTCAAACTATCCTGTTAAAAGAGGTAACTACTTTGAAATATCTCTAAACTTATTGCCCAGTTAGTAAGCACAGTTTCTCTTTGCTCCATGTAAAAATACTTTCTATGGGTTGAAATAATTACTCAAAATGACCTTTTTAAGAGGTAACAACTATGTAGTTAATCTTTCTGAAAACTCTTTCACTTTATTTCAAAATAATTTTCTCTTTCTTCATGTAAAAATAAAACATTTAGAAAATACATAGTTCTCTTATACAGTTGCTCAAATATTGGTTTACTTTCTCAAAACTCAGTTTAAAATAAAAATGTTTATTTTAAAAGATTCTCAAAAATTATAACTCGAAATAGGGTTCATGCTGAAATATAAACATAAACAAATCAACTCAAGGATCTCAAGAACAATATAGAAAAACTCAATACTCAGAACTCAACATCAACTCATCTTAAAAATATTAAAATCTAAGGATATTACCCTTAATTAATCTTTTAATGATTTGAAAGTAGATTAAGGGTGTGAGTACGAACTAGTCCAACACTATGTAGCCTTACATACCTAGAAGAACAAAATTCTTGTCGTAATTGCCGAAATTTGAAGAACGCTTGAAACCCTAGATTATTCTCTTTTTGGAACCTTGATGTAAAGACTTGAAGTGTTAATGAACGTAAAAATATGGATTAACACCTTCTAAGACCTTAACTAGGTGCATTGTTTTCATATTTCATGCATGATGGATGTTTTGATATTTCATGCATGTTGGATTTCTAGTCTTGAGTTTGAATTTCCAAGAATGTTTTTAAATGTCTCAATCGAGGATGAATGTTCCCAAGGGGGAGATATTGTTACGCCCCCTAAAACTAAGAGGTGAAATTAGAGCCTTACGAGTGTATTTATTAGTTTTATGTGAGGGTTAATGTTGTAAATTGGCTTCCCGTACCAAGGACGAGGTGTTTAGGGGTTAAACGTAAAGTTACGAATCCCCAACTACCAGCCAAGGGGTCCTTGAGGAGGACCCTAAGGCCTAACCTCAAAACTGCCAAGCTGCAAAAACATTTGTGACCCGCGGATGGGTCCTACTAGGTGTTGGTCCATCCACGCCCCGTAGTTCATGGGTTGCAGGTAAAGGCCCCATTTTAGAGGCTGGAGGAAGGACCTATGAGTGTGAAGCACACCCCGTAGCCCTATCCACAGTACGTGGATCGTGACTGCAATATTGTCACATTCACAACCAAGGTAGGTTAACGTTAGGTTTTTGTAATTTAATTATTCTAGTTTAGGGTCATTTTAATCATTTTAATAGACCTATATAAGTATTTTTAAACCACTAACTAACCAATTAACTTCAGAATTCCCAAAACCCCAAATCATAACTAACTTTATCCACAAATATTTCTTTCACTAAGAACCTCCATTGGAGAAGAAGAAGTCAAGGTCTAGGGAAAAACAACTCACCTTTTCCACTAAAATTTGTGAAGATTCTTCAACTAAGGTATAGTAGTTTTGATTCATGGCAAACTTTTCATCCATGAAGTCCGTCAATTCTCAATTCCAAAGTTTGAAAATTCTCCAAAACTAGGGCTTTCACTCCAATTCATGGATTCTTTCTCAAAACATTTTCAATGATTCAATTGTGTAATATTATGATTTAACTACTGATTATGATGTTTTAAGGTAAATTCTTTATTTAATCCATGAATTTTACAAACTCCTCAAATTGGATCTTAAAGTTAGGGTGTTGAAATACTTTAAGAATGTGGTAGAATTATTAATATAATGTATTTATTCCTTGTATTATTTATTAGTTAAGGAATTTCTATGGTCTTGATGTTGAATTCGCCCCCAAGAACTCATGAACCACCATTCCCCCAATTTGTGACTTTGTGATGTAGATGATGGGTACAAAGATGAAGTTTATGAGATTATGTTTTATTAGTTGAGTTAGTTAAATCATTTTGCCATCCATGTTAAATGTAGTATTCCGAAATGAGATAGGTTGAATGTGATCCTTGATCCAAGAGGGATAAAACATGAGATTGATGCCAAATTGTGGCTTTACGTGTGAACTTTATGAGCATGATTATATTCTAAATAGTTGTGTGTTGAATTGTATGTGGTGTCATTGTGAAAAGACACAACCAACATGGTCTATATTATGAGTGTTATAGATTCATGCATTTTATGACTTGAATACTTGAACTGTGATCATATCTGTAATGACCCGAGCCTACACCTAAACGTCACACGACGTACAAGACTTCAAAGAGACTCACACAAGACTTATAACATTATAACATAAGATAATCAATATACTTCGGAATTAAAACTTTATTTAAATCAATACAATCGAAAAATTCATTTAAAACCATAGCGGAAGTCTACAATATCACATAGTCATCTAAAACAAGTCTTGGAAACAAAAGTAGGGTCACAACCCTTTACAATCAAAAGTCTTGACAAAAGTATAGAAATAGTCTATTACAATAAAATACATGAAATAAAGTACTTGTCCTCAAATCCATGAGGACATACCACTAATCATGGAATGATCTCAATTCAAGCTTGAATAGGAAGAACTCAACTAACTTGTCGGAGCCTACAGTTGTAGTAAAATAGAAAAAATATGGTCTAGCACATAAAACTCATGCTTAAAACAAACATTTTTTTAAAATCATGATATATGCCAATTTGTGAAAACTTCATGAACATACGTATAATAGGCATAAGATACAACATAATCAACATACACGTCATTTCATCACATTAAAACCTTCACCTCAAGTAACATCAAGGTATATTGTGTGGAATGTACGAATAGCGTCCCATACCATCATCCACACTAAGTACCACATTAAGTCCACCATAAGTGAACTTACCATTCTTCCTTTTCATATTTGAACAATACTCATACATAAGAGAAATAAACACTTCATTAAGTCATGACAAGGATAGTAAGTCATAAATACATCCAACTAAAGCATGCATCATCTCATTAAGCATATAAGTCAACATTCTTCATTAAGAGCACATTCATTCATTTTACATTAAGACCTTAGAGAACTCACTATAGACCTCTCAAAGCCTACTCGTGCAATGCATGGATGACATCCCATACTACCACCCACACTTCATATAACTTCTCAAGAAACCATAATGCACATCTCACATGATGGGAATAAGCTTTTAACTGACATAGACCATGATATATTTACATGAAATCTCTTGTTCTACCCCACACCAAAAAGAGGTGGTCTACTTGCCTAAGGTAGACTATGTTACATTTTAGCTTAGTTGGATCCACTAGTTAATATCCTATGCGGGCACATAGTTATGGGATTGGAGGATGTTCATCGGAACCCTAGTCTAACATTGGAAAAGTTTCCATCGTACCATATCCATTCGGTGCTTAGCCTCCATTCCCATAAAGTAGTTTATTCACATAAACATTGATGTAGTTTAGAGGAATTCCACAAGCCTATCAACCCAAGGTACATTATTACACATGAAAGGAATGACATATGCCTATTGAATCATGGTTCACAATTAGGATAGCTCATTGAATCCTCATGAATGAAATGATATAAGCCTATCAATTCATGGTTCATCATTAGATTAGTATACACATAAAGGAATGCCATAAGACTATCAATTCGCGCTACATTAGTCATTGACTCATTATCAAAGGAATGTCTTAAGACTATCAATTGAACAGTCACTACTACATTAAGTTATTTATAAAAGGAATGCCAAAGGCTTATCGATTCATGTTCATCAAGTCACATACACATTCATAAATACAAGAAAAGGATGCCTTAGTCCTCCTACCAATTCAAGATACATTAATCCACATTAGTTTCATTTATACAAGAAAAGAATGCCTAAGCCTACCTATTCAAGATACAACATTACATAGAAGAAATCCTTCACATTATATCATCATCATTCATGAGTGTCAATTGAGAATGAGCCTTCATTCGTAACTCAGTTTCATTCTAAATATGATCATAATACTTTCATTGAATTCACATGCATAAGCTTATCATCATAATCATACGTATCCTTCATACTTTGCCTTTCAAGACCATGTATCACAATTAAATAAGAAATTCTATAATACTACAGTTAGGCATAAGTAGTGACATAATTCAATAATCTAAATCAATACAATCTTATAAAATTCAACATACTTCCTGATCAATCAAACCCAAATCACATTCATTCACTTTGAATTTGAGGGTAAACATGTCACGACCCGAGAGCACACCCTAGAAGATATAGCATTCCCTCGGATCGTGGCACAACATACTTGACCACTCGGAGTCTTGTACAAACCCTTTGACATCATTCATTGCATACATGTATGAGAAGTAGCGCGGAATTAAAACTTTTCACACAAAATAGTAATACTTCAAACTATCTCTTTATAGAAAATCATACGGAAAGGCTAAGTCTCAAAGTCACCAACTTAGACACAAGAATATCTTGGGATACGGCCCATACATAAATATATAGAAATATCTAAGTCTATTACAATGTCTTTAACAAAGAAAACTAAACATAGTTGTGTCCTCGGATCTATTGAAGACATACCCCAACTTTGCTTGAATGAGTAATAATCCAAGCTTTCACTACAAAGGACTCCTCTCAAATTCCACCTACACCTTTAGAGATAGACAAAATATATTGAATTACTACATTAGAATGCACTAAGCATGATGTACTGCAATAAAATCATGTTAAAAGGACATTTGTATAAAACATGTTCTTTTTGAGTAAAACTTCATAAGAAAAGTATAAGAGTCACTTACAAGCAAACATAAACACATATGACTCACATTTCACAATATAGCATCAAGTTCACTTAAAATCACACAACATGAGACCCTCCTACCAAAGGTGATTCAGGCTCACTTGAGTGAGTTATTAAGCGACCTCCCATACAACACCTTCACACACACCAAAGTGATCCTTTAAACTACCTAAGATAAGATTATTACCATTAAATCAACTTAAATACCTACCTAGAATTACTCCAAGACTCACCTAAGTAAGACATGAAGCGACCGTCCATACACCCTCTCCAAGCCTACCTATGTAATCCTTAAAGCTACTCTAGATAAGTACCTTTTCATTAACATGCATTTAACTTAAGTCACTATTTTATTTTAAGAGACATTCAAAAATAAGGACTTTCACATAATGGTGTTGGAGAAGACCTAGGGAACCTACATACTAACATTTTCAAAGCCTACTCATGCAATGTCTAGATAGCATCCCATTCCACTACCTAAACTTCATAGAACTTATCCAACACTAGCATGTATCCAACATGATGAAAATAGGAAATAACCGACATAGACCATACTAGCTAGGCATGGAATTCGGATTCTTCCCTACTCCGATGGAGGGTGTTCTACTTGCCAATGGGAGAACTAGGACACATCCCATGAAGGCACATGGTTAAGGAATATCAAGGGTTTATTTGTACCTTTGTCTCATCTCAACTAGAGCCACTACCCAAGTATACTCACTTGGTGCTAGCCTTTGTTCTCATAGAGTAATTTAATAAAGAAGCATATGAAGAGGTACCATATCTTAGTCATAACCAAATCATAACACACCTTACCAAAGAGGGTCCACTAGGGCTGCCTTACAATGGTTACTAGTATAGCTTAATGACATTCCTAAGGATGATTTCATGTCGTTCTAGCGAACCAACCCCTATGTCCATCATTCACACAAGAAGTATACAATTACGTCTTTCAACTTCAAGGATATCATAACCTCCTTTCTAAAAGGTTCCACATAAATGACCTTCTTAACTACATCAAGATCATGTTCCAATTATACATATACATTCATGACAAAGGTGCTTTAGCCTACTAAGTCAAGATTAATATTCATATTCTTCATGTACCAAGAAAGGGACATAGGACTAATACACACTTCATTATCATCTTCTCACATGTACAATATCATTAAAGTAGCACATAGGGTCAACTAAGTATACTACAAGTAACTCTACACACTCTTGTAAAATCATCAACATAACTCATCATAATGTTCATATAGTCAACTAGGAAGACTCACACTTCAACTTCAAGTATACAAATATAAGGCTTCACTATAGCCTATCATGATCACATATATTCAATTAGAAAAACACCTACTTGACTTCATAGATACACATAACTCATATAGATCTTCACAATGATCAAATATCAGAGATGTAACATAACAATATCATAATTCATAAATTAATGCCGACAAGACCACATTCTTTCACAATTCATAAAGTAATGCCAACGAGGCCACATTATTCGCAATTATATCACATAATCACCACCACCATAAGTGGTCCATACCAATCATCACAATTAAAAAACCTATACTACATAATATAGAGAAGGTTAGGTCAACATACCACCATTACATCCACAAAACCTCCAATCCATAGCCAAATCAACAAATCCAATACACACAGGCTCTTACCAATAGCTATGATCACCAATTTAATCCAATAACTACAATATCCAATGATCCAAGATAATACATTAGGACAATTTATCTTTTGAGAAGATCTTAGAAATCACTTTGAAGATTGGATCCTTGAAGAAAAGAGATTCAAGGATGACAAACATACCTTAATTGATGATAAGCCAAAAAATTGAATGAGAATTGATTGACAAATCAAGCTCCAAGCTCCAAGCTCCCTTCAAGCTTCAATGGTGTTCTAGAGAATTGTTCTTTAGGTTTGGGATTTTGATTTTGAATAGAACTTGGTTAGGGGTTGTAGACTTATAAAAGACCCAAAAATCCCCTAAGTAACTGCCCAAACCATTTTTAGAACATTATATGAAATACCTAAAATACCCATGCCTTGGCCGAGACCCTGTAGAAAACTCTAGGTCTCCAAACGACGCCCTTATCTACGCCCCGTAGACCCACCTACGGAGCACCCTTCTTGTCCGTGGTTTGGGTCAGAAGCTCAAAAAATGGGAGCTTAATATCCCCAGGGTATGTATATACCCACACCCCAATCGACGGGGCGTCGACTGACCAACTGGGCATCGATTGCCTCCGTCGTTTGAGACTATTTTTGATAGTTTTGCTCCCAAGTTGGGTCCTTCTCAAGGACCCTTTGTTTTGTCCTTGGGGAGTTTTTGCCCAGAAGTTTCCCACACAAATACACTCGTAGATAAGTTATGCACCTCTCACATCAATTTCAACCAAAATGAACATGTAAAACATGCAAAGGCACACCTAAACATACAAGCACGTCGCAAGGCAAATCTTTCGAACGTAATGGACGTTCTTGGACGTTTGACCTCCAAACATCACCAAACTTTAGAAAATGCCTCAAAAAATTATTATAAACTATTTAAAGACTTTAAAACCTCATGAAACACATATTAAGCTCTAGCTTCACCTAAGTCATTTTAGAGGTGTTACAAAACATGGGTCCATGGGGGAATTCTTCAAAATACATAATAATTCAACATTAAATCAACAATTTCATTTTAATAAATCATATATAAACCCTTAAAAATGTTTTGTAATTGGACCCATGCATAGATTAAAAACCCTAGGTTTTTGGAAGAATTTTGAACCTGAGATCACTTTTAACATGATTCCTTGAATGAAATGTTATCAAAGATGAAGACTACCACACCTTTTAGGGAAGAACTCCACAAGAATTTCTTGAAAAATATGAGATCTTGAGCTTGAAAGCTCGAATCCTTCACATCCGATGGAGTTTCTAGAGAGGGATTATTTGAGGAGAAGAGGTTTCTAATTTTGGTGATTTGAAATAATAAATTATAAATGGGTGTTATAATACCTTTATACCATTAAAGTACTTTAATTAACCAATAAAAACCTCCCCTAACTTAAGTAAATTAAAAATGAAATTACCAATTAACCCTCACCTTGGTCGAGTCCTTGACAACAATTTAGGTGGAGACAACGAACCCCCACCCATGGACTCCGGGTGGCTCCACGGGTCATGCTGGAAAACCGTGGAATTTTTGTGCAACCTCAAATTTGGGGCCTCAATCGATGAATTCCATACACGGGGTATGGATGGGCGCCTAGGTCACATCTGTGAGTCAAATGGTTTTTGGCAGCTCTTGGTTTTCTTGGGGTCTTAGGGGTTAAGATTTAGGGTCCTCTTAAAGGACCTCTTGAATGGTCCTTGGGAAGTCTTACCTTGACGTTTCACCCCTAAAACCCTCAACTAAACCTCAACTAAAATTCTCATACAAAACTTAAAACAAGACTTGTTACGCTTTAGTTTCACTTACTAGTTTTATGGGTCATTACAATATCCATGTATAATAATAGAAATGTTAGATTTTTATATTGAATATGGTCTTTTCTCATAAAAATGGAAAGATCTTCATTTTGTTATGCTTAGTGAAAGTGTTTGCATGATGTAAGACCATTTTTTAGAAAGTAAAGTAATCATGACGTTAATGTAATTGTTGTGTAGTTGAAAGCCTATTCTTACTTACACACACTTAGACGTTATGGTTCCATGATTTTGATGATATTATTGTGTTGATTGAAAGTTTATTCTCATAAACACATAATGAGTATGATGTGAAGTTTTCCTCACATATTGAAGATTCTAAGTTGAAAATTAGATCTCACCTAATTGAGTCTATCATGAAGATCTTAGACTGAAAGTCCATTCTCACTTAACGAATCTATAAGCTACCCTTATGAATTATGTAGGATGAATTGATAGATACTCCTTCATTCTTGTAATTAATTCAAGTCCAAACATGTATTCATGGGAAGTTGTGCCTAGCACCGAGTGGATATAGAATATGAGATGGAAGCTCCCCCGCTAGAAATGATGGACTTCTAGAAAGTAGCTCATGAGATGGAAGCTCCACTGTTAAGTAATGACGAACATCTAGTAGCAATTTCCTTATCCCATAACTACGTCCCCTATAGGTTATTTATCCATTGGACTCATTTCCAAGCTAATACATTTAGTCCTACCTTAGGCAAGTAAGACACCTCTTTTCGGTGTAAGCATGAGACCAAAATCCATGCAAGCTCATATGGTCTATGTTTTTTAAGGCTAATTCCCACAAAGTCAAGTCTAGGATATGCTATGGGTATTCAAGGAGTTATACTTGGTATGGGAGGGGGTATGGGACTTCATACATGCATTGCACAAGTAGGATTTGAGAGTTGTTATTGTAGTTTTACTATTTGTCAAGATCGCTTATGTAATGAATGTGTTTGCATCTAAATGGTAGTTTCATTTGATGTCAAGGCTACTTTAATGTTGCACATTAACTTGGATTGTTGCTATGAGTTGATTCTATGGATGTGGTTGACTAATAATGAATGTTTCCTCGTCTATGAGAGACATGCTAACGATGAGATTAAAAGAGGGTAAACATGAATGAGGATCTAAAGTGACTTGTTTAGTGTAGGTGGGATTATGGGGTCTTACCTATGCCTTGCACAAGCTTTCCTTGAGGTGGGTCATGAAGTGTTGCTCTCATGTATTATTAACAATAGATTGCATTGACTATGTATGTGTTCCTAATGGTATCTCTTATGTGCACTAGTCGTGCTTGTTTTCTACCATGCTATGGTTTATGATACTCCATGATGTCTTGTATGCTTATGGTTAGGTTTTCACACTATTTTCCAAATGATTTTTTAAACTAGTAAAGTGATGCATTCAACAAAAATGTTTATTTGAGCTTGTTTTCAAAGATTTTTCACGCGCGGCTATCATACTTAGTACATATTTGTGCTAACCCATATTTCTTTTACATTTTTACAATGTGCAGGGTTCGGAAACTTGAGTGTTATACTTGGAAGATATATTTCTAAGGAGGAAGGAGTTGAAGATTTGGTGAGTCCACATAGCTACGCGGAAAAACCCACCATTTCCCTTAATGTATTTTATTTATGTTTAGAGCTTTCGTATGGGCTATGTCCCAAAGTTTTATTCAAAGTGTTGTAGATTGTTAAAGATATACTGTAATAGAATCCTAGGTATTTTTTATAAAAGATTTTGATTGTAAAATAAAAATTTCAAATTTTGTCAAAATTTCCTATGTTCTTATGTTACGATATGGTAAGAAGAATGTATAAAGCTCTTTGAAGTTTTGTACGCCGTGTAACGTCTAGGGGGTACTTAGAATCATAACAAACTTGGTATCAAAGCACAAAACGTTTTGGGATGGTTGTAGGATGTCTCAAACCACATCTAGTAGAGTCTTGTTCATAGTGTTAAGCGCGCAACATTTATGAATAGGAGGCTATTGGATGTTAGGAAAATCTCACTTCTTCCTTCTCCAAGTCGTGCCATAGAGATTAAGTCTATAAGATCTTTATCCTATTTCTTATTTGATGATCCGTAGGATATGACCACCTAAAGGTTTCATGTTACATAGGTCAAGGAAGAAAAGGTTAGTGTTGATGCCAATTTTATGGATATGTGACTAAGATGAGGCTTGATATGATAGATTTAGATGGAATTCATGTGGTATGAATATGATGCATCATGGTTATGTGGTTTAGTTGGTAGAACCCGACTTAGTCATGATGAGTCTTAGGGTGTCAGAAGGTTTGATGAATAGTGGTGTTTAAGCGATGCCTGAGATGTTGAGTGAGTAGATTCCTTAAAAGAAGGGTAGAAGTGTAATTCTTCATGATTTAGAATCACCTTTTGTGAGGGATGCAAATGTTGAGTGATAACTTGACCCAACCTTAGAGTTGAAAGAAATGGTGTTTTGAGTAGTCCATATAGGATTACACCCAAGTGATACATAATGTGCTTACATATAAAGGTCGTTGGGTGTTTTAGTTTCGGTAGAGATCTTAGACTCACAAGTCAAGAAATGGAAGATTGTGGAAGTTGTTTTCATTGAGGTGTGAATGAGTGGTCTTTGTGTGAAGATTGTAGGTGAGGGCGCTAAAGAGGAGGACAAGGGTCCAATGAGATTTCCCAATATCTTTATCTTTCCTTCTATTCCTCCTTTAGCTGGAGAGGATAAGTTTCCCTTGACTTGTGTCATAAGTTTTAAGTCTTCGATGTTATATGTGTTCCATAATTTCTTTGTTTTGGATGTCATGTGAAAAATTATTTATTTTCCATGGTTTCCTTTAATGATGCTTGTTCTTGATGAAATTCATGTTTAAATCAGAAAATGAGCTTTGATGATGTATGTTCCTCATGTTGTTATGCATTTGGTATGAGTTGTCTATTTGAATTCATGAGATGTGTTAATGGACATGCTTTAGTATGCTTTTGAGAGAAATTACATATTGTCTTAATGATGTTGTGTTGAGTATTATTTTAGTTGGGAAGTTATTTCCTCCTATGAAAATGAGAAATATTGAGTTTCGTGGATATTGGGTTGTTGAAAGTAGTTCATACTCCTTTGTATTGCATTGATGATGCTTTTGTCACGACTGGGGTCTAGACCCTAGCCGAAACCGGCGTCGTTGACCTCTCGGAGGTTGAAGACAAGCCTACATACATCCTCATTACATCGTATAGGTTAATTTTAGCAGAAAATTTAAAACTTTTGTTTGCTTTGAAGCATACATAGACTTCATAGTAAGAATTGCATTATATCACATTAGTTCACAACAACCATCTAATAATAAGATATTCAAATGAAGGAAATAGTTCATAATTGCATAAGTATAAAGTTGCCAAAATGGTACCAATACGACGTCTGAAAATAAGTAAGAAAGAAACGCTAGTGGAACATCCTCCACTAGCTCATACCTACTTCTAAGCTAGAATATAAAAGATAAGCATCCTCGAAATCATGAGGGCCTACCAAGTCCGGATGAATGCTCCACGTCTTGATAGTTTCAACGTAGTCTCATAAGCTCTAGCGTCCACCTGCACCTGCACCTAAAAGTAGAGAATTGTATGGAATTATTACACACTTGTACTAAGTATGGGTGTATGCAAGTACACACCAAGGACATGCATGATTTAGAATAGCTCTCTCCTAACGATATGAATTATGGAAACTCAAGTCAGTTGGACTTGCCAAACCAGATTAGGAAAGTCATGCTATGAGAGTAACATGCATTATCATTCTTTTCATATTGCACACAACACATAAAATATTTCGTATAGCACACACATATATCACATATCATCCATTCTATACCATTAGACCTTGGAATCACGGACTTAACATTAGGACTTCCCAACTGAGGGATCAACATATGAGACCTCAACTTGGGAGTCTTCTTTAGCAAATACAGAGACATCTTCATCCATTCATACATACTTCATTTCCATTCATTCATATACCTAGGATTTTGTTTAAGACTTTCATCGGGTTCACTGTGCAATGACCAAGAATGACCTAGTGTCATTACTTGAGTCTAGTTCACCTCTTGATTATCCTATCCAAACACCTTTGGTATCATTTATTTCATTGTGTGCATTACTTGAGGCTGGCCTCATTCTTTCTTTGGGAACTTTAACTTTAACCGACATAGATCAGGTGAGCTCCATGAAATCCAGTGTCTACCCCACACCGAAAAGAGGTGGAATCACTAGCCAAAGTGAAACCAAAACATGCTAGCATATATAGGGAATTGAACCCTGCTAGAACCCTATGTTGGCTGCATAGGTTCAAAGACTAGGAGATATAAGGAGACCCATACCCGCCTAAACGGACAGTCTCATCTCATGAGATTTACAGGAACCTCTGCCTTCCCGAAAGAAGGAATCGCGACTCATAGCTAGCCTATCGGTGCTCCGTATAAAGTTCCATTACATTCATCTCACACATCATAGAAGCTGGCTTCTAGCATGAGGGCATCATTGCTCATTAGATGATTTCTAATCTCATCATTAGTATTAAGTGTGCATTAATCTCAATACTGTCAGTAGAGTGTTCTTAGAGACTGGTCTCTTTATGAATCTTACACTCTCATAGGTGAGTACGGTTTTTGGTAACATTTACTTAGGCTCATTTGAGATTGATCTCGTCTTTCATATTAGCCTCTTATCATGTTGTCACCACATTCATTAACTTTAACATAGTAGCTCTTCATAATTACTCACCCCTTTACATGAATGTTCATTTCGTCATATGCCAATGCACTTGGACTTTTAGTGGGTTTCATACTCTTACTTAACCCTCCTGGGGTCACATCATTTCGTCACATATATCTTAGGTTCACTTATTTTTAAACACACGCTGGACTTATGAAACCATACGTACAAGCCATGAGGCTTCATTCATAATTCGTCTAAGTGACTCTTACTTACCCAAGATTATGTGGTACAAGACTTATGCATCATGTAAGTATGCCAAGGTCTCGAGTTCGATCCCTATGGGCAGCATTCATTAAATATTTATTCACGTAAGACTTATGTATCAATACGGAGTTGAGAAAGGGAAACCGATATCAAATCCCTTGAGCAACACTTAGTCTTGTATTAATTTTGATTTTAAATTTCGGCATTGGGGGATCCGAGGTCGATCCCCAACACCTACACTTACCTTTTTTTTTCTTTTCTCTCCTTTTTCGTTTGAGACCAAGAGGGTGTGGGATCGATCCCCCACAACCTCATTTTATTTATTTTTACTCTTGCATGGACTGATCTTAATTTTTGCCAAGGACACACGGGTTCGAATCCCATGTGCCTCATTTCTTTTAATTTATTTTCTAAGTTCTCTTACTCGACTAAGACCCAAGTTCGATCCCCCCTAAACTCACTTTTATTATAAAATTTTCAGTAGCTTGCATATGGTGAGGTCTTGGGTTCAATCCCTAATGACCTCACACCTAAATTTTTTTTTAAAAAAAAAAAAATTCAGCCATGCTTAGCCGAGACCAAATTTCCAGATTTCTGTAAATTTGGTCATCGTTTCCAGTTCATTTTTCTCAATCCTTTGTACGTTAGATTTTTATGACAATTCACTGGATATTTCATACATTATTACATGAATTTGTCCAAATAATTTCATACAAAACACAAGATTTAACATACCATTTTCATACTCTAATTCGTAGCATTTTCTTGCTCCAATTCGAGACAAGAGACACGGCCACACACACACATTGCACACGTTTATCATCACATAATTCCGAACATACATACATCAACATAATCATCACGAAAACACGTTACATTCCTAAATTCTTCCAGCAAACATACCCAACCTACAACAATCGATGGGAGCTAGTGACAGGGACATGCAAAGGGGAACATTCCTAGTTTTCATATTAGATTTCGACTGAATCTTAGGGTTCTCTTGGGAGAGGGACCAAGAGGAAGAAAATCCATACCTTTTCATCGTTCAATACCTGTTTCAAACCTTTCCAACGCACTGCCAACTCCCACAAACCAAAGATTCACCACCAAAACCTCAAACACAATCCCGTCGAGAACTTTGCCTTTATTTTTCATTTTTAGACTAATTTTTCTTTTGAGCTTTAGCATTCAAGTTCTTCAAGTGTGATGAACTTTTGAATTTTCTGTTTGCGTTTACTGATAATGGAACGTGAAAGTGATAGTGGGGGTTTAGACGTGAGAGTATCTTAGGAGTAGGAGTTTTAGGAGAAGACTTAGTCAAACTAGGACTCCTTGTTATTTAATAAAAAATCTTATTTTTCTAAGGCTACGTGAAATGAATACTATTCCCTTACTTAAATCAGATAATTAAATGCAATTTAATTCGATTTAATATTGCTTCCACCAAGGATCGAACCCCGGTGAAGCTTATCCCGTGAAAACGGGTCAATTTGGGTCAACCCTACCCGAACTGTCCACTTTTTACATTAATTAAATACTTAGGGTAATTGCAATACTACCTTAGCCTGGAAAATACCATTTTACCCCTAGATCCTCCAAACCTAAGATTACCCCTTTCAAGTCCGGTTAAAACTCATCCGGGTGAATATTAATATTCGGGTGCTGTACATTGTTGAACACAACCTAGCCTAGCTCAACTAACTCACCAAGTTGGTTGGCTTGGCTGGTGCATAGGTTCTGAGGTCTGGTTCCACGCGCACAAAGCTGTATGAACCCGGTCTAATCTAGGAATTCTAGGTACGTTTTGGCATTACTTAGCATAGTCATTTTCGGGTTGTTACAGCTTTG
This sequence comes from Solanum sitiens, assembly GCA_016801875.1. NCBI lineage: Eukaryota > Viridiplantae > Streptophyta > Magnoliopsida > Solanales > Solanaceae > Solanum > Solanum sitiens. The sequence continues at coordinate 333,086 of JABWTJ010000390.1, forward strand.
AGATGGGATTTATCTTTTATCCTTTAAATGATGCATTGTTTTGATGTTTCATGCAAGATGGTCTTCTAGTGTTGAGTTTGAATTTCAAAGAGTGTTTTTAGAAGTGTCATTCAAGTACGAATGTCCGAAGTGGGAGATATTGTTACGCCGCCTAAAACTAATAGGTTAAACTAGAGACTTGTGAGTATGCTTTTGAGTTTAAAATTAGGGTTAAGGCTGTAAAATGCCTTCCCATACCTAGGACGAGGTTTTTAGGGGATAAACATCAACGTAATCTTCACAAAGGACCAACCAAGGGGAACTTGAGGAGTACCCTAAGGCCTAACCCCAAACTGCCAAGCTGCTAAAATTTTTGTGACCTACAGACGAGACCTAGAGGGAGTAGGTCCATCCACGCCCTATAGGTCATGGGGTGTAGGTAAAGGCCCCATTTTTGACTTTGCAAGAAGGACCTACAAGTGTGCGACACTTCTTATAGCCCCATCCATGGTCCATGGGTGAGGGTCGTGGGTTGTGGCGGCAACACTACCACATTCACAACCAATGTTAGTTGAAGTTAGGTAATTTCTAATTTATTTAATTTAGTATAGGGTCGTTTCATTAATTTTACTAAACTTATATATTTATTTTTTAAACCACTAACTATCCTATATACATTATAATTCCCAAGACCCCAAATCATAACTAACTTTACCCCTAAATATTTCTCTCACTAAGGAGCTCTATTGGAGAAGAAGATGTCAAGGTTTAGGGATTAAGAAATCACCTTTTTACACTCAAATTTGTGAATATTCTCCAATTATTGTATGGTAGTTTTGATTGGTGGTTAACTTTTCATCAATGAAGTTATTGAATTCTCAATTCCAAAGTTAGAAAATTTTCCAAAACTAGGGCTTTCACTCCAAGTCATGGATTCTTTCTGAAAATGTTTTCAATGATTCAATTGTGTTATATAATCATTTAATTACTGATTTATGATGTTTTTATGATAAATTCTTCAATGAATCCATGAATTTTACTAACTCCTCGAATTGGATTTTAAAATTAGGGTGTTGAACTACTTTAGTAGAATGTGGTAGAATTATGAATATAATGTATTGATCACTTCAATTATTTTATTTGTTAAGGAATTTCTATGGTCTAGATGTTGAATTTCCCCCCAAGAACTCATGAACCCCCTATGTCCCCAATTTATGACTTTGTGACGTGGGTGATTGGTAGTATGATGATGATTATAAGATTAGGGTGTATTAGTTAAGTTAGTTGAATCATGTTGCCTTCCATGTTAAATGTAGTAATCCTAAATGAGATTTGTTTAATGCGATCTTTGATCCAAGAGGGATAAAAGATGAGATTGATGCCAAATTGTGGCTTTACGTGTGAACTTTTTGAGCATGATTATAATTTAAATTGTTGTGTGTTGAATTTTATGTGGAGTCATTGTGGAAAGACTCCACGAACATGGCCTATATTGTGAGTGTTACAGATCATGCATTTTATGACTTAAATACTTGAACTATGATCATCTCAATGTCAATTAACAGGAATATTAGATGTGTTCATATAATATGGTATTTGGTTCTAAAAATGTCAAGATTTGATTTTATACATACTTAGTGAAATTTTTCTATGATGTAAGACTATCTTTCCAGAAAGTAAAGTGATCATGACGTTGATGTAATTGTGGAGTATTTCAAAGTCTATTCTCACTGAGACACAGTTAGACATAATGATTCTATGATTATGATGATATTGTTGTGTTGATTGAAAGTTCATTCTTATAAACATATAATGAGTATAATGTGAAAGTTTTCCTCACATATTGAAGAATCTAGGTTGAAAGTTAGTTCTCACCTAATTGAGTCTATCATGAAGTTCTTAGGTTGAAAGTCCATTCTCACCTAATGAATCTATGAGATATCCTTACGATTTGTGTTGGATGAAGGGTAAGATACTTGATAATAGGAATATTTATATACTTAGAAAGCTAATTATGCCTGTATTTAAGCGTAGTTTGAGGTCAATATGTCCTTGTTTATAGTTTTATCTAGTCTTTTGTTTGTTTAATAGCTAACCACCATGATTAGTTTTTTAGGTAAGATTAAGTGGACGAATGAGCATGAAAATGGACAATGAGGAACACAAGAGAGCTAAGTCGAAAGAATGAAAGGAATAAGCTGGAAGAAATGGCACCTAAGGCATCTCCGTGCCCTCTCCTCGGTGCGGAGAGGAAGTAAAATTTGGCCCATGAAAATAAGGTGTTAGGCAAAGCACTCTGTGCCCTCTCCACGTCGCGCAATTTAATTCAGCCAAATCAGTACGAGGTAGAACACTCCGTGCAATTCCCACATCGCGGAGTAGGCTAATGCGCCCGAAAACAAATCTACAAAGTCCCTCCGTGTCTCGCACTTGTGCCTGTTTTGGCTTTTTCAACTTTTAGTATAAACATGTCAGTATTTTGTTTTAGTATTTTTTTTGTGTGTGTTTTGAAGAACTACGACTTGGGAGAACGTTTTCATCCATTTTTGGTTTTTTTTTGTAAACTCTTTTCTTTTTTAGATCTTTATATTCGTTAAACATTGTTTGATCGATTCTTGATTTTGAGTAGCTAAATGCCCATATTCTAGGGTTGTGGCTATAGGATGATTGTAATCTATTGAGTTTTATTGGGTTAATGTAATTATCATATGAATTTTCCTTATGTCGATTCTTTCTGTATTTCGTGACTCATCACCATTGAAATAAATCTATTGTCCAAATTGAACTCGGAATAAAAATAAGAGGATAGAATGTGGGACATAAGGAGCATGATTAATTCTACATAATTAGAGTTAATTTGTATTTAAGATAGGGATATACCTAGAAACCATGCTTGGGTCAATATGCATAAAGAAATTGTAATGCTCGATACTTTATTCATCCTATCCCCGCTCAAGGATGTAGTGATTGTGTTATTTATAGTAGGTGATTAGAGGTTGGGAGACCATGATAATACATTTAACCCAGTAATTCATTAATTCAATAGTTGAGGCTTACCCATATAAATGATACTGATTGCATGAATCCTTACAGAAGCTGGATCCATGTACTTTACTAAATTATTGTTTTTGAACCCTTGAAATTGAATCTCGGTTGTTACATTTTGTTAAAGTCTTAGAATTAGAAATTAAACCACTTTTTAAATCTTGAATACACTTGTGTTTAGGTGAAAGTTGGAGAAATTGAATAATCCTAAGCGTAAGTCCCTATGGGTACGATACTCCGCTCTTAAAAAGAGCCACGTTAATACTTGAACGACGATGTGCACTTGTGTGTGCGATTTGGATGCAACAAGTTATTGGTGCCATTGTCAGGGACTTAATAATTATAAATTCCAAGTTTTTTTGATTTCTTAAGTTAAAAATCAAGTGTTGACAACTTTATCTTAGCATTTCATTATTGCAGGTTGTATTGGAATTTTAAACATTATGACGATCAAGGACTAGTATCGCCTATAGCAGAAACGAAAATATTCATACATTACCAGAGAAGTCTAAGACGAATTACTTATTGGGTCCCTCTTATTACTAGTGAACCAACATCTCCAATAGCAACAATTGAGGAACAAGAACCTGCAGCGATGGTTGAGATGAAGGTACGAGATGTGGAAATCTCACGTATCGCCAATGTGACTTCATTCATTCTTAAACCTGAAGTTGGTTGAAGGTGTGAACTAAAAAAGAGTATGGTGAAACAATTGCACACTAATGAACTGTTCACAGGTCTGTCACACGTGGATCCAAAAGTTCACACTTAGAATTTCGTCGAGATCAGTGATACATAGATTTTAGCTGGGATGAATGTGGATTATGTGAGGATCACTTTGTTCCCTTTTTCCCTTCTTGAGGAAGTAAAAATATGGATAAATTCTGAGCCCACTAACTTTATTACCACCTTGAACGATATTGGAAAGAAGTTCCTCATCAACTTTTTCCATCATGGAAAACAACTAATTTAAGGAGTGATATCTTGAGTTTCTGGTAGAAAGGATGAGAGAACTTGTACCAATCTTTGGACATGTTTAAATCGATGTTGATGAGTTGTCCATATCATCAACATCATCAGGCTAACGAGGTGTTGGTCCATACATTCAATGAACGATTGGAACCAACCACCAAAATCTTACTTGAATAAGCTGGAGCTGGCCAAGATTTAGAAAGGACTTATGTTGAGCTATTCACCTTGTTGGATCGGATATTACAGGGAAACCCCAAATGGAACAGAGGAGGGGCGAAATTTGTGATTCAAAACACTGCAAGTATTCTAGAGGTAGATGTAGTGACTGCTTTGGCTGCACAGATTGCTCCTATGCAAAATATGATGACCACCTATTTCAGCAATCTAGCGTTTCGACAACATCCCACAAAGGTAAATGTAGTTCAGCAACCACTATCTTGGTGTGAGATCTGTGGAGGTGGTGACTATAGCGGAGAGATATGTTGTGCAAACCCGGACTCTGTTAATTTTGTAGGTAATGCCCAATGAAAATTAGGCCATCAGAATATGGAAATTCTAACAACTCATATTGGCGAAACCACCCGTACTCTTATTGGGGTTGAAAATAAAATCAGTCAAGTCTATAATTAGTATAGACCCCAACGAAATGCACAGGGGTACCAAGCACAGGCCTAACGAGAGAAGCCGAACAAGTAATTTGGTACCATGAGCCTGGAATACATGCTGAAAAAGATCATGGTTGATCAAGCCTAGTTAGTTGTTGTGTAAGGAATAACTACACAAAATCTTGAGAAGCACTTTCGGGAGTTTGCTAGTGCCCAAAACTCACGACCGCAAGGAAGTTTGCCGGGAAATAATAATCCCAATTCTAAGAAGGAAAACACGGTAGGTACATGTTGTGGTTTATATTTGGAGGATTTAGCTCCTAGGAAAAGAAACACTGATGTGGTGAGTAAAGAGAGTAAACCCAAGGAGGGCGCAGTTGTTGTACAAGATGAAATAGTACAACAAATTGTGAAACCATCTCCTCAATTCCGTCGAAAATTCAAGAAATTAAAAGGATGCTGACAAACTGTCAGACTGTTGCCCTTACTGAAGAGTGTATCCCTAAAATCCAAAATAAGTTGCCCACTAAACTGAAAGATCCGGGAAGCTTTATGGTTAAGATCATAAGGAAAAGGACTCATGTGCAAGGATTATGTGATATAGGAGCCTGTATCAACTTGATGCCAACTTCTTTGTATTAACGTTGGGACTTTGTAGTCCTAAACCTACTACCATAATCTTACAGTTGGTTGATAGATCTGTTGCTAGGCTTGAATGGGTTGTAGAAGATGTGTTAGTACAAGTGGGACCGTTGATTTCCTGAGTACATTTTGTTGTGCTGAATTTTGAGCCAGATCCTGAGGTCAATCATCATCTTAGGAAGACATTTCTTGGCTACTATGAGGGCGATGATAGATGTAGCAGCTGGGGAACATACTATGCAGGCTCATGATAAGGTGGAGGTTTACGATGTGCATAAAGCTTTAAAACGGCCAGCTGTATATGAGGAGTTTTCTGCCATAATTGTGATAGATCTTGAAGCAGAGGCTCGATACATTGAATCAAAGGAACCTTTAAAGCGAGTGTTTGTAAGGCATGATATTTATGGGCATGCTGAGGCACAATAAATTGTGGTTTTCTTGATGTGGAACTTGTAGGTACATCTGGAGATCAATAGGAGCCTTCGAATAGGGTGTTGGGTCCTCCACCCAAGATCTCCATTGAAGAAGCACCTCATCTGGAATTAAACGCATTGACAACCCACCTCATGTATGCATTTTTGGGTGAAGATAAATGTCACTACTGGGGAGCACCCCCTAGACGTAACCGGTGTCTTCATCCTCGGAGAGTACTTGGTCTAGCCCTTAGCATTTGTCATAACATATCATAGGTCGAAAATGCGGAAAATACAAATTTTTACATATTGAAGTATACTTGGACTTCTCAATATTATATATGGAGTTTACATACACTACTCGCTTAAAATGATTACATAGACTTCTCATTTAGGCAATATAACAAACATAAGATATAGTCTAATACTATGTCTCACATTAAACGATCTAATAGAGAATTAAAATATTGGACATAACCCTTACTTCAATACAATATGCCACATATAGGGTTACAACAATAGTCTCCAAATGACAAAGGAACGAAATAAGTGTCTTTAGACATAGCAACATTTATCTAGAATAAAAGAATGCCAACATCCCTGAAGTTGAGGACCTACCAATAACGTGGGAAATATGTCCAAGTCTTCCTTTAAAGTGGTCTCCTACACTTCAATGTCCGAACCTACATTGGTGTTGGGAAAAGGGAAAGAATATGGGTTAGTAGAAAGCACATGTACGAAGTATGGAACATATGCAAGAAAAACCATTGAAATCATGCTTAAAAGGACATTTTGTTCAAAATGATGCTAAGTTACTTTCAAAGACTTTTATGCACATACAAGAGCATATACAGGTCAATGATCATAATATCACTTAAGACAAGTTCATATCCAACACAAGACCAACATCACCATAAATGTCATATCAACTGGAATAGCATCATCATAAGGTCATATCAACAATCCATGTAATCATAAGATCAAAGCATATAAGACCCTAACTCACAATCCCCTCCCAAGCTTACAAGTGCAATGCTCATGTGAAGTTCCATAACCTTACATAATAAAGTAACCAAGGCAAAATACCATAAGAAATGTCTACATTTCATATATCTTCATATCATGCATATTCATCATCATATATCAACTTAGACCAATATTATGTTCATCAATGAAACCAAAATCATATAAGATCATCAACATGTAAAGTCAACATAAGCATTTCATTCATATAATAAGTACATGAGAACAACCTCCTAGGACTCCCCTCAAGGTCAACTTGTTCCATATATGGGTAAAGTCTCATACCCTTACCTACACTAAGTAGAACCCCTTAAGTCACTCTAGTTAGTGTTCACTTTATTACGTGCATTGATTCATTTTACTTTCGAGAACAATCGCCTTAACCGACAATATACCATGTGAGCTAAACATGGAATCCAGTGTCATGAAACCCTACACCAAAATAAGGTGCTCTACTTGCCAAGGTAGAAACAAAACATCAACATAGCTGTAAGGTCCCGAAAATGACTTAGGTGAAGCTAGAGCCTAACGTGGTTTTAATGATGGTATAAGGTCGTAAAATGGTCTATAAAGTGTTATTGAGACAGTAGCTAAGAGTTTAGGTGCATTGCAAGTCAAACGTCAAGGGACGACCAAGACGTTCGATGACTAATTCACCTATGTTCCTCATATGTGGTTATGTGTGGTTTTATGTGTTTATGTGTGATGCATGAGCTTATATGATCCTTAATTGATTTTTTATGGTGTATAAAGTCAGTGTGTCAATTTTCGTGAAGTTTGGAGGTCAAACGCTCAAGAACGTCTATGACGTTCGAAAGATGTTCCTTGAAATGACCTTGTGTGTCTAAGCATGTTTTGTCGAGTTTTACGTGTTCGTTTTGGATGAAACTCATGTGGTAGGTTCTAAACTTGTATACAAACATATTTGGGTTGGAAACTTCCGGGTAAGACTCCACATTGGACCCTCAAAGGGGCCCTAAGGGAGGACCCTAACTTGGAAACCAACACTGCCAGGCAGTGGCCAAACGACGGACCAATCGACGGCTCGTCGACCAGGCAACGGCCCGTCGATGGGTCTCATCGATGGAGTCAACTTGCCTGCAGGTTGAGGGGTCTCTGAACCAACCAACGAGACCCCATCAACGGGATGTGGTTGAGACCACGGTCCGTCAATGCCTTTGTCGATGGGTCAGTGACTTTGCTGCTAGTTTTCTGTTAACCTGAGGGGTGAAGTTGTAAATTCACCCCATGCCCCTATAAGCCTTTGGACAGTTGTTTTTCGTGTTTATGGGTAATTTAAGAGTAAATAATTCATTAAACTCTCAATTAAACCCTAACACTAAGATCAAAACATATTCCCTCCAAAAGTTCTTCCAAAAACCTCCGTGAGAGTTCAAAGTGAAGATGAAGCTTGAAGATGGATATTCAATGGAGTTTCTTCTTCAATTAGCATTGGTTTATCCGATTAAGGTATGGGACTTCTTCATCTAAGGTTTCCTATCACCTTAGAGCCAATTTCAAAGATTATTTTCAAAGGATTTCAAAAAGATGAAAAGTCCAATTTCTACTCTAAATATTGGGTTCTTGCATGAAAGGTTTTCAAACGTTAAGATATGATGTTATTGATGTTTAATTAATATTTTCCAATGAAATTCTCCATGAACCCTTGATCTTCTCAATTCTCTAATTTTCACTAAAATATGGGAGAATTCATTATGCTTTGAGATTTATGAATTCATGTATAGATTGTTATGGGCTTTTGATTCATAGATAAATTACGTATGTATGATTTTTAGGCTGTTTCAATTTTATCAATTGAGTATTGTATATGCTTAGATCTTTTGACTATTAAGCTTATTGAATTGATATGAACTTAATGCTTATAGATTCTAGTGTAGCTTTCTATGGGCTTTCTAATGAAGTAAGGATTGTATTTAATTGATATATAATTATTCTTAGATTGATAAATCTATATTTAATTGACTTAGATTCATTGAGTATTATGATTTATGATTTGGATTGATGTTCATGGCCATGGGTAAGGGCCTTATGGTATTGATTTGGATGATTTAAATTGGGATTGAAGAGGTGAGTTCAAGTGGGTGGTATGCTGCCCTAACTCTTTTGTTATTATGTATAGCTATTGTGATTTAGCTCTTGTATTATGTGTGATTGGTATGGTCCACTTATGGTGGCGGTGTTATGTGTATTGATGTGGCCTTGTCGGCGTTATTTTAAGTATTATGATGATCATGGCGTTGTCTGCACTACTTGAAGTATTTTGTTGATTTGTGTAGTTGATTATGTGAAGTATGATCATATTTACCTATATGTGAAGTAATGTAAAAGTATGTGTTCTCTTATTGAAGTTATTAAGTGATCTTGTTATACTATGACTATGTGCTTATATGTGTAGTCTTAGAGTGATATATGGTTGTTCCTAACTTGGCTATATGAGTCTATAATGATTATGTTGATGATGTTAAGGTAATGAATAGGTTGACTAAATGATGTTAAGGGTCATTCCTAAGTGTCTAAAGAATGTATGTTATATGTGCTAAAGTGAAGTATTTTGTGTCTTGTTTAGGTAGACTTGTGTCCCTTACTTGATACTTGTTTGAATATGAATATGTGATATCTTGACTTAGGAACTAAAGATCCTTAGTATTGAATGTATGAATGTTATGTAAGACCTTGAATGATGACAAGAAGGTCCTTTACGTGAAACCTTGAACCTAGTGGTAAGGTTATGAAACTTGAAGTCGAAAGCCGCAATGGTATCCTTCATATAATGAATGACGGACTTAAGGTTGATTGACTGGAACAGCATCATATCAATCCTTAGGAACGTCATGATGAGCTTCTTGTCGCCATAGTGAGATAGCCCTAGTGGACCTTGCTTTGGTAGGGTAAATGTAATTGGGTTATGAACTTGATATGGAACCCTTTTGTATGAACCTTAGTGTGATTAAATCTATGAGAACGAAGGCTAGCAACGAGTGAGTATGGTAAGGGGAAGTATTTATATTTAAATAATGAGACTATATTACAAAGCATGCCCTTCATATTCCTTAACCATGTGGCTACATGGGATGTGTCTATGTTCTACCATTGGCAAGTTGAACACCCTCCACCGGAGTAGGTTACCACTCCGGATTCCATGCTTTGCTACCATGGTCTATGTCGGATATTGCCTATTCTCATAATATGGGATACTTACTAGCATTAGAGAAGTTCTATGAAGCTTAGGTGGTGGTATGTGACACTATCTAGACATTGCACAATAGGCTTTGAAGGTGTTAGTTGCAGTCCATAGGTCTTCTTCAAGACCATTACTTGAATGTCCTTATGTGATGAATGTCTCTTAAATAAACTAAGTAATGTAATGACTTAAGTTAAGAAAGAATGTTAAATGAAGTAGTACTTATCTAGAGTAGTTAAGGGTTGTCTAGTTAAGGTGTGAAGGGGGCATAGGAATGGTCACTTCTTATCTTACCTAGATAAGTCTTAAGAATGACTCTAGTAAGGGAAGATGTTTTGTGTTGTAGACATGATCTAAGCCTTAGGTAGTCTTAATGACTATTTAGGTAATCTTGAAGAGGTCAATCATGGACGTTATCTTCTTGATTTACTTGAGTAGGTCTTTTGATAGATTTTGGAAGGAGAATGTCATATCATCTATGTGTTGGTGTATTTAGTGAGAATGATTCTATCCTTGGGAGTCTATTGGATATATTGAGTGTGTTTACAAGGGATTGTATGGGCGGTCGCTTCACAACTCACTAAAGTGAGACTTAGAATCACCTTTGGTATAAGAATCTTACCTTGATGTTATGATACTTTGAAAGTGTGTATGTGACTCATTATAAGCAATCTTGAGGGTCGTTTAGGCACATCTAGAGAGGGTGTATGGGCGGTCTATCTTTGTGTGACTTAAGTCAATCTTAGGATAGCCTTGAGTGAGAAGATTACATGCTATAAGGTGTCTAAATTGATGGAAGGCGAATTCAATGTACAGTGAAGTAATTCAATGTAACAGTGAATCGACTTACTGTAATGTTGATTCTTAAATTATGATAATTGCTTAAATGATTTCTTATGCGATTCTAAGTTGTTAAATGTTGTTCTTATGATTAAAGTATGATGTTTAAATAAAAAATACATGAAAAGCATGTTATTACTAAATGTCCATTTTTCATGGTTTTTACATGGCTTCCATACTTAGTACATCTAATGTGCTAACCCCTTCTTTTCCCTTTTTTACTAAAGTGTAGGTATTTGGAAGTCTTGATGTGCCATGTAGGGTGGATAGGTTTCCAAGGTTGAAGATGAAGTATTGGTGAGTCCTCATCGATTCAAGGACAATATCCACATGATCCGTTATGTCTTAAGTCTTTACTTTATGTCTTGTATGGTCTTGGTCCCAAGTGTTTTATACTCTAAAGTTCAGATGGTTCAAAGGGTTATTGTAAAGGTTTAATGTTTTAATGAGAGTCTTCCGCTTGTGTATTGTTTTATGAAAAAGAGTTCTTCGTGTGTGAATATTTTTTTAAATTCTTACTCATTTTAGTATGTTATTATGCAATGAATGATACAAGAGGCTTAGATGAGACTTCTCGAAGTCTCATTTGCCGTGTGACATCACAAGGATACTCTAACTTCTAGGGTGTACTTGTAGGATGTGACAAACTTGGTATCAGAGCGTAAGGTTTTGGAGCGTCGTTGTTGTCTCATGAACCACATCTAGTAGAGTATTGTTTATAATGTGAACCGCGCCACATTATAAATACGAGGCTATTGGGTGCTAGGAAAAGTTTTACTTTATCATTCATCTAATCGTGCCTAAGAGCCTTGTGTATGGCGTTTTTCCCTTGTCTCCCTTATGTGTTTAGTCATGTGAGTTTGACTTTATGAAGTTTGGGTTGAGGGAGAGAAAAGGATGAGATGTGTCTTTCTAGATGAGGTGTGAAAGATGGTGTTGATGACCCTAGGTTGGTTTGGTTGCCTTTGAAAGGTAGTGTAGTTGGAAAGAATGGTAAGGTATAGAGTTAGAAATGTGAAGGAGTGGTTGTAAGATAGTTTGAAGTTGTTTAAGACCCCAACCATAGAAAGCAAGTTGAAGAGATTTGAAAGAGTAATGGTGAGTTTCACCTAGTAAGGGGGATGTAATGGCTAGATGGTTGAACCCTTGAGAGTCCTTATTTCTCATGAGCTAGACTTTGGGTAAGAAAGTATTAGTAAGGTTTAAGGTGCCTTGAGAGAGTTCCTTGAGGTGGATGTTATGTTGACCTTAGAATGGGTTTCTCCTAAGTGGGGGAGTATAGTGAAGAGTATGGTTGTTGGGAGTGAGGTACCCTTAACCTTTCTATATGTGTTTATTCAAGCCTAAAACAAAGAGTTCTTAGTAACTTAATTTGTGAGGGAGTTTTTGTGGAAAATGAGTTCCAAACATTCTCCTTGTGATATGCATGCTTGGTTGAAATTGAATTTCATTAACTTCTTGCGTTGTATGTTATGAAGCCATGATCATGTTGTAAAAGGTGTTTATATGATGTTACTTTGCATATTAGCATGTCTATATCATGAATTGCCTAAAAGTTGCATTTTTGAAAAAGTTGCTTAATTCACTGTAATACACTGCCTGTTCACTGTGACATTTTTAAAAAATTGACTAATTGATTTTTTGGTAAAAAATTGTTGTTATTTGGTTAGGACTGATGTATATGAGCATTATATTGAATATAAAATGAGTTTTTGCTATTTGGAGTGAAGCATGTGAATTTTATAGCATGATGAGTTATAGAATGTAATCTAGTTTCTTGTTGTGTTGTAAATCTCTTGATTATGTCAAATGGATGTTTTCTCCTTGGCTGTGTGTTATGTGTAATGGTTATGAGTTTCTAATTGAATCCTTACTCTTGGAAGTGTTTGGAGAGTGGCAAGTGTCATTCGAGGACGAATCTTGTCCAAGTGGGGGAGATTGTAAGGTCCCGAAAATGACTTAGGTGAATCTAGAGCCTAACGTGGTTGTCATGATGGTCTAAGGTCCTAAAATGGTCTATAAAGTTTTATTGAGGCAGTAGCTAAGAGATTAGGTGCATTGGAAGTCAAACGTCAAGAGACGACCAAGACGTTCGACGACTAAGTCACCTAAGTGCCTCATATGTGGTTATGTGTGTTTATGTGTGATGCATGAGATTATATGATCCTTAATTTAGTTTATATGGTGTATAAATTCAGTGTGTCAAGTTTCGTGAAGTTTCGAGGTCAAACGCTCAAGAACGTCTATGCGTTCGAAAGATGTTCCTTAAAATAACCTTGTGTGTCTAAGCATGTTTCGTCGAGTTTTACGTGTTCGTTTTGGATGAAACTCATGTGGTAGGTTCTAAACTTGTATAAGAAAATATTTGGGTTGGAAATGTCCGGGTACAACTCTACTTAGGACCCTCAAAGAGGACCTAAGGGAGGGCCCCAACATGGAGACCAACACAGCCAGGCACTGGCCAAACGATGGACCAATCGACGGCCCGTCGACCAGGCAATGGCCCGTCGATGGGTCTCGTAGATGGAACCAACTTTCATGAAGGTTTAGGGGTATCTGAACCAACCAACAAGACCCCATCGACGGGACGTGGTTGAGACCACGGTCCGTCGATGCCACCGTCGATTGGTCAGTGACTTTGCCGTCAGTTTTAAGTTAACTTGAGGGGTGAAGTTGTAAATTCACCCCATGCCCCTATAAGTATTTGGAAGGTTGTTTTGAGTGTTTATGGGTATTTTAAGTGTAAATAATTCATTAAACTCTCAATTAAACCCTAACACTAAGATCAAAACATATTCCCTCCAAAAGTTCTTCCAAAAACCTCCATGAGAGTTCAAAGTGAAGATAAAGCTAGAAGATGGATCTTCAATGGAGTTTATTATTCAATTAGCATTTGGTTCTTCAAATAAAGTATGAGATTTCTTCATATAAGGTTTGCTATCAACTTAGAGCCAATTTCAAAGATGATTTTCAAAGGATTTCAAAAAGATGAAAAGTCCAATTTGTACTCTAAATCTTGGGTTCTTGCATTAAAGGTTTTCAAACGTTAAGATATGATGTTATTGCTGTTTAATTGATGTATTCCAATGAAATTATCCATGAACCCTTGATCTTCTCAATTCTCTAATTTTCACTAAAATATGGGTGAATTGATTATGCTTTGAGATTTATGAATTCGTGTATAGATTGTTATGGGCTTTTGATTCATATATAGATCACGTTTGTATGATGTATAGGCTGTTTCAATTTGATCAATTGAGTATTGTATATTCTTATATCTTTTGACTATTAAGCTTATTGAATTGATATGAACTTAATGCTTATAGATTCTAGTGTAGCTTTGTATGGGCTTTCTAATGATGTAAGGATTGTATCCAATTGATATCTAATTGGTCTTAGATTGATAAATCTATATTTAATTGACTTAGACTCATTGAGAATTATGATTTATGATTTGGATTGATGTTCATGGCCATGGGTAAGGGCCTTATGGTATTGATTTGGATGATTTAGCTTGGGATTGAAGTTGTGAGTTCAAGTGGGTGGTATGCTTCCCTAACTCTTTTATTATTATGTATAGATATTGTAATTTAGCTCTTGGATTATGTGTGATTGGTATGGTCCACTTATGGTGGCGGTGTTATGTGTATTGATGTGGCCTTGTCATTGTTATTTTAAATATTATGATGATCATGTCCTTGTCGGCACTACTTGAATTATTATGTTGATTTGTGTAGTTAATTATGTGAAGTATGATCATATCTACCTATATATGAAGTAATGTAAAAGTAGGTGTTCTCTTATTGAAGTTATTAAGTGATCATGTTATACTATGACTATGTGCTTATATGTGTAGTCTTAGAGTGATATATGGTTGTTCCTAACTTGGCTATATGAGTCTATAATGATTATGTTGATGATGTTAAGGTAATGAATAGGTTGACTAAATGATGTTAAGGGTCATTCCTAAGTGTCTAAAGAATGTATGTTATATGTGCTAATGTAAAGTATGTTGTGTCTTGTTTAGGTAGACTTGTGTCCCTTACTTTATACTTGTTTGAATATGAATATGTAATATCTTGACTTAGGAACTAAAGAGTCTTAGTCTTGAATGTATGAATGTTATGTAAGACCTTGAATGATGACAAGAAGGTCCTTTATGTGAAACCTTGAACCTAGTGGTAAGGTTATGAAACTTGAAGTCGAAAGCCATAATGGTATCCTTCATGTAAAGAATGACGGACTTAAGGTTGATTGACTGGAACGGCATCATATCAATCCTTAGTAATGTCATGATGAGCTTCTTGCCTCCATAGTCAGATAGCCCTAGTGGACTTTGCTTTGGTAGGGTAAATGTAATTGGGTTATGAACTTGATATGAACCCTTTTGTATGAACCTTAGTGTGATTAAATATATGAGAACGAAGGCTAGCACCTAGTGAGTACGGTAAGGGGAAGTAGTTCTAGTTAAAGAATGAGATTAGATTACAAAGCATGCCCTTCATATTCCTTAACCATGTTCCTGCATGGAATATTTCTATGTTCTAAAAATTGGCAAGTAGAACACCCTACATCGGAGTAGGTTACCACTCCGGATTCCATTCTTTGCTACCATGGTCTATGTCGGTTATTTCCTACTATCATCATATGGGATGCTTACTAGCATTAGACAAGTTCTATGAAGTTTAGGTGTTGGTATGTGACACTATCTTGACATTGCACAATAGGCTTTGAAAGTATTAGTTGGAGTCCCTAGGTCTTCTTCAAGACCATTACTTGAATGTCCTTATGTGATGAATGTCTCTTTAATAAACTAAGTAATGTATGACTTAAGTTAAGAAAGAATATTAAATGATGTAGTACTTATCTAGAGTAGTTAAGGGTTGTCTAGTTAAGGTGCGAAGGGGTCATAGGAATGGTCACTTCTTATCTTACCTAGAGAAGTCTTAAGAATGACTCTAGTTAGGGAAGATGTTTGGTGTTGTAGACATTATCTAAGCCTTAGGTAGTCTTAAGGACTATTTAGGTAATCTTGAAGAGGTCAATCATGGACGTTATCTTCTTGATTTACTTGAGTAGGTCTTTTGATAGCCTTTGGAAGGAGAATGTCATATCATCTACGTGTTGGTGTATTTAGTGAGAATGATTCTATCCTTGGGAGTCTATTGGATATCTTGAGTGTGTGTGCAAGGGATTGTATGGGCGGTCGCTTCACAACTCACTCAAGTGATACTTAGAATCACCTTTGGTAGAAGAATCTTACCTTGATGTTATGATACTTTGAAAGTGTGTATGTGACTCATTATAAGCAATCTTGAGGGTCGTTTAGGCACATCTAGAGAGGGTGTATGTGCGGTATCTCTTTGTGTGACTTAAGTGAATCTTAGGATAGCCTTGAGTGAGAAGATTATATGCTATAAGGTGTCTAAATTAATGGAAGTTGAATTCACTGTACAGTGAAGTAATTCAATGTAACAGTGAATCGACTTACTATAATGTTGATTCTTAAATTATGATAATTGATTAAATGATTTCTGATGCGATCTAAGTTGTTAAATGTTGTTTTTATGTTTAAAGTATGATGTTGAAATCGAAAATTCATGAAAAACATGTTATTACTAAATGTCCCTTTTTCATGGTTTTTACATGGCTTCCATACTTAGTACATCTAATGTGATAACCCCTTCTTTTCCCTTTTTGATTAAAGTGTAGGGAATTGGAAGTCTTGATGTGCCATGGTGGATGGATAGCTTTCTAAGGTTGAAGATGAAGTATTGGTGAGTCCTCATCGATTCGAGGACAATATCCACATGATCTGTTATGTCTTAAGTCTTTACTTTATGTCTTGTATGAGCTTAGTCCCAAGTGTTGTATACTCTAAAGTTTAGATGGTTCAAGGGGTTATTGTAAAGGTTTAATGTTTTAATGAAAGTCTTCCGCTTGTTTATATTTTATGAAAAAGAGTTCTTCGTGTGTGAAGAAAGTTTTAAATTCTTACTCATTTTAGTATGTTATTATGCAATGAATGATACGAGAGGCTTAGATGAGACTTCTTGAAGTCTCATTTTCCGTGTGACATCACAAGTATACTCTAACTTCTAAAGTGTACTTGTGGGATGTGACAATAGAATTCTAGGTGGATCCACTAGCTAGTATTCCTATGGGGGCAACATAGTTAAGAAACTAGGAGATATATGTTGAATGCTCTTCATTCCCATTAGCATTGGAGTCCTCATCTAATGAGAATAAATATGAACCTACCTTCCCACATTAAGAAGGGACACTTCTCATATCTAGTTCGCTCAGTGCTAAGCTAAAGTCCATTTTGAAATGTTTTTAAGCCTTTCTTAATCATCATATCTTAATATAGGCCATAGGAGACTAACCACTTGTATAATCATGTCATTAGCTCATTGTGTATTGCATGAGAATTTTCTTTCATTACAACCCTTCATTTAGTGTGATCATCACATCATAGTCATATAATAATAAGGCACACAATTGATTCATATTCAACCTTGTATCATCATACCCTTAACATGATCTCACAATTCAACATATTCATAACATTCCATCACATTCATCATATCATCATCTTCTTAATCTATTCATATATTATACTTCAATTGAACATCATCATCAAGTATAAACCATCATCATTGAAGTAAAGAACTCATAATCATTAGGTCTTACCAAATAGCCTCCATAAGCCTCCTTAAAGATCTTACCATCAATCCAACAATATTCATCCATAAATTCACTTATTATCACCATATACTAGTAATTCATACAAAAACTAAGTCAATTGCATCATCACTAATCAAATCAACCTCAATTCATAACCTAGGGTTAGGGAAAAGGGTCAAATCATCAATTCTTACATAGAACTAGGTCAAAGACTAAGAACTACACAAATTAACCAATATAGAAGTATCAACATAAACCAAAGGAATTCAACATCAAATAAATTTGAATGATCATTTACGTAATTGGAAAAAAACCCATCTTTTAGATAACATTGGAAATCAATTTTGAAGAGCCTCTTGGACATCCCACGAGTGAATAGCTTCCATACCTTAGAATTACTTGAAGTTTTATGGAGAAAATATTGAGTCTTGAATATTTAGAAAACCTTGAAGCTTGGTCTTCAATAGGTTCTTGGGTAGACAGAGAAAGTAGAGAGAAGTTGGAGAGAATTGAGTTTGGGAATAATGAGGTGTTAAGTTAATTTATGACTTAGGGTAGCTTATAGTGTCCTTAACTAACTTAATTAACCACCCCTTAGCCCTTAATTAATCCCTTAACTAATTAACCAACTAACCTACTAATTTAAAAATTTACAAGTGAACTCGAGTGCCAAACCATGAAAGCCCTTCCACGAGCCATCGACCAACCCACGGACCGTACTGTCAGTTCGTGTTTTTAGTTAGAGACTGGTATTTGAAGGCTCTTGTTGCTGAGACTAAGTTTCAACCAACAAGCCATAATGATGGAGCGTCGATCCATCGATGGCTCATCGTTTGGTCTCGTGGTTACTCAATGCCACAGGACTGTTTGGGGGGTCTAAATGTAGGGTCCTCCTCAAGGACCAGGCACACAAAAGTTTCGACCCTAAACACACTCTAATACATGTTTAACACCTTCCGAATTTGACTAAATTCCAACTCTTAAAACCCCTTGAAAAATACCAAGGCACACTAGTTCACATTTCACAATTCTCCGAACGTCATGGTCGTTTCTTGACGTTTTGACTCTAACACTTCCTAATTAGTTCCAATACATTATTTTATGCCTACAAACAGTGTTTCAAGTCTTAATTCATCATGTGAGGCACTAGACTAAGTCATGGACTTTCTGAGTGTTATAATTAAACTTTACCTTTTATTTTGTCTGTAGCATTATCGGAGAAATAGGTGGAAGAAGAATTTATCATGCTAAAAAAAAGGAAAGGAACTCTAGGGTGGCTAATGTCCGACACCCATCGAATTAGTCCCGCGTTGTGCTTACATAAGCCAAGTGCACAACATCAGTGGAAACTAAACCCATTAATGAAGGATGTGGTTGGATGCATGGATCGTGTACCCCATATCTGATAACAAATGGGTAAGTCCAGTATAGTGTGTGCCCAAGAAGAGCGGAATGACGGGGGTGACTAATGAGTAGAATGAGTTAATCCCCATAAGAACATGAACATGACATTACACATAGCAACTCAATATACCATTTACAACATATAAGAGCTCAACATTTCAACATCACATTATAAGGAACTACCTTCTCAATATTAACATGAGATCCACATGAACATCAAGAGTCACTTATGCCAACCTTCTTTCAAAACACATTAACATGCTCATTACATTTCTTAAAGCAACTATACACATAACCAAATAAGTGCAAGTTAAGCAAAAGAACATTTTTTCATTGAAAACTCATTTTAGCATGAACCTTTACCATAAATATGTACATATTAGAAAATCAAGCCAAATTCAATAATATTCATTATTTTATTTTAAGAGGATTACTAACCTCAAGTTTGGCAAGAATTTTGAGGAAAAAGATAAGGATAACAGGACTTCATTTCGTCCTCGTCCTCGGCCTTCCATGTTGCTCCCTATACTAGGTGGTTTCTCCGTAGGACTTTTACGGAGTCCACCTCTTTGTTCCTCAACTTCTTAACTTGGCGATCTAGAATTTCAACCGAAACCTCTTCATAGGAAAGGTTCTCATTCACGCCTAACCCTTCAATCGGGATAATGGATATGGGGTCGCCAATACACTTCTTAAGCATGGAGACGTGGAATACGAGATGAACCGGGGCTAATTCACTTGGTAACTTCAAGTCATAAGCAACTTTCCCGACCCGTTTCACTATCTCAAAAGGACCCACATACCGGGGACTAATCTTCCCCTTTTTACCAAATCTCATCACCCCTTTCATGGGTGAAATCATCAAGTAAACCATATCACCTACTTTGAATTCAAGATCTCTTGTTCTATTGTCTACATAGGATTTTTGCTGACTATAGGATTTTCTCAACCTATCCCTTGTCGTCCGAACCTTCTCCAATGATTCATAGATTATCTCGGGACCAAGGAATGAAAACTCTCCTACCTCAAACCACCCAACTAGAGACCTACATCTTCTTCCATAGAGTGCTTCAAATGGTTCCACGTAAATACTGGAATGATAGCTATTATTATAGGAGAACTAAACCAATGGTAGGTGATTGTCCCAATTACCTTGAAGTCGATGACACAAGCTCTTAACATATGTTATAGGGTTTAATGGTATGATCCGCTTGACCATCCATTTAAGGATGAAAAGCGGTGCTAAGTTTTACTTTAGTACCTAACTCTTTTTGAAAAAACCGCCAAAAACGAGTAGTGAATTGGGAACCTCTATCCGAAATGATGGAGAAAGGGATCCCATGCAAACTCATAATCTAATTAATGTATATTCTTGCATAATACTCCACCCGAATAAGTAGACTTAACTAGGATAAGTGGGTATATTTCGTCAATATATCCACAATAAGCCATATTGAGTCATTTTGCCTCCAGGTTAGACGCAACCCAACAACGAAGTCCATATTCATATATTCACACTTCCAAGTAGGAACATCCATTACTTGAGTTAGACCAGCAAGTATTTGATGTTTGGCTTTAACTTGTTGACAATTTTGACACTTAGACACTAATTTTGCGATGTCCCTTTTAAAACCATCCCACCAATAAACCTCTTGAATATCACGATACATTTTGGTGGCACCCCGATGAATGGAATATCGGGAACCATGAGCTTCTTCGAAATTTGTCCCCTTAGACCATCCACATCTTGTACACACAATCCACATCGGTACTTAAGTACCCCATCCCCCCTTGGGAGAATGCCTCATTGAACTTACTAAAAACCGATTTCTTTAAATCCATCAATAGAGGATCAAAGTGTTTCTTAGACTTTACATCCACCACTAAAAATGATTTGGAGTTATGATGAACCATAGACCCTCCTTTGGGAGAATCTTCCAAACGAACACAAAACCGAGCCAATCTATGCACCTCCTTCACTAACTCTTTCTTACCATCAATAACATGGGCTACACTACCCATTGACATTCGACTTAGAGCATCTACAACCTCATTGGCATTGCCGGGGTGGTAGAGACACTCATGTCATAATCCTTCAAAATTTCCAACCACTTTCTTTGTTGAAGATTCAACTCCTTTATAGTGCACACATATTGAAGGCTCTTGTGGTCGGTAAACACATCCACATGGATACCATACAAGTAATGCCTCCATATTTTCAAAGCAAACACTACGGCCACTAATTCAAGATTATGAGTTGGATAGTTCTTCTCATGCACCTTGGGTTATCTACAGGCATAAGCTACAACCTTGCCATGTTGCATGAGGAATTAACCCAAAACTACTCCACAAGCATCACAATACACTACAAACCCTTTAGTACCCTTCGGTAAAGTCAACACTAGAGCGGAGGTAAGCTTATCTTTCAACTCTCGGAAGCCTCTTTCACAAGCTTCCGACAACTAAAACTTAGCATTCTTTTGGGTTAAGGTAGTCAAAGGAGAAGCAATGGATGCAAACTAATCAACAAACCTCCTACAATACCTAGGTAAACCCAAGAAACTTCTAATATCGGTTGGAGTCAAAGGTTTATGCCAATTCTTAACCGCTTCTATTTTATTTGGATCAAACTCAATACCCTCACTTAAGATGATGTGACCAAGAAACACAACCGATCTCAACCAAAATTTACACTTACTATATTTTGCAAAGAGTTGGTGTTCCTTGAGAACTTGCAATAGCACTCTCAAATGGCCCATATGCTCATCCTGACTCTTCGAATACACGAAGATATCATCAATAAACACAATCACAAAAGAAGTAAGGTAATTCCGAAATACTCTATTCCTAATGTCCATAAAATCTGCTGGGGCATTAGTTAGACCAAAAGACATCACTAGGATCTCATAATGACCATACCTAGTCTAAAAATCCGACTTGGAGTTGATTAAGCAAATCGTCGATCCTTGGGAGAGGATACTTGTTCTTTATGGTGACCTTATTTAGTTGATGATAGTCAATGCACATCCTAAGGGACCCTCCTTCTTCTTATCAAATAGAACCAGAGCTCCCCATGCCAAAATACTAGGCTTTATGAAACCCTTGTCTAATAAGTCTTTGAGTTGAAGCCTTAGCTCTTGCAACACGGCCGGAGCCATCGGGTAAGGAGGGATTGAAATAGTCTTCGTATCTAGTAACAAGTCTATACTGAAGTCTATTTCCCGTTCGGGAGGAATTCCATTCAAGTTATCGGGAATGACTTCTGAAATATCCTCCACTACTGGTACAAACTCTAAAGGAGGAAGATCAGACTCAATGTCCTGGACTCTCACAATATGGTAAGGACACTCCTTAGAGATCATCTTACAAGCTTTTAGACACGCAATGATTCGACCTCTAGGGATTGAGTTACCCCCATTCAACTCTAAAATAGGTTCATTAGGAAATTGGAACTTAATTACCCTTGTTTAACAATCAATAGAAGCAAAACAAGCATGCAAACAATACATTCTAAAGATGACATAAAAATCAATAATATCAGGTTCTATCCATCCACCAATGTAACACTATTGGGCAATGACATAGGAAAACCCCTAAATACTCTTCTAGCCATAGCAGAGTAACCCACCAGGTTGTAACCGAAAAAGGTTCAATCAAAACATCTGGTTGAACATCAAACTTTTTAGCTACTAAAGGAGTTATAAATGATAAAGTAGCACCGGGATCAAGTAAAGCATAACATCAATAGAAACACTTGTAACATACTGGTGACGATATCGAGAGATTGTTCTTAATCACCCCTAGAGCGGAGAGCATAAAAGCAGTTCTTCTTAATAGCATCGGGATTAGGATCGCTTGCTTGAGCTTGTATACTCTCATTTCCTCTAGACTTAATTATGGCACAATGCCTAACCTTATGACCATCCTTTCCACAACCAAGCAATTACCTGTTACCACCAAGCATTCACCCATATGCCTTTTACCACACTTGGTACAAATAGGTTTCTCACTAGGTGAATTTCCACTCCTTCCGCCATGGAACCTAGGTTAGACACCCTATCCTTGCAAGTCTTGGGAAATTTAGTAGGAACTTAGTTAGAGAATCTCTTCTTGAACTTAGGCTTGTGTTGGATTTCCAACTTTCCCTTATAAGTACCTCCTTCATAAGCCTTTGCCCTCTTGAATTCCGCATTCTTCCTTTATAGCCTACTCTCCTCAACTTGTTGAGCGTGCATCATGAAACGAGAAATTTCCATATTGTCATGAAGCATCGCCGAACGACACTCTTCCAAAAGATCATCAGACAATCCCATAAAAAAAAATTAATTTCATCCCTCGGATTTGAAACAAAAGAAAAGGCATACTTAGACAATTTAGTGAATTTCAAAAAGTACTCAACCACACTCATACCTCCTTGACGAAGGTTAATGAACTATTCCAACTTAGCCTCTATTTTCTCCCTTGGGAAGAACCTACAAAGAAAAGCCCTCCTAAAGACTTCCCAACTTATAGGACCCGCTCTCAAAGCCCTATTGTCTTTCCATTGAGTGTACCAAGTTTGAGCCACATCCTTAAGTCAATATGCGGTTAGCTCGACCTTCTCATTAGAACTCGCTCCCAGAGCATACAATTTCTTGTAGACCTCATAAATAAAGTCTTCGGGGTCTTTATTTACCTTAGACCCAAAGAACATTGGAGGGTTCCTCGTTGTGAAGTCAGTTAAGCGGGAAGCCATGGTACAAGCATTCTGATTCACACGGGGTCTAACTTCCCGGTTTTGCTTGAGCCACCATAGCTTGAGCTTGAGTAGTTACGTCATGAGCTTGAGTAGTCATATCTTGAGACAAACGTATGTAAGCTGACCTTATCTTTGAATTCGTCATGGCCGGAGGAATGACCGGAGCTTGATCACTTTGTGGTGCATGTTGTTGAGGAGGAGCTTGATTTTATTGGGGAGGAACTCCCTCATTAGAAATTTCTTCTTCAACTCTTCTTGAGTCTGCCCTTCTAGTAGTCATAGCCTATAACCACAATAAAAAGGATAGAAGAAAAAGGACACATAGAGTTACCACTCTTGAGGTACGACTTTTCAAGATTACCAAAGAGGTCAGGATTATCTAAGCATAACATATCCTCTCATTCATAAGTATGGCGCGCCTCACACTGATGAACAAGACTCTACGTAGACGTTGTTTAGTGAGACATCAATCCTAAGATTACTTCAACCTCATGCTCTTATACTAAGTTTGTCACGACCGGGGAGCACCCCCTAGACGTAACCGGTGTCTTCATCCTCAGAGAGAACTTGGACTAGCCCTTATCATTCGTCATAACATACCATAGGTCGAGAATGCGGAAAATTAAAAACTTTTACATATTAAAGTATACTTAGACGTCTCACATATCATATATGGAGTTTATATACACTCCTCGCTTATGAAGTATACATAGACTTTTTGTTTATGCAATATAACAAATTCATAAGATATAGTCTAATACTTTGTCTCACATCAAACCATCTAATAGAGAATTACAATATTGTGCATAGCCCTTACTCCAATTCAATATGCCACATATAGTCTTACAACAATAGTCTCCAAATGACAAAGAAAGGAAATAAAGTAAAACCTCTATAAATTAATACTCGATAAATTAATAATCTCTCTAAAATAATATTTGCCTCTAGTCCCGACTTGGGCCAGTGAAAAAAATCAGCAATTTCGATAAGAGAATAAAATAATATATTTTAAGAAGAGCCTTATATAAATATATGGTCCCATTAATATTATAAATTAATAATTCTATTAAAAAAATACAAATATATTTGAGACAAATTTAGTGAAATATGATTCTATTGTGTTTTGATTTTTCTTAAAATATAAATCTAGGTGAAGCTCATCTATAACTTTTGTTATAACATCCAACAGCACCGGTGTTGTCCTTTGGTTCCAACGAGATAGTATCATGTTCTACTTCATCATCAACATTTCTTTTTCTGATGGTACCCACAATTTCTTCTAAGCTCCGGACCTCTGAACATGTATCATTTTCACCCGGATAATCCAACGGGTTATTGACATCCATTTTATGGGTAACCGAGATCATTATTAATGACCTCATGTTCATGAATGACGTTTTAATAAGTAGGTTCATTCTAATTCTCTGAGGTTGTATCCTCGAACGAATACTACAATGTCAAAAATAATTTGCTATTGTCTCTTGCTGAACATTTGTTATCCAAACAAGGATTGCAAAATTGATAGCACCCAAAATATTGATATTTGTTGGATCAGTTTTCCTCTTCATAGCCTTTTAATATCCTACGATAAAATTTGTTCGATAATACATCTGGAAATCCCTTATTAACATAGCATCACAAGGTTAAAATAGTAACATATAATGATTTTGATATATTCATTGTACTTTATGTATAATATTTTTTGTATGTGAAAATCAATAAATATGATACAGATATTAGTAAGATAAAATGATTTGAATATAATCAAAATTAACCTTCATCAAATCTCAAATCATTCTTTAAATAAATAAATATTAATTTATCGATTAAATAATATCTCTATAAAATAATAAAATTTAATGGTCCCACCTATATTAATTTATAGAGATTTTACTGTGAGTGTCCTTAGACATAAGCAACATCACACCTAGAATAGAAGAATGGCAACATCCCCGAACTGGAGGGCCTACCAATAACATGGGAAATATGTCCACGTCTTCCTTCTAAGTGGTCTCCTACACTTCAATGGCCCGAACCTAAATTGTTTGGGGAAAAGGGAAAGAATATGGGTTAGTACAAACTACATGTACTAAGTATTGAAACATGTGCAAGTAAAACAATTGAAATCATGCTTAAAAGGACATTTTGTTCAAAGCCATGCTAAGTGACTTTTAAATCCTTTTATACGCATGCAAGAGCATATACAACTCAATGATCATAATATCACTTAAGACAAGTTCATATCCAACACAAGACCAACATCACCATAAATGTCATATCAACATGAAAACCACCATCATAAGGTCATATCAACAATCCATGTAATAGAGTTCATAACATCAAAGAATATAATACCCTTACTCACAATCCATTCCCAATCTTACAAGTGCAATGCTCATGTGAAGCCCCATGACCTCACATAATCAAGTAACCTTGGCAAAATAACATAAGAAATGTCTACATTTCATATATCTTCATATCATGAATATTCATCATCATACATCAACTTAGACCAACATCATGTTCATCAATAAAACAAACATCATATAGGATCATCATCATGTTAATTCAACATAAGCATTTCATTTATATCATAAGTACATGAGAACAACCTCCTAGGACTCCCCTCAAGGTCAACTTATGTCATGTATAGGTAAAGTCCCATACGTTACCTGCACTAAGTAGAACCTCTAAAGTCACCCTAGTTAGTGTTCACTTCATTACTTGTATTCATTCATTTTACTTTCGGGAACAATCGCCTTAACCAACAATAGACCATGTGAGCTAAAATTTGAATCCGGTGTCATGAAACCCTACACCGAAAAAAGGTGCTCTTCTTGCCAAGGTAGAACCAAAACATTAACATAGCATTCTATGTGGATCCACTAGCTATTATTCCTATGGTGACAACATAGTTAAGAAACTAGGAGATATGTGTTGAAGCCTCTTCATGCTCCTTAGCATCGGAGTCCTAATCTCATGAGAATCATTGTGAACCTACCTTCCCACATTGGGAAGGGACACCTCTCATACAAGAGACTAACCTCTTGTATAATCATGTCATTATCTCATTGGGTTTTGAATGATAATTTCCTTTTATTACAACCCTTCATTTAGTGATATCATCACATCATAGTCATATCATAATAAGGAACAAAGAGATTCATAGTCAACCTTGTATCATCATTCCCTTAACATGGTCTCACAATTCAACATATTCACAACATGCCATCACATTCTTAATATATTCAACATCAAGTATAATCCATCATCATCGAAGTAAAGAATTCATAATCATGAAGTCTTACCAAAAAGCCTCCATAAGCCTCCTTCAAGATCTTTACATCAATCCAACAATATTCATCCATCAATTAATTTATTATCATCATATAATAGTAATCCATATATGAACTAAGTCAATTGCATCATCACTAATCAAATCAACCTCAATTTAAAACCTAGGATTAGGGAAAATGGTCAAATCATGAATTATTCCATAGAACTAGGCCAAAGACTAAGAACTACAACAATTAAACAATATACAATCATAATCTATCAACATAAACCAAAGTAATTCAACATCAAATCAATTTGAAAATCATTCACGAATATGGATGAAAACCCATCTTTTGGAAATCAATAGAATTCAATTTTGAAGAGCATCTTGGGAAAAGAGATACCAAGAGTGAACAGATTCTATACCTTAGTATTCCTTGATGTTTGATGGATAAAAATTTGGGTGTTGAATCCCTAGTAAACCTTGAAACTTGGTGTTCAATGGGGTCTTGGAATAAAGAGAGAAAGTAGAGAGAAGTTCTAGTGGGAATAATGGGGTGTTAAGTGAGTTTATGACTTAGGGTAGCTTATATAGTCCTTAACTAACTTAATTAACCACCCCTTAACCCTTAATTAATCCCTTAACTAATTAACCAAGTAACCTACTAATTTAAAATCTTACCAGTGAACTCGAGTGCCAAACCAGGAAAGCTCGTCCACGACCATCGACCAGACCACAGACCGTACTGTTAGTCCGTGGTTTTGGTCAGAGACTGGGTTTTGAAGGCTCTTGGTGCTGAGGCTAAGTGTGAACCAACAAGCCATAATGACAGAGCGTCAATCCATCGAAGGCTCTTCGTTTGGTGTCGTGGTTGCACACTTCCACAAAAATGTTTTTGGGGTCTAAATCTAGGGTCCTCCTCAAAGACCCTTAGGGTGGTCCTTGGGGAGTCGTACTTGGACGTTTCGACCCTAAACAAACTCTAATACATATTTAACACCTTTGTACCAAATATGACTAAATTCTGACCCTTAAAACCCCTTAAAACGTACAAAGGTACACTAGTTCACATTTAACAATTCTCCTGACGTCATGGTCATTTCTTGACGTTTTGACTGTAACACTTCCTAATTAGTTTCAATAAATTATTTTAGGCATAGAAATAGTGTTTCAAGTATTAATTCATCATGTGAGGCTCTAGACTAAGTCATGGACTTTCGAAGTGTTACATTATCCTCCCCGGGGAACATTCGTCCCTGAATGACACCTTAACCTTTTCATAAGCAGAGTATGAGACTCAATACTAGTAGCCCAACCAAAAACAACATCAAAATCATAAAATCATTATGAGTCACAGCGCATAGGAGTACTTCACAACTCCATTCAACACATGAACATGGCATTACACATAGCAACTCAATATACCATTTAACACATATAAGAGCTCAACATTTCAACATCACATAATGAGGAACTACCTTATCAATATTAACATGAGGTCAACATGAAAATCCAGAGTCACTTATGCCAAACTTCTTTCAAATCACATTAATATGTTCACTACAATTCATAAAAGCAACTATACACATAACCAAATAAGTGCAAGTTAATCAAAAGAGCATTTTCCATTAAAACTCATTTTAGCATGAACCTTTACCATAAATATGTCATATTAGCAAAGCAAGCTAAATTCAACAATATTCATTATTTTATTTTAAGAGTATTACTAACCTCATCTTTTGCTTGAATTTGAGGAAAAAGATGAGGATAATGGGACTTGATGTCGGCCTCGGCCTCCCATGTTGCTCCCTCAACAAGGTGGTTTCTCCATAGGACTTTTACGGAGGCCACCTCTTTGTTCATCAACTTCTTGACTTGGCGATCTAGAGTTTCAACTAGAACCTATTCATAAGAAAGGTTCTCATTCTCACCTAACCCTTCAATCGGGAGAATGGATACGACGTCGCCAATACACTTCTTATGCATGGAGACATGAAATACGGGATGAACCGGGGCTAATTCACTTGGTAACTTCAACTCATAAGCAACCTTCCCGACCCATTTCACTCTCTCATAAGGACCCACATACCGGAGACTAAGGTTCCCCTTCTTACCAAATCTCATCAACCCTTTCATAAATGAAATCTTCAAATAAACCATATCACCTACTTCAAATTCAAGATCTCTTCTTCTATTGTCGGCATAGGATTTTTGCTGACTATAGGCTTTTTTCAACCTATCCCTTGTCATCCAAACCTTCTCCAATGCTTCATAGATTATCTCGGGACCAAGGAATGAAAACTCTCCTACCACAAACAACCCTACGTGAGACCTACATATCCTACCATAGAGTGCTTCATATGGTGCCATAGAAATACTAGAATGGTATCTATTATTATAGGAGAACTCAATCAATGGTAGGTGATCATTCCAATTACCCTTGAAGTTGATAAAACAAGCTCTTAACATATCTTCTAGGGTTTGAATGGTACGCTCCTCTTGACCATCCATTTGTGGATGAAAAGCGGTGCTAAACATCACTTGAGTCCCTAACACCTTTTGAAATGACCTCCTAAAATGAAAAGAGAATTGGGCACCTCTATCCAAAATAATGGACAAAGGGATCCCATGGAAACTCAGAATCTCATTAATGTATATTCTTCCATCATCCTCCGCCGAATAAGTAGACTTAACGGGGATAAAATGGGCTGATTTCGTCAATCTATCCACAATCACCCATAATGAGTCATTTTGCATCCGGGTTCTAGGCAACCCAACAACGAAGTCCATATTGATATCTTCCCACTTCCAAGTTGGAAAATTCATTACTTTAGTTACACCACCCGGTCTTTGATGTTCAACTTTAATTTGTTGACGACTTATACACTTAGCCACAAATTCTGCTATGTCCCTTTTCAAACCATCCCACCAATAAGCATCTTGAAGATCACGACACATTTTTGTGGCACACAGATGAATGGAATATCGGGAACCATGAGATTTTTCCAAAATTTGTCCCCTTAGACCATCCACATCCGGTACACCCAATCTACCTTGGTACCTAAGTACCCCATCCCCCCTTGGGAGAATGCCGAATCGAACTTACTAAGAACCGATTTCTTCAACTCCATTAATAGAGGATCAAGGTGTTGCTTAGACATCACCTCTACCACTAAAGTTGATTCAGACTTATGATGAACCATAGACCTTCCTTTTGGTGAATATTCCGAACGAACACCCAACCTAGCCAATCTATGCATGTCCTTCACTAACTCTTTCTTATCATCGGGAACATGGGCTAAACTACTCATTGACATTCGACTTAGAGCATCCGCAATGATATTGGCCTTGCCGGGGGGGGGGGGGATTAGAGAACACTCATGTCATAATCCTTCAAAAGTTCCAACCACCTTCTTTGTCGGAGATTCAACTTCTTTTGAGTGAACACATATTGAAGGCTCTTGTGGTCCGTAAACACATCCACATAGACACCATACAAGGAATGCCTCCATATTTTCGAAGCGAATGCTACAACCGGTAATTCAAGATCATGAATGGGATAGTTCTTCTCATGCAACTTGAGTTTTCTAGAGGCATAAGCTTTCACCTTACCATGTTGAATGAGGACATAACCCAAACCTGCTCGACAAGCATCACAATATACTAAAACCCCTTAAGTACCCTACGGTAAAGTCAACACCGGAGCGAAAGTAAGCTCTTCTTTGTACTCTTGGAAGCCTCTTTTACAAGCTTCCGGCCACTAAAATATAGCATTCTTTTGGGTTAAGGTAATCAAAGGAGAAGCAATGGATGCAAACCCATCAACAAACCTCCTATAATACCTGACTAAACACAAGAAACTTCTAATATCGGTTGGAGACAAGGTATAGGACAATTCTTAACCGCTTCCATTTTCTTTGGATAATCCTCAATTACCTCACTTGAGATGATGTGACCAAGAAACGCAAACGATCTCAACCAAAAATATACGCTTACTATATTTTGCAAAGAGTTGGTGTTCCTTGAAGACATGCAATACCACTCTCAAATGGCCCATATGCTCATCCTCACTCTTAGAATACACCAAGATATCATCAATAA
The DNA here is from genome assembly GCA_016801875.1 of Solanum sitiens. Classification (NCBI taxonomy): domain Eukaryota; kingdom Viridiplantae; phylum Streptophyta; class Magnoliopsida; order Solanales; family Solanaceae; genus Solanum; species Solanum sitiens. Next base: position 364,014 of record JABWTJ010000390.1, read on the forward strand.
ATACAATTACAAAGTAAAAGTAATTCTGAAATACTCTATTCATAAGGTCTATACAAGCCACCGGGGCATTAGTTAAACCAAAGACATCATTAGGAACTCATAATGACCATACCTAGCTTGAAAAGCATTTTCAGTATGTTTTCACCTCTCACCCTAAGTTGGTGATACCCCGACCTCAAATCAATTTTTTAAAAGTAACTTACCCCTTGCAGTTGATCAAACAAATCATCGATCCTTCGGAGAGGATACTTGTTATTTATCGTGACGTTATTTAGTTGACGATAGTCAATGAACATCCTAAGGGACCCATCTTTCTTCTTAAAAAATAGCAACAGAGCTCCCCATGGAGAAAATCTAGGGTTTATGAAACCCTTGTCTAATAAGTCTTTGAGTGGAAGCTTTAGCTCTTTCAACTCGATCGAAGCCATCCGGTAAGGAAGGATTTAAATAAGCGTTGTATCTTGTAACAAGTCTTTGCCAAAGTCTATTTATCGTTCGGGAGGAACTTCGGGCAAGTCATTGTGAAAGACATCTGGAAAATCCTTCACTATGGGTACCAACTCTAAAGGAGGAACCTTAGACTCGAGGTCCTTTACCCTCACAATATTGTAAACACACCCCTTAGAGATCATCTTACAAGATTTTAGACACGAAATAATTTGACCTCTAGGGATTTAGTTACCCCACTTCCACTCTAAGACGGGTTCATTAGGAAATTGGAACTTAAATACCCTTGTTCTACAATCAATAGAAGAAAAACAAGCATGCAACCAATCCATTCCCTAGATGACATCAAAATCAACCTTATCAAATTCTACCAAATCCACCAATGTGATTCTATTTGGCAATGATATAGGACAATTCCTAAAGACTCTTTTAGCCACAACTGAGTCACCCACTAGGGTAGTAACTGAAAAAGGTTCAATTAAAACATTGGGTAGAACATCAAACTTTTTAGCTAATAAAGGAGTTACAAATGATAAATTAGCACAGGGATGAACTAATGCAAAGACATCAATATAAAAAAGTTGTAACATAGCGGTGACGACATCGGGAGATTTTTATTGATCATCCCTAGAGCGGAGAGCATAGAAGCGGTTCTTTTTAGGAGCATCTGGATTAGGACCGCTTGATTGAGCTTTGCTACTCTCCTTTCCTCAAGCCTCCATAAGCCTCCTTCAAGATCTTAGCATCAATCCAACAATATTCATCCATAAATTGATTTATTATCAACATATAATGGTAATATATACAAGAACTAAGTCAATTGCATCATCACTAATCAAATCAACCTCAATTCATAACCTAGGGTTAGGGAAAAGTGTCAAATCATGGATTCTTCCATAGAACTAGGTGATACGCTCAAACTTACTTCTCAAATAAGAAGTAAAGCGGTCGTATCAAGTAGAGAACCCAACTAATGAGGTTGGGGTCGATCCCACGAGGAAAATAGTTCAGACTTAACTTTATTCTATTATTACTACTATTTAGTCAACTATTTTCCGAGAAAACAAATGACAAAAAGGGGGGTTTCTTAAATTAATAAAAATGATTAACTAAATTAAAGTAAACACTAACAAGTTCAAATCTTGGAGTTTAATCAAATAATAAAAGTAACTAGGGATTAAGTGTTCCCCACAGGTTCCTAACTCGGTAATTCTTGCTATAACAATTCTTTCCTAGTATCTTGCATGTAAAGCGATAAGTTATGTATCTCTAAATCCTTGGTCCGGCATCTAGAGAATTTCACTCCGCACCTTGGTCCGGCTACGTGTGTTACTTTACTAAACCTTATCTTTACCTCATATTAAGCATCGTAATCGATATTTGACGAAGTTGTTACTACGTACCAACCAACACTAGCCTATTAGATAGTATACACTAAATCTACGTTGATAATTCTTTTCCTATTATCTACCTCCTTGGTCCGGCAAGTAGCATTAAGGCAAGTTCTAACGTTGGCCATCCGTTAAAAAGACTTCTAAACGAAAGAATTATCAATACATGCAAGACATTATTCAAGAATTGTTATTTTAGCTAGATTTTACCTTATTATTTACCCATGGTTCCCACAACCCTAGTTATGGAGTTTAGTTACCCATGGTCATAATCACACAATTCATATTGATAATATAATAATTCATGCACTTACTTTAATGAGAACGAATAAAACCCTAAAATTTACTTGATTAATCCATAAGAACACCAACAATTGATTCCAGAAAAAGTATATCCAATACCAAAATCAATAGTTCAACACTAAAACAAGAGTACTAAAAAATATCCAAGAGTCTAACCCCAAAAATGAGGTTTTTCGAACTATTTATAATAAAACAAAACCTAATAAAAAAATGAATCTAATTAATGAAAATCTGTCCAAAACGCGTCTGAGTCGACGGCCCACGTGACGGACCGTCGTGGCCTCCGTCGTCCCATACTTGACAAAATCTTTTGCTGCTTTCTTCATCACTTCTCTGTTACCCTCGACGAACAGGTCTGACGGACCGTTGCAAGCACGACGGTCCGTCGAGGAGCTCCGTTTCACAACACTTAGAAACTTCTTGGAATTGGGTACTTGGACTACTTTCTGACAACCACAATGAACAAGCAGGACAGACCGTCGTGACTATGACGGTCCGTCATGAACTTCCGTAGTCCCACACTTGGTAAGACTTCCCCATCTTCCTTCAGCAGCTACTCTTCTCACTACGATGCCACCTACAGACCATCACAGTCACGACGGACCGTCGTGGGCTCCGTAGGTGGTCATTTCTACAATTTTCTGCTCTAAACCTCTGTGTTATCATTTGGACAGATTTCCTGCAAATAAAGAGAAACCTACATCAAAAATCAATACAAAAAGGCTTTGGACACCCACTAAACTTAAGGAAAAAGCATTAAAAGTACCGTGAAACCACGGTACATCAACACCCTCAACTTAAATTCGTTGTTTGTCCTCAAACGACGCACTATGACTCACTACAAAATCTTTGTACAAGTGTATCCATATTTTATCTTTCGCAATCAATTGGCTATCAATCCCGATCATTCTCACTATGTTCATGCATGCTATCACGATTAGGCTTGAATTAATGGATCAAACCATGACACAGACTCACTACGCACTAACACCTATCCTCTTCAATTTCTCACCAAGGTGCTAATTTTTCCGGTATTGCAACTAGTGTCCTTACTTCAAAATAGCATCCTCATTTTTCACATAATGATTTCAGTTTGAGTATAAGGATTACTTTTCAACACTCGCTCTCAGAACATCAAAACAACTTCACAACTTATTTATACATATTGCCATAAGCTTGCCCTTATTTTCACTGCTTTAAGTTTGCCATAACAACTCTTAGGATCACGATAGGAATTTCTTAGCTTGTAACATAGGCTCAGGGTCAGGTAGGGTATATTTAGGTATACTTTAGTGACTTGTTGCCCTCCTTTACATATCGGCTAAGCGTACCACCTTTTTATCATTTTATTTCACCCTATTTCTCACTTTTCTATCACCTTGCTGTTTTCCCTTTCTTCTCCTTATGCGTAAGTGACTTTTCTCTTTTCTTGTGTTTTATATATATATATATATATATATATTATTTTTTAGTCACTTTTGTTTTGTTCTTTCTTCCTCTTTATTCTTTCAACCCCACTTTCCGGAGTATTCCTTATAACAGCCACCCTCAACTGATGATTTTGCCATGAGTCAAGGTTCACAATACCCATGGTTGGGTCAGGGCCACGACAAGGTTGCTTTTTGCATTAGCCACCCTCAACTTATGCTTTTGGGATAAACTGAGGTGCACATGTCCAAGGAGGGACCAGGGCCAACACATTGTTCCCAGAGAAGATCAGTTGGGGTGAAAGAGAAAGATCTATTTTAGGCTCAAATCATTTGGATCAATAAGGGATTAACTTCATTTGGATCAATAAGGGATTAACTTCATTTGGTTTTCTGTTATTTTTAGGCTCAAGATTGACTATTTCGAACAAGGGCCTATGATCCTTTCCTAATTGTTTATTTCGGCTTACTTTCAACAAGACTAACCAGGCAAGTTCTAGCTCAGTATCAATGGTGGATCATTCGAATTTTCCTCACACTCACTTGACATCTCGTTACACTACCAGATTATCAGACACCTTGTTCGAGTCTTAGATTCAGGGTCTGCAGTAGTGTATCTCTATGTCATGCTTAGAGCCACGCATTTATCAATTACTATGCCTAGTCATGCATCATTTTCATTACATCGGGATATCATATCTGTTTTAGCCATCATGCTTCAGATTTATACTATGTACACAAGACATAATATGCCGGTTCAACAATAAAAGTAGTCAGTCTCTTGGGGAAAAAGAACACAGGCAAGAAAACCCCAAAAGAGGATCGTGAATTGGGCTACTCAGACTTCACCCTAGCACTCACTTTCCATTTACCCCACCCCCAACAAAAAGATATGCAATTGTCCCCAATGCATAAAAGAACCTAAAATAATTGAGTGGTAGGCGAAGCAAACCTGAGGCGCAAAGCGCTGGCGATCAGCAAGCTGGTGGGTCCGATTCCCCGGAACCCACTCCCTCTGTAGTCTGGACACCCTCAGTAGTGTCCTCAGCAGCAACATCACCATCAGTAGTGCCTCTCTCTGTCTTTACAACTCTGGAGCTAGACGCCCCAGCAGCTACCTCTACAGCCCTCAACGTACGGGCCTCCCCATCAGCAATTGAGGATCTCCTCACAGCCTCCATCTCACGGCGCTCCTTCTACCTCGCCCTAGCCTTATCCTCCTCTCGACCCCTGCACCTCTTGGCATGCTCTCGTGGGGGAGGTGGTGGAACCTCAAAAGTGGCGAATAACGCAGCCAACACTGTGTCCTCAGCAGGCTCTGCAGAAGGGGGCTCAGACTCAGGCACCCTAGCCTCTAGGATCGTATCAAGATCCGCTCGCAAACTCGCAACCGCAGCCTGAAGGGTCGACACATCCACCAGAGGGGCTGGCCGGGCTAGCACCCGCAACTCAAAAGCGTCCAATCGCTGATGAATCTCCAAGATCTTCCCTCCGTGTGCTGGGCCATCTTACGCTCCATGCGCTCCTCCGCCTCAGCAATAGACCTCTGCATCCAAGGCTGGATGTGATGCAGAAGTGTGCCATCTGAGCCTCGAGTTTCTGGACCCTAGCAAGTGGTAGTGTCAGTGGGTGCAGAAGGAGCCTGGGTAGCCGCTTGGGCATTCTCTACAGTATCCGCCAGGTTCTCACGAAGCGGAGGCACCTCAGGGCGGGGCCCTCTGTGCGGAGACAACTCATTGGCCTCATCTCTGATGAGGTTGATATCAACATTGCCCTGAGGGGTCTTCAGCTGATCTATGTGCCAAATGGGCACGCCTGCAGACCTGCATAAAGATAAAACCATGCACGGAAATGGGTAAGTAGTGGTGACCTTGAAGGCCCTCTCGTGCATGAACGCCTGCAGAAGCCAAGGGAAGTCAACCTCAAACCCTGCTATCATCGCTGCCATCAGAACTGCGCGATCCCATGTAACTATATTATCTGCAGCAGTGGGGGAAAGGCAGTGTCGGACTATCAACCATAAAAACTTGGCCGTGAAGGTCAAGTTAGCCTTCTTGATGGCTCCCTTCGGCTCCATAACCCAGTCAGCGGCCTCTCCATCAATAGATAAGTGCTGGGCCATCCACATATTGGTGGTCTCTCTCAGTGCTGGCTCACGCAAGAACCGTCCATCTTTAACAAGTTGCCACCGATAGTCGAACTCGGCGGTGAGAGGGGTCCTGGTGGCATCAACATCCTCGCCGTATAGATACCGGCGGATGGCTGGCAAGAAGATGTCTACCCGCTTGCCGCGGACTCTGATGTGATCAAGTAGGGCTTGTTTGACGTGGGTAGCCCGCCTATCAATCTATGATCGGAGAGTAGACACATACGATGCATAGAACTCTCGGACCAACTCCTCACTGTATCGGCCCAAAGAACAAGCCGTCCACTCTAGCCGGTGTCTGGTGAAGAGAGTATGGATATCCAGCATGGTGGGGAGACTCCTTGTAAGGACCCGCCATTCTAGTGTAAGGGTCCGGGTCATGACGCCCTTATCATTTAGCAGCTTGGCGTCGGAATACACTTGGTATTTCCCCTCGACACACCACCGGTTGGGCTGGTCGGCAACCGGGGCGGGAACTCCAGTCGGTGAAGCTGGAGTGGAATCAGTACTGTCGGCCTCATCAGACAAGGCAGACTGTGAAGCTGGGGCGGGCGCAGAGGCTTCAGCAGACCCGGAAACTTCCTCCGACCAGGATACTCCTAAGGATCCAGACGCTCCTTCATCCTGTGCAGCTGACACAGAAGGTGTGCAGGTCAGTGTGCGCTCCTCATCAGACTGGGAGGCAGTGACTACGCCGGACGCCACCTTCTTGGGTGTGTCTCTGGTTGTGCGTGCAGGCCGTACAGAAGTGACAGTGCCTGGGGGCACGTACTCGGGGTCACGGTCATCATCAGAGCCAATGACCAGTCGGGCAGATGGGGCGATGGACTTTGAACACCCTCGTGCGTAGACTCGATATTGCTTTGGTGCCATAACTATTAGTACCTGTAAAGAATCACAATTATTACCAGTAGAAGCAAACAAGACATGCAAAGAAGAAAACAACAAACGTAAAACCAAAACTGGAATGGTATTGTTGTAGTGTCTGTGAAGCATGACGGGCCAATTGACGGCCCGTCGTGAGTATGACGGACCGTCATGGAGGTCCGTCATGAACGACTTAACAATATTTTTGGAGACTCTCAGAAGGAAAGTCTGTGACAGTCATGACGGTTAAGCCCACGACGGTCCGTCGTAGAGGTCCGTCGTTGGACACTTAGAGAAAATTTTGAGACCCTAATGAATGGGGTCTCTGACAACCATGACGGTTGTGCAGAACGGACCATCGTGGGCACGACGTTCCGTGGTATAGGTCCGTCATGGGACACTTAGAAAAAATTTGGAGACCCTTAGGAATGGGGTCTTTGACAACCATGACGATTGTGCAGGACGGACCGTCGTGGGCACGACGGTCTGTCGTATAGGTCCGTAAGTGGACACTTAGAAAAAGTTTGGAGACCCTTAGGAATGGGGTCTCTGACAACAATGACGGTTGTGCAGGACAGACCGTTGTGGGCACGACGGTCCATCGTATAGGTCCGTCAGTGGACACTTGGAGAGAGTAAATCGTGGGTTGATGGGACGGACCCCATGACGGTCCATCGTGGGTATGACGGTCCGTCGACGTGGTCTCGTTTTGTCATTTAGTTACAGAACTGAGGATGCCACAATCATCCCCTGAGATTCAAAACGAAAGACTCAATATTAACCCACATATTTTGAACCCAAATACCCAACAAACTAGCATTACTAAAGTACCAATTTCTCGAGTTTTAGGATGTCAACTCGGGGGACTAGCAACCTAGGTTAGAACAAGTTTCAAAAAGGTAATCCCCCCTCTTTGATTCGGTTAACCCAATACCCAAGTCATTTTTACTTGTATGATGGGACAAAAGGCAATGGAATGAGGTCTTTAGCATACAAGAGGGGCCAAAAATCAAAGACCAAACATTCAAAAACAAGCCTGTAGAATGTGAAGACAATAATGAAATGTAAATGGGTTAGAGATCAGAAGCACATACCTGAGAATTTGAGAAGAGGAAGAACCGGGTGAGGCACATAACTATGAAGATCAGCAAAAGAGGCGTGGACTCCGACCAGCAGAATACTATGAAGAAGCAGGGAGATTTGGGAGGAGGAAGATTTGGGGAATTAGGGAAGGGATGGTGAATCACGAGTTTGGGAAGAGAATGAGAGTGGGAGGGAGATGAAAAGAGAGGAAATGGGAGAAGTGATGGAAAAGAAACGGTTGAAATGAAGGGGTGGAAGTTTAAAAGGTTTAAAACTTTTAATATTCGCCGGTCGGGTCGGGTTGCTGGGTATTGATGCGATGAGTCCCCGACGACGGTCCATCACAAGTGTGACGGTCCGTCGTGGGTTCCGTCGCGTGTGCCCTAATTTAAAAAAAATAGACAAACTTACCTGGCACGACGGATTCCTGTGAGGGTCCATTGCAAGTGTGATGGACCGTCGATGGATCCATCACTAAGTGTTTCAGACCAATTTCTGCAGATTTTTCTGGTGATGTGCTACCTGCAAAGTTAACACCCATTAAGCTATTCTCTATTTGTTTGACTTGACACTTAGTAGACACGGACCCTAAACTACGCTCTAGCCAACACTTCTAACAAAACGAAAAACAAAGAAAATGCGACTATTACTAGAAAGTCATAAAAAAAAAAACTATAGTTGGCTTAGAGGATACATATTGGGTTGCCTCCCAATCAGCGCTTGATTTACGGAGGATACTCGATTACTCAGACTTCATCAAGATGGTATGCCTCGATCACTTCATTCGCTGATTCAGCATGCCCCAAATAGATTTTGATTCGTTGTCCGTTCACCTTAAACAGCACACCCTCCTTGTTTTCCAACTCAAGTAAGGGCCAGTCCATTTGGACTTGAGCTTGCCCGGAAACAAACGCAACCTAGAATTGAATAAAAGCACCATGTCCCCAACTATAAAATCGCGTTTCTCAATCTTTTGGTTATGGTGTTTCTTCATCTTTTCTTTGTAGAGGGCTGAACTTTAATAAGCTTTTAGGCAAAATTCATCGAGTTCATTCAACCCATTTAACCTCTGTTCTACAGCTTCATTCCAATCCATTTTCAACTTCTTCATGGCCCACATAGCTTTATGCTCTAATTCAACCGGTAGGTGACAAGCTTTCCCATATACAAGTTGGTATGGAGATATACCTATGGGAGTCTTATATGCTGTCCGGTAGGCCCAAAGAGCATCATCAAGCCTCCTTAACAAGTCCGTTCTACTAGCATTTACTGTTTTTGACAGAATCTGCTTGATCTCTCGATTTGACACCTCGACTTGCCTACTAGTTTGAGGATGGTAAGGAGTGGCCACATTATGGCGAACCCCATATTTCTCCAATAATTCCTTAAACAACTTGTTGCATAAGTGGGATGCCCCATTACTAATAATTGCCCTTGGGGTACCAAATCGAGAAAATATATTTCTTTTCAAGAACGTGGTGACACTCTTCCCTTCATTATTTGCGAGGGCGACAACTTCCACCCATTTAGACACATAATCAACCGCTACTAGAATGTACTTCATCCCATGAGAACTCACAAAAGGACCCATAAAGTCAATACCCCAAACATCAAATAACTCAATCACAAGAATGGGATTTAAAGGAAGCTCTTGCATTCTTGAAATGCCGCCATCTCGTTGGCATCTATCACATGCTTTGGCGAACTCATGAGCATCTTGATGAATAGTTGGCCAATAGTAGCCACATTATAAGATCTTATGAGCAGGTCCGATACCACTATGATGTCCACCTACGGGTGAAGAATGACATGCCTCCAAGACACTCAACATCTCAACTTCTGGCACACAACGCCGAATAAGCCCATCGGCACAACTCCTATATAAGTATGGTTCATCCCAAAAGAACTTCTTCACATCATACATGAACCTTTCCCTTTGATGAAAGGACAAGTCCGGTGGAACAATATCGTTAGCCAGATAATTCGCAAAATCTGCGAATCATGGAATCAAGTCCTGAGAGGCAGCCAATACATGCTCATCGGGGAAGGTATCATCAATCTCAGTCTTATCCCCCAACTCTCTCATTGCTTCATCTTCTAAATGGGACAAGTGATCAGCAATTTGATTCTCGGTCCCTATTCTATCTCTCACCTCAGAGTCAAATTCTTGCAATAGTAATACCCAACGAATCAACCTCGGTTTTGCATCCTTCTTTGCCATCAAATATCTCAAAGCAGAATGGTCAGTATGCACTATAACTCTAGTACCTAGCAAATAGGAGCGAAATCTTTCAAAAGCAAAGACTACTGCAAGGAGCTCTTGCTCAGTCACTGTGTAGTTCTTCTGGGCTTCATTGAGGGCTTTACTAGCATAGTAAATGGGATGAAGGATTTTGTACCTTCTTTGTACCAATACCACACCAAGAGCAACCCCACTAGCATCGCACATCACCTCAAATGGACTGCTCCAATCTGGAGAAATAATGATAGGTGCAGACACCAACTTTTCTTTTAACTTGCTAAATGCTTTAAGACAGGATTCATCAAAATAAAATTTACACTCTTTCTCCAGCAGTTTGCACAAGGGATGCGCAATTTTTGAAAAATCTTTGATGAACCTCCGGTAAAAACCTGCATGCCCAAGAAAGTTTCTCACACCTTTTACAGAGATAGGTGGGGGAAGTCTCTCTATTACCTCGACTTTAGCTCGATCAACCTCTATACCCTTCTCTGAAATGCGATGACCCAAAACAATACCTTTTTCACCATGAAGTGGAATTTTTCCCAATTTAGTACTAGATTGCAGTCTTCACACCTCTTAAGAACCTCAGATAAATGACTCAAACACCGCTCGAATGAGTCACCAACCACAGAAAAATCATCCATGAACACCTCAATAGTATCCTCCACCATATCGGAGAATATCGACATCATACATCTCTGAAAAGTGGCGGGTGGATTGCACAACTCAAATGGCATTCTCTTGAACGCAAAGGTCCCATATGGACAAGTAAAGGTGGTTTTCTCTTGATCTTCGGGTGCAATGGGAAAAAGATTATACCCCTAATAACCATCGAGAAAACAATACCACCCTTTTCCGGCTCGTCTATCCAACATCTGATCCATAAAGGGCATAGGAAAATGGTCTTTTTCAGTCCATGCATTTAATTTCCGGTAATTCATACACACCCTCCATCCGGTCACAGGTCTCATTGGAACAAGTCAATTTTTCTCATTGGGGACCACAATCATTCCTCCTTTCTTAGGTACACACTGAACAGGGCATACCCAACTACTATCGGCGATCGGATATATTACTCCGGCATCCAACCACTTAATGATTTCCTTCTTCACGACCTCTTGCATAGGTAGATTTAAGCGTCTCTGGTGCTCAATACTTGGCTTATGATCGGGCATGAGTTGGATTTTATGAGAACAAATACCAGGAGGGATCCCAATAATGTCCGCAATAGTCCACCCAATCGCTCTTTTGAATCTTTTGAACACTTTCACCAAAATCTCAACTTGTTGTACATTCAGGTCTGATGCAATGATTACTGGCAAAGTGTCATTATTTCTTAAGAATTCATACCTCAGATGAGGCGGTAGAGCTTTTAGTTCTAACTTTGGAGCCTCCTCTATAGATGGTTTCGCGGGTGGAGACTCGCGATTCTTCATATCTAACTCATATTTCTTCGGTTTAAACCGAACATCACCTCGATCAAGAGCCGCGACCAATGACCCATACTCTTCAATGCAATCTCTATCAAAATTCATTATCACTGCCGCTAGTGCTTCTATACCTAGACTTTCTTCTATTTGTAATTCAGATGACTTTTCAACTTTGTAGGATATGGCAGATACCGATTGGAGCTCACCACTCTGACTCATGGACCTACAAATGTTGAAGGTCACTTCTTCATTGTTCAACCGAAATTTCATTTGCCCCTTTTCCATATCAACTAAGGCTCTACCCGTAGCAAGGAATGGCCTCCCAAGAATAATAGACACCTCAAAATCGACTTCACAATCAAGAATAACAAAATCGGTCGGAAATATGAACGACTCCACTTTTACTAGAACATCGTGGAATATACCAATAGGCCTTTTTACTGTTCGATCGGCCATCAGTAGCCGCATTGCAGTGGGCTTTGGGTCACCCAAACCCAACTTCTTGTAAATCGAGAGGGGCATGAGATTTATGCTTGCCCCAAGATCACATAATGCTTTCGCAAAATGTAATAACCCGATTGTACAAGGAATAGTGAAAGCACCCGGATCTTCTTTCTTTTGCACTAGAGATCTTGTAGAAATAGCACTACAATGCTGCATTCTATCATCATCCTCAAAAGTGACCGATCTTTTCTTCGTAACTAGATCTTTCATAAACTTGGCATAACCGGGCATTTGTTCCAAAGCTTCTAACAAAGGGGCATTGATGGAAAGCTCTTTCAACATCGTTATAAAACGCCGATATTTACCATCCTCAGTCTTTTTCACTAATCTTTGAGGAAAGAGGGGTGGTGGTCTAGGCATGGGAGTCACCTTTTTGGGCACTTCAACTTCTTCTCCCATTTTATCTTCTAACTCACCACTAACCTCCACCACTTTATCATTATCTATTATCACCTTTTCCACATCAGATGGCATAGGTGGGTTAATGGTTTGCTTACCACCCTGAGTAGTGATTTCCATACAATGTCCATCATTTTACGAATTTTGGACAGTGTTGCTAGGGAGAGTGCCCGGTTGCCGTGTGTTCACAGTCGCAGATAATTGGGCCATTTGCAACTCAAGCTGCTTAATCGATATTGCATGTGTATCAACTTTCTGCCCAATACCTGCTAAATCACTCCTTAACTCTTTAGTGTGCTCATCACTAGCATCGAACCTCCTCATCATTTTGTGCAACATATCCTCAACTCGCGCCATATTACCTCCACCATCCCTAGGAGCAACTTCACGATTTTGAGGATGAACATAGGGCCCACTCCTATCATTTCTGTTACCATAGTTACCCTTGTTGAAGTTGTTGTCGCGGTTGTAATTTCCATCTCGGACATAATGACCCTCGCGGTTATAATTACCATAGTTCCGACCTTGGTTTCCTTGACCTTTGCGCCAATTCTCCTGATTGGAGCCTTAGGCATTCGGTCGGAAATGCCCCGTCTGCTCATTCACCGCATAAGTGTCCTCCTCATAATAATATTCATCATTTGGTGGTGGTGGTTTAGACAAGTAGTTCACTGCATTTATCTTTTATGCACCCCCAGTGACATGTTTTAATACCAACCCAAGCTCCATTCTCACTTGAGCCATCTCTTCATGAATCTCGTCTATGGCTGGGTTGTGTGCGGATTGCACTGCAAAAGTGTTTCTTCCAGTATCTGACTTCCTGGTACTCCAAGCTTTATTATTCCGAGAGATTTTCTCTAACTTTTCAGCAATCTCGGCATAAGGACACTCCCCATAAGAACCACCCGCTATAGTATCCAATACCGCATTATTATTATCATCCTGTCCCCGATAGAAGTATTCTTTCAGTGACTCATCATCAATGCGGTGATTGGGGACACTTCTCAAAAATGAAGTGAACCTATCCCAAGAACTGCTAAATGACTCTCCTGGTAATGCTACAAAGTTGTTCACTTTGTCTTTTTGATTTAGTTTCTTAGAGACCGGGTAGTAACGTGCTAAGAAGGCGTCCCTTAGTTGATTCCAAGTGAAAATTGAGTTATAAGGGAGCTCAGTAAACCAAATAGCAGCCTCTCCCGTCAGTGAGACAGGAAATACTCTTAGCCCTATTACATCCAGATTCAAATTGGGCCTCCCTACACAACTTTTACACACTGCCCTTACCTTAGCAATGTGGGCATGTGGGTCCTCAGAAGGTAGTCCTGAAAACAAACCTCTAGCAGTGAGCATTTTCATCAGACTACTAGTTACCACAAAGGTGTGGCCGTGTGGTAGAGGAGGCAAGACAAGTGGCCCATCAGAGTCTGCGATGATATCATAACCTCTGTAATACTCTTGAAGACGTGGAGCGGGGTTTTGTCCCCTTTGTTCATCTTCACCACGATTTTCGGGTAATAAACGACCATGAGCATCAACTGGAGCTGGAATGTTCAGGTTGGGATCATCATCGTTAATATCCAAGTTTCGATTCAAATTGCGTAGTGTACGCTCTAATTCGTGGTCGTATGGAAACAAGGGTTCTCTTCTACTCCGCGTAATTGGCATACACGGAAGTTAGATCTGCAAGAGAAAAAAACAATAGAAAAAGTAAAATTAGGAAAATATTGACTAAACTTTAGTAATAGTTTTAGGTTAATCTAAAAGCCACTTTCCCCGGCAGCGGCGCCAAAATTTGATACGCTCAAACTTACTTCTCAAATAAGAAGTAAAGCGGTCGTATCAAGTAGAGAACCCAACTAATGAGGTTGGGGTTGATCCAACGAGGAAAATAGTTCAGACTTAACTTTATTCTATTATTACTACTATTTAGTCAACTATTTTCCGAGAAAACAAATGACAAAAAGGGGGGTTTCTTAAATTAATAAAAATGATTAACTAAATTAAAGTAAACACTAACAAGTTCAAATCTTGGAGTTTAATCAAATAATAAAAGTAACTAGGGCTTAAGTGTTCCCCACAGGTTCCTAACTCGGTAATTCTAGCTATAACAATTCTTTCCTAGTATCATGCATGTAAAGCGATAAGTTATGTATCTCTAAATCCTTGGTCCGGCATCTAGAGAATTTCACTCTGCACCTTGGTACGGCTACGTGTGTTGCTTTACTAAACCTTATCTTTACCTCATATTAAGCATCGTAATCGATATTTGACGAAGTTGTTACTATGTACCAACCAACACTAGCCTATTAGATAGTATACACTAAATCTACGTTGATAATTCTTTTACTATTATCTACCTCCTTGGTCCGGCAAGTAGCATTAAGGAGATTTCTAACGTTGGCCATCCGTTAAAAAGACTTCTAAACGAAAGAATTATCAATACATGCAAGACACTATTCAAGAATTGTTATTTTAGCTAGATTTTACCTTATTATTTACCCATGGTTCCCACAACCCTAGTTATGGAGTTTAGTTACCCATGGTCATAATCACACAATTCATATTGATAATATAATAATTCATGCACTTACATTAATGAGAATGAATAAAACCCTGAAATTTACTTGATTAATCCACAAGAACACCAACAATCGATTCCAAAAAAAGTATATCCAATACTAAAATCAATAGTTGAACACTAAAACAAGAGTACTAAAAAAGATCCAAGAGTCTAACCCCAAAAACGAGGTTTTTTGAACTATTTATAATAAAACAAAACCTAATAAAAGAAGGAATCTAATTAATGAAAATCTGTCCAAAACGCGTCTGAGTCGACAGCCCAGGTGACGGACCGTCGTGGGCATGACAGACCGTCGTGGCCTACGTCGTCCCATACTTGACAAAATCTTCTGCTGCTTTCTTCATCACTTCTCTGTTACCCTCGACGGACAGGTCTGATGGACCATTGCAAGCACGACGGTCCGTCAAGGAGCTCCGGTTCACAACACTTAGAAACTTCTTGGAATTGGGTACTTGGACTGCTTTCTGACAACCACAACAAACAAGCAGGACGGACCGTCGTGACTATGACGGTCCATCATGAACTTCCGTAGTCCCACACTTGGTCAGACTTCCCCATCTTCCTTCAGCAGCTACTCTTCTCACTACGATGCCACTTACGGACCGTCACAGTCACGACGGACCGTCGTGGGCTCCGTAGGTGGTCATTTCTGCAATTTTCTGCTCAAAACCTCTGCGTTATCATTTGGACAGATTTCCTGCAAATAAAGAGAAACCTACATAAAAAATCAATACAAAAAGGCTTTGGACACCCACCAAACTTAAGGAAAAAGCATTAAAAGTACCGTGAAACCACGGTACATCACTAGGTCAATGACTAAGAACTACAACAATTAACCAATATACAATCATAATATATCAATATATGCCAAAGGTATTTAACATCAAATCAATTTGAAAGGTCATTCACGAAATTGGAAGAAAAACCATCTTTTAGACATCATTGGAAACCAATTTTGAAGAGCCTCATGGGGAAAGAGATCCCAAGAGTGAATAGCTTCCATACCTTAGGATTCCTGGAATTTTTATGGAGAAAATATTGAGTCTTGAATCCCTTGTGAACCTTGAAGCTTGGTCTTCAATAGGGTCTTAGAATAGAGATAGAAAGTAGAGAGATGTTGGAGCGAATTGGGTTTTGGAATATTGAGGTGTTAAGATAGTTTATGACTTAGAGTAGCTTATATAGTCCTTAAATAACTTAATTAACCACCCCTTAACCCTTAATTAATGCCTTAAATAATTAACTAACTAACCTACTAATTTAAAAATTTACAACTTAACTCGAGTTCCAAACCATGAAAGCCCGTCCACGAGTCGTCGACCATGTCAGTCCGTGGTTTTGGTAAGAGACTGGTTTGTGAAGGCTCTTAGTGCTCAGGCTAAGTGTCAACCAATGAGCCATAAAAATGTAGCATCAATCCATCAATGACTCATCTTTTGGTCTTGTGGTTGAACACTGCCCCAAGACTATTTTGGGGGTCTAAATGTAGGGTCCTCCTCAAGGACCCTTAGGTTGGTCCTTTGGGAGTTGTACCCGGACGTTTCGACCTTAAACATACTCTAATACATTTTAACACCTTTTATTTTTGCCAAATTTGACTAAATTCCGACTCTTAAAACCCCTTGAAACATACCAAGGCACACTAGTTCACATTTCGCAATTCTCCGAACGTCATGGTCGTTTCTTGACGTTTTGACTCTAACACTTCCTAATTAGTTCCAATACATTATTTTAGGCCTACAAATAGTGTTTCAAGTCTTAATTCATCATGTGAGGCACTAGACTAAGTCATGGACTTTCTGAGTGTTATAATTAAACTTTACCTTTTATTTTGTCTGTAGCATTATCTGACAAATAGGTGGAAGAAGAATTTATCATGCTAAAAAAAAGGAAAGGAACTCTAGGGTGGCTAATATCTGACACCCATCGAATTAGTCCCGCGTTGTGCTTACATAAGCCGAGTGCACAACATCAGTGGAAACTAAACCCATTAATGAAGGATGTGTTTGGATACATGGATCGTGTACCCCATATCTGATAACAAATGGGTAAGTCCAGTATAGTGTGTGCCTAAGAAGAGCGGAATGACGGGGGTGACTAATGAGTAGAATGATTTAATCCCCATAAGAACAATTACGGGGTGGCGGATCTGCATGGACTATAGAAAGTTGAATGATTCCACCAGAAAGGACCATTATCTGGTAACTTTCATTGATCAAATGTTTGATCGGCTGGCAGGTGAGGAATACTACGATTTTCTTAATGTCTACTTAGGGTAAAATCAGATTGTCACTGCACCAAAGGATCAGGAGAAGATTAAATTCACTTGCCTGTATGGCACATATGCGTTCAAGCGCATGACATTCGACTTGTCCAATTCCCCAGCCACATTTAAGAGATGTATAATGGCAATCTTCCATGATATGGTGGAAGATTTTGTCGAAGTGTTCTTGAAAGACTTGTCGGTGTTTTGTTAGTCTTTTGAACTTTGTTTGACTAATCTTGATAGAGTTCTTGCCAGGTGTGAATAAACAAATATGGTGCTAAACTGGGAGAAGTGTCACTTCATAGTTCGAAAAGGCATTGTGTTTTGGTAGAAGATCTCTAAAAGTGGGCTGGAATTTCACAAAGATAAAGTGGAAGTTATTGAGAAATTGCCACCTCCCATCACAGTAAAGGGAGTCACAATCTTTCTTAGACATGCTGGGTTTTATAGGAGGTTCATCAAGGACTTGTCTATGACTGCAAGACCTATGTGCAGCCTACTAGAGAAAGAGATGACGTTTGTATTTGATGAAAAATGTTTGCAGGCATTTGAGTTGCTGAAGAAGAAGTTGATAAAAGCTCTATTTATCATTGCTTCTAATTGGGAGATTCCATTTGATCTTATGTGTAATGCTAGTGACATATCAATTGGGCCAGTATTGGGGTAGAGAAAAGAAAAGATGTTCCATTACATCTATTATGCGAGCAAGAAACTTGATGATGCTAAATCGAATTATACTTTGACTGAAAAAGAGATATTGGAGCTAGTGTTCGCATTTGATAAGTTTCGATCATACTTTATTGGAACCAAAGTTATAGTATATAGTGATGGTGCTGCAATCTGATAGTTGTTTAACAAGAATGATACAAAGACGAGGTTGATTAGGTAGATTCCACTACTACAAAAGTTTGATCTTGAAATAAGGGACATGAAGGGAACAAAGAACTAGATAGCTGATCATCTGTCCAGACTGGAGGATTCAACTTATGTGAAAAAGGAGGAGCAAATTCGTGAAGATTTTCCTGATGAGCATTTGCTTGCAATGGACACTGTTCAAGTGCCTTGGTATGTTAATATTGTGAATTTTCTGGTGAGTGGTTTATTTACACATGGGGCTTCAATACATCGAAAACAGAGATTAAAGTATGATGCACTCTTCTATATATGGGATGAGCCCTTCTTATTCAAGTAAGGGCCTGATCAGATGATGATAAGGTGTATAGTTGAGCAGGAAGCGACACAAGTGTTTGAGAGTTGTAACTCTTCACCATATGGTGACACCAGGGAGGAGAACGAATTGCGCATAAGGTATTTCAATCTTGTTTCTTTTGGATTACTCTATTTTAAGATGTTGCTTTATTTGTGAAAGGTTTTGATTAGTATTAAAGGATGGTCTATTTTTCTAGGAGGCATGAGATGTCATATAGGAATATACAGGAGTTTGAGATCTTTGATGTCTAGGGGCTAGACTTCATAGGACCATTCCTATCGTCATCTGGTAATCAATACATCCTAGTTGTAGTGGACTACATGTCTAAGTGGGTATAGGCAGTTGTACTACCATCCAATGATGCAAAAGTGGTTGTGAAGTTCATCTAGAAACACATCTTCACTAGGTTGGAACCCCAAGTTCTATAATTACTTATGGAGGTACGCACTTTATTAATAATTTATTGCATAATCTTTTACCCAAATATGGCATGAGGCACAAAGTGGCTACAACATATAATCCCTAAACTAGTGGCAGGTGGAAGTGTATAATAGAGAGTTCAAATAGATCCTCCAGAAGATGGTGAATTTCCAAAGAAAATATTTGGCTAATAATCTAGATGATGCCTTGTAGGCATACCGGACCGCATACAACTTACGATAGGGATATGTTCTTATTGAATGGTGTTTGGGAAAGCTTGTCATCTACCAGCTGAATTGGAGCTTAAGGTATATTGGGCGATCAAAAAGCTATATCTAGATGCTGAGTTAGCTGGTAGAAAGAGAATAACACAACTGAATGAATTAGAGAAGCTTAGGCTTCAGGCCTATGAGAATGTCAAGTTGTACAAAGATAAGACCAAGAGATGGCATGACAAATATATTGTGTAACACACCTTTTAGCCTGGTCAACTAGTGTTGTCATTTAACTCAGATTTGAAGTTGTTCTGTGGAAAGCTTCGGTCTAAGTGGAGTGGTCCTTTTCAAGTTTTAAGAATAACCAAACATGGTGTTAAAAAACAACGATAAGAACTCTATGTTCCTTGTGAATGGTGAAAGGGTCAAGAACTATTTTGGGACTGATGTGGATCGTGAGCTTGAAGCTCTCACATTGAATGTCGAATTAGTCATGAGGTGGGTCCTGTCGCGACGTTAAATCAAGCGTTAAACGGGAGGTAACTTATGAAACCTTGTAATAGTTAGGATTTCTTTGCTTTTGTTTTGTTATTTCGATCCTAAGGAATTAAAAAATGAAATATCAGAAAAATACAAAAGTATGAGTCTTGCCACGCTGGATGGGATGCAACCTATCGTGTTTTTACTAAATGGCTTTTGAGCTTACAATGTGCAGGGATCAAGGATTATAACCCATGACACATCACAGACCTACTGTCGAAATTGGATTTAATTTTTCAATTTGAGATAGAAAGGACGATGTTGCTACTGCAACGTGGATGTGGGGCAAAATTTTGCCTCTATCATGAATAGGGAGCACTGCCTAGAAGTAACATGGCGTACTTGTCCTCTCGGAGGTCATTTACAAGCCCATAGACAACATTCATCGCATTGTAATAGAAATTCAGCGGAGAATTTAAAACTTTTCATAGCACATCAAATTCTAGAACATCGCTTCATTTATAAAATCATAAATAAATAGTTTAGACACTAAGTGTCCTTTTTCCATCCTAGACTCAACATCAATAGAAAAGAATAGGTACGCAGCCCTTAACAACAAAAAAGCATAATCTATACTATTACATCAACTTAAGAAAATGACATATGGTCCTTGAATCTTTAAGAAACCCATTTGAACTTGGGGATATGAATCCAAGCTCCTTCTTTCTATAGAAGATCCTCTAGTCATCACCACCTACACTTTGTGTAAAAGATGAAGAAGAATGGTATTAGTACAAGAATGCACTAAGTATGGAAACCATACAACACATGCTTTTAAAGAAGACATTTAGTTAGAAACCATGCATCATGTGTTTTAGAAAAACTTCATGAACATTGATAAAACAAGCACAATATAGTTCACATACTTTATATTGACATGTACAATAGCCATAACGTCACATAAAGCCACATATCACATTTAAGGTGCATTCAACATTTTCATAGTATTACCATTCTCTTTACCTTAACTCCTTTTCCCCAAAGTAACCCTTTAGTAATACGTGGTGCAATGCATGAATAGTATCTTATTCCACCATCCACACTCAAGTATCACCTTAAGGTCACCAAGGTGAACATTAATACAACCTTCATCAATTCAATCACATGAATACATTAAGACATAACATATCATGAACATAACCTTCACATAACAACCAACACACTTCAAAGATCATCATATAAGAGCTCATTTCTTCATTACATCATGGTTATAATTTATTTAGTCCTTAAGCACACTTCAAGACAACATGCAAGTCAATATTACCAATATCACTACAACGAAGTAATAGAAAACATGGAATATATGGATAGTTCATTTCATCAACATAACAAGTATAGCCAATAGCATGCATATTAAGTAAGACCTTCATCACATACACACTAAGACCAACATCATGCATATTATCATACAAGTAGGTCAATACTACAATGTCATGAATAAGAGACATATATATATACATATACATATACATATAGAACTCCTTCCTAGAATCTTAAGAGCTACTTATGCAATGCATAGGTAAAGTCCCATACCATCACCTACACTTAGTAACTTACCTTAGGTAGTCCTAGTTAGGGTTCATCATCTTACTTCCATTGTTCATTTTACTTTCAGGAAACTTTGCCTTAACTGACACTAAGACCATGTGAGATAAACATGGAATCCCATGTCATGGAACCCTACACAGAAAATAGGTTCTCCACTTTTCAAGGTAGAACATGAACATCATGCTAGAATATAGGTGAATCCACTTGCTGGGTCCTATGGGGGAAACATAGTTAAGGAACTAGGAGATGTGTTATTGAAACCCTCTTTATGTCAAATAGCATTGTATTTTCCACCTCATGAGAGAACATAGTGTGAACCTCCCTACCTTTGTGAAGGAACACCTCTCATTGTCAAGTTCACTTGGTGCTAAGCTAACTTTCCCTTTTTGAAAAGTCTTTACGTCTTTATTAAGCATTCCTTAGTAAGACAGTCTTTAGGAGATTAACCCCTCATATACATATACATAGCTTATAGGTTAATGATGTGAATTTCCTTTCATCAAAACCTAAATCATGTGAGAATTTCCTTTCACATAATCATAACATATTCATAATATAGTCTAGTTTAGAGTATAATTGAGTAACACTTTTCAAAAGACCCTACTTTACTAGATTATCATAACATGTTTCATTCATACATTAATATGTGTGTACGTGTACATATATGAGCAAACCTTTCATATAAACACATTTAGACACCACATATTCATACTTCATCATTCATATACTTTACATGCATAATAATAAACAATGGCGCATATGAGAACCATCCATTCCTTAGTCGCCATGTTGATAGCTTAATCATACATTCATACTCATGTACATAAAGAAATCACTCTAGAAACTATTCTATGAAGATACACATGTGCAATGTAAATGTAAAGTCTCATACCCTTACCTACACTAGTACACCTCTCAAGTCATCCTAGTTAAGATAAATCTTCATATTTTCATGAACATATTACATTTATATTCATGCGTGACGTGTGTGTGTACATGTTGGTCATCATGATCACATAAGAGCAACAACCACTATTCACGGATTACAACACATTCATGTCCCTCAAGTCATAAAGAACTCACACATAGAGTATTAGGGACTATAGACCACACACCAACATTATAGCATAAGAGACAAGACATCTTCATCATTTGAATATAACACTCCTAATCATGAAGACCACACATTTATATTTGTTACATAGGTAGGTGGTCCTTCTTCAATAATACTTCATCAACTTTACACATATAGACCACTCCTAACCTAACAACCTCATTCACATTGTTAATATACCTAGATCATGATACTAGGGTAAAAGACTACACATAAACCATTTATAAATAATGATAAGCATCATATCAACACACTTTAATTCTATTTCCTTCATGGTCATGATCACAACAAAGATAGATAGACAAGAATGCAAACACCGCCACCATAAGTGGACCATACCACACAAAGTCAATCCAAACAACTTAGGCTTGGTATTAGTCCAACTTAAAATTCTCCAATCTTTGATCATCATTGATCAATTCCCAAAAATTCATAAACAATTTACATAGATAACAACAGCAATAAGCAATACAACATAATCGAATCGCAATCTCATCAACATCTAAACAGGATCACAAACCCACATTATAAGCTAAATTGAGAGATTGAGGGAATCATGGGTTCTTCATGGAATTGGATTGAAATTCATCTTAAAATCAGTAATTAATCATAAATCCATAGTTAGAATGACTTTGAAAACAATTTGACAATGAACCCATGACTAGATGGAAAGATAAGGAATTTGATCATGAAATCTCTTTGAAAAACCTTTGAAAGAACTCCTTAGATGAAAGGCTAACTAAGGATAAATGATTGTAATACCTTAATACATGAGAAACCCACGAAACATTGGAGAACAAACCATTAGAATCCATCCCCTAGCTTGATCTTGAGCTTAGTCTTCAATGAAGGTTGTAGAGAGATTTTGTTTTGAGTGGGAAAGGTCTAGTTTGAAGAATGAAGTATAAATTGAGTTTTCATATTTTTAGCAACATAAAATACCTAAAAATAAATAAAATAACCCCCTCACTTGTAAACGTCTTGGACAATAACATTGCTGGTCCAAACGGCATCCATGGTGACGGACTGTCGATGGAATGACGGGGCTGTCCTGTCACTTCGTCGTTTGTGACTGATGATTTACTTTTGGAGACAGAGCTTCCACGACTAAGTGAGGAGAAACTCCCCCAAGCGACGGGACGTCGACCAATCAACTGAACATCGTTTGGCTAGGTGACGGTTGACACTGCCTAGGCAGTGTTCTGCCAACTTTTGGATCCTCCTCAAGGACTTTTAATGTGGTCCTTGGGGATTCGTGCCTGAACGTTTAGACCCTAAATTCTTCCATATAGATGTTAGGGTCATCTCCTACAATTTTAGAAAACAAACAATACGTAAAACATGCAAAGGCATACTAGCACATAACACGACTAGTTTCCAAACGTCTTGGTCGTTCTTGGACGTTTGACTTCCAAAACTCTTCAAATTAACTATACAAGTTGTAACACACTTTATTAGAATGTTATTAACTCTTAAATCACATGTGAGTCTCTAGATAAACCTAGTTCATTTTGAGGGTTGTTACAGCCTCGCCTGGTTAAATTTGAGCTAGTTGAGGAAAAGGGGTCCGTATACCTGGAAGATCGCATAGACAAATCACAAATTTGGTTTTGACGGGACTTAGTATCTACGTCAAGAAATAGGATACTCCGTGCGTTCCCGAAATCATGGAGTGAAGGATAAAAATTTGTGTCACGATCCTAAAGCACCCCTAGACGTGACATGTCGTACTTGACCCCAAAGGAGTCTCACACAATCCCTTTGCATAATCATCATTGCATACGACATAGAAAAATACGGAAATTTTAAAACTTTTCTCTACAGTCGAAGTCTCTTGTAAAATGAAAGAGTATCTATGACACTATGTCTCAAACAATCACATTACTCGTATTAAAATTCTTGAATACAATATTTAGGGACACGACCCTTACAAAAAGTCCAAACCATAAAAGAAAGACAATAAAGGACATGTGGTTCAACCCTTTGACACAATAAGGACTCACCAATCTTCCTCTTGTTGATCTCCTTATGAACCTAGCCACGTGGATGAAATCCAATATATCCAAAGCCTACACTCATAAAAACTGTAGAAGAATGGGTTAGCATGAAAACATACTAAGTATGGAAGCCATGAATAAAACCATTAAAACATGCATAAAAAGGGGACATTTCATTTGAAATCATGCTACATGCCATTTTAGAACATCATCTTGGAAATAGTTGGAGTATACAAGTTATAAAAAAAACTTACATACAATTCACACCACATAAGGGATATCATTATAAATACAAGCATAGTTTCCAACATGAGCATAGTACATATCCTAATCTTTACAATACGTAGTCTCCAATCAGAAACATAAAACATAGTTAAATACCAAGGTCATATAAACATATTAGAATTATCACATAAGCAACCTTGAGCTATACTGAAGTAATGAATATATAGGACTCCACAATCCAACGTACACTAAGTTACACTACTAGGCCACCATGCTTGTCCATCACACACTTTTACCTTATCCAAACCAACACTTTATAGACAAGGAGACATTCTTGTTCAAGACTTGTACTAAGTAAAATAAATCATAGAATCAATCCATATCATGCATGTATCAATTGACATATCTTTATAGCATAAGTAAACCACACCATAACTTCCTGACAAGTCTACTTGTGCAATATGCAAGTGAAGTCTCACCCCCCCCCCCCTGACCCTAAGTAAACTCATTAGAAGTCATAACATAGTCCAAGTTCATTTTCATGTGCATAATTCATATTAAAGAATGCATAATTCATAATCATCATGTAATGAGGGGAAACCTACCATACCCACTCTCAAAGCCTACTTGTGCAATGTATAAACGAAGTCTCATACCCCTATTCACACAAAATAGAACCTCTAAAGGGACTATTGTAATTAACTTATGTTTTTGTTCATGTTACTTGTTCTTGTGATGTAGGTAAATAAGACTGTAACAAACATAGACCATGTGAGCTACATGGAATCCAGTGCCATGAACCCGCACCGAAAAAAGGGGTTCCACTTGCCTAAGGTAGAACAAACATGTTTGCATCTAGGTGGATCCACTAGCTAAGAACCTATGTGGTCACATAGTTGGGATAATGAGATTGCTTTATAAAGAACCCGTACACTGATGTTAACGGGCTTCCATATCATGAGACATATGTTTGGAAGGATGGACTCTGACGCCCAAGCTCCCCTCTCATTTTCATATACACTCGGTGCTAAGACTAATTCCCTTTAGAAAGTCTTGTTAACCCTTTACTTGTATTAATGTTCATGGAAGGGTGACTAAACACTCAACCCAATATATTATCATGGTAGCTGATGGATTCATTAGTTGAGAATGTCCTTTAAACCTTAGAATCATCCATATGTGAATAAATCTTTCAAATCATGTTTATTGTGTTAATGATAATAGACTTTCAATTAACACAAAAATGTTATCATGGTCCTAGACAATTCATGCATGGTCATGTGTAAGGTAAGAGGATAAAGATCTTGCATCAATACCACAAACACATAATAGTCATAGGATCTTCACTTTATAAGTGAAGTATGAGCTTATATTTCTTTTTTGTCAACAAGTACAAACCTTCATAACTTGCCTTTAAAGGTTTTGAATCAAGCAATTCCAAACATGTAAGATTATCACATTAGACACGGGGTATATAATGATTTAGTAATAAGATCACCATCTTAGTCATGTTCATGCATGGGTGTGTGCGTGATTATCCCTCCAATAAAAGAACCGCAACAATATCACAATAGACACTTTATACTTAAAGTTTTCATAAACATGCTCATAATGTCATAATCATGTATACTCATCATATCTTGAATTCAAGAGTCATATAGATTCAACATATTAAGTATTCATTACATGGAACGTAGATACAATCATGACTCAAGTAATCCATTGATCACATGCATAGAATCATATGATCATATTATAGGTGATGTGCATGCCAACATTCATAATGGCTTCCTTCTTGGATCCTAACTACCCTTAGTTCATTCACATTAGGTTTTCCTCTTAAAGCCCTAGAAGTCGTATTCACGTTACAATCCTTACTCTCAATCCATGTCTCACATGATCATTTAGTATACCTAATTCTCAAGGACCACATACCTTATTCCTGATCAATTATAGTCATATATGATACATACAACTCAATTCAAACATTACACAACACTAATCCCTCATATAAATCATAATCAAGTAAATTCATGTCATTTAGCTTTACTTATAAACAAAACAAGTCTATGTGATCTAGTTCTAAGGTCAACCATCAATACCTAACCCTAACCTTAGCAATAGAGCATGATGTAGAGTAACTTCATAGTAAAATAACCTATTCAATGTAGATATTCTAGATTATCAATCTATAACGATCAATCAATCCACACAAGGGCTATGAATTCAGAAACAAGTGGGAGATATGGGTCATGTTGGGATTTTCTTCAAAACCTATCAAATACACAATTAATTCACCCATAATTGATCATATATAATCATAATCAAACGTAATTTATCAATTGAAATGTTTATAGAAAGTGGCCCATGCTTTGGATGAAAACCTTGAAATTGGGGGAGTTTGAAATCATAATTTAAAGGGCTTCTTGGGGAAAGCTTCCCAAGAATGAAGACTCCCATACCTTAGGTTTCGAATCCTTCCAAATTAGTCACAAAAATATCCTATCTTAAAGTTTTCGTTGAACTCTTTGTTGGTGCTTCAATGGAGTTTCGAGAGAGAACATTTTGGGAGGGAAGAGTAGTTGGGTTTTAATGCGGTCTTGACATGTGGTGAATAAATTAATTAGTTTAGGGTCATATATATATATATCAATAATTAACCACCTAACCGACCTCCCTTAACCCCCACTTAATAACTAATTAAAACATTAAACCTAAATTTAACTGAAAAGTTGTCAAAAATAGTCAAAGCTACGGCTAGACTTCCACGGACCGTAGATCAATATAATGGCCATGGTTGGCTTCCGTGGTTTGGGCCTGTGGATCTAAATGCTGCAGTCTCAAAGAAAAACTAAGTATGGAACCATTTCTTCAACCATAGACCGTGGTCCGGTCTACTGGGCGTGGTTTACCTCTATAGATCACCACAAAATGATCACACCATGCTGTCAAGGCAGCTTCGTGGGGCTGTTTTGGGGTCCTTCTCTAGGACCCCTTCAGTGGTCCTTGGGGGATCGTACCGGGACATTTGTTATGACCAGATAGCAACCTGTAGACGTAAACAGTGTCTTCATCCTCGAAGAGGCCTTAGACAAGCCTTTAACATACATCATTGCATCATAGATAGAATAAAAAGCAGACAAATTATGAACTTTACATTTGAAGTTCAACTTCATTTCAGATATATCAAAAATAGACTACATTCTCTCGTATCTCCATCCAAAACATAAGAGTATAGAAAAGTTGGGAGTTATCCCTTACATCAATACAATAGTCTTATAGGAGAATACAACATAGTCCTTGAATAGGAAATAGAACAATGTATTTAATAGAAAAATAACCAAAGCCAGATTCATAGGCTTCGCCCTCGTACTTGAGGACTCACCAACTTGGAAACAATCCAAGCTTCTTTCTGAATGGCCTTAAAGCACCTCAATTGCCTGAACCTACATTTGTTTTAGAAATAAAATACGGGTTAGTACAAACCACATGTACTAAGTATGGATATATGCAAGTAAAACATTTGAAGACATGCACAAAGGACATTTTAGTATAAACATGCTAAGTTCACTTTAAAATCCTTTATGCACATTCCAAAAACATATACAAGTGCATACCACAACAACAATAAGACATAGTCATATTCATATTCAAGAGTAACATCATAATAAAGCCATAATCAACATTTCATCAATACATCACAAGACCTTTTTCATAACCCTAATCCAAGTCCACTAGTGCAATGTGTATGTGAAGCCCCATAACCCCATATAAACCAAGCAAACTAGCAAAGAGATCATAAGAATTGTCTTTACCTTATATAACATCATAAGAAGTGTAGTCAACATCATACATAACCATTTAGGCCAACATCATGTACATCTAGTGAAACCAACATCATATATATTACATAAAGAACCCACTCTAGAAATCCCTTTAAGATCCACTTGTGAAATGTATAGGTAAAGTTCCATACCCTTACCTACACTAAGTAACACCTCTTCAGTAGTCCTAGTTAGTGTTCATCTTATTACTTCCATTTATTCATTTTACTTTTGGGAAAATTTACCATAACTGACATTCGACAATGTGAGCTAAACATAGAGTCCGGTGTCAAAAACTCACACTGAAAGAAGGGTGTACTACTTGCCAAGGTAGTACATATACATGATAATAGCATCTAGGTGGATTCACTAGCTAGGTTTCCAATTGGGAAACATAGTTAAGAAACTAGGAGGTTATTACTAGAAAACCCTCTTTATGTAATTAGCATTGTAGTTTCAACCTCATGAGAGAACTTAGTGTGAACCTCCCTTCCTTTGTGAAGGAACACCTCTCATTGTTAAGTTCACTCAGTGCTAAATTTGAAGTGTCTTTAAGGCTTTTTTTTAAAAAAATAATTCATAACTTAGGTCTTAGGAGTTTAACCCCTTATATAACATGTTCATAGCTCATAGGTTCTAGAATGAGAAATTCCTTTCATTACAACAACATTCATAACTTCATCATTCATACTTCAATTGACCAACATTACCAAAGATAAGCCAACATCACTACAACAACAAGTTCATGTCCTTGAAGGTATTACTAATGGGTTACATGAAGCCCATCCAAGTCTCCATCCAAAACCAATGATATGTACTCATCAAATCATTTATGATCAACATAGGATAGCCAATTATACAAGAACATACTCAATTACATCACCTCTAATCATAATTCAACCTAATCAGGAGTTAAGGTTAGGAGAAGAGGGACATTCATGGATTCTTAAAGAAATAGATCAAACAACCAATAAACACATTATATAAGGAAGTGCATGAAGCAATAAAACAATTAACACCAATATATCAATGTATATATTCATCATCTTAATGAAATTCATCAAACAAGATCCACGATTTATA
This sequence comes from Solanum sitiens, assembly GCA_016801875.1. Classification (NCBI taxonomy): domain Eukaryota; kingdom Viridiplantae; phylum Streptophyta; class Magnoliopsida; order Solanales; family Solanaceae; genus Solanum; species Solanum sitiens. The sequence goes on from JABWTJ010000390.1 coordinate 393,276, forward strand.
AAATCGGGGAAGAACATGGATCCTATGGAATTTCAGTTAAAAAACAAAAAATTACCCATCATTACACACTTATATAACCCTAAGTAATCATAATTCACCTCAATTGATCCACAATTTAGGTTTTAGGAGAAGGCCCAAGTGTAGAGAAAACCCTTGATTTTTGGGGGATTTAAAATCATCTTTGAAAGGACCTCTTTGGGAAAGGATTACCAAGAGTGAAAGAATTCATACCTTATTGAAGACTTTATCCACTAATTTGAGTATAAAACTTGGATATTGGTCATCTTCTTCAAGATCCAATGCTCTTAAATGGAGGTTGGGTAGAGAGAGAATTTTTAGAGAAGTGAGAGTGATTTTGAATTCAATTTGGTGATTTGATTTGGGTGGGTAAAAATGACTTAAAACTAAACTAAATCAATGTATACACCTCCCCTAAAATACTGAAAACAACCCTCACTTAATCAGACCTTTTTGTGAACTCATTTTGACTTTAAAACGATGCGACCAAATCTAGAACATGGTTGCGCGTCGTGGAGGCACCTCCAATTTTTTTTCTGGAATCCTATTCGAGGTAGAGAGGTTTGTCACAGGCCCGCATCATGAGAAAATTTTTCCCTTTTTGTGTGATGGGCGCGCGATGCGCAGGCACCCTAAAAAGGGGTTGTCTTCAAGCTGCCTTGGCAGCCTCCTTGCCAACGTTTGAGCCCTCTTCAAAGACCCATAGGGTGGTCCTTGGGGGTTGTAATTGGAAGTTTTGATCCCTAAAACATTATTTTACATATTGAAAGTATTTTTACAAGTTTTACTTTTCATAGGATATTCCCAAACTTTCATAAGACCTAAGGACGCCTACTAGTTCAATTCCACCAGTTTCCGGATGTCATTGTCGTCCCTTGACGTTTAGGCTCTAATACTTCTGAATTAGGTTATTTACATTGGTATAGGTCTGGAAATACCATTTAAAACATTTTTCAATAGGTGAGGCTGTAGCCTATGTCATTGGATTTTCTAAGATGTAACAACATTTAACCCCTAAACATAGTGTTCTAAATGTTGGAGTCACTTCTACGAGTTTTCACCCTGAAACAATACCCCAAACATCAACGACAAGAACCTTACAACTGACTAATTCAAATGACTAGTTTACGAACATTATAGTCGTTTCTTAACGTTTGACTTCTAAAACCATCAAAATAACTTGAAAATCCATTTTTCATCATTTAGTCAAGTTTTCAACTATAAGCTCACATGTGAGCCTTTAGTTCAACCTACTAGATTTAGTCAAGACATGGCTAGGTCTTACTAGTTTTTGCGGGCTTTTACAATTGGCCTCACCTGCAATTAAAATTCCAGAGGACTCCCTACCATCGTCGTATCACGCCCCTAGTAAGTAATTGTCTTTTTCATTTAACAATACGGGTTTGACCCGTATTGGAATAGAAATAACCTAACTAATACTGTCACACACGGGTCCTAGACCCTAGATGAGACTGGCATCGTTAACCTCTCAGAGGTTTCACACAAGCCTCTTCTTAGCTTTCATAACAATCATAGAGTTATTTAGCGGAAAATTTATAACTTTTAAATTTACTGAAGTGTACTTAGACTTCATATAATTCTTACATAAGAGTGATATACTAACAGCTCATAACAAACAATCATATATCAGCAGATTGAACAATTGAAATGAAGAATTCATAATATCATTAATAGTTGCCAAACCGGCCTAAATACAAAAGCTTGAACAAATGTTTCAAAGGAAACTCTAGGGACAACATCCACTAGCTATGTCTAATCTACTAAAGCTAGAAAATAAAGCGTAGGCATCCTCGAACTCAAGAGGACCTACCAAAGTCTGGAGGTACTAGTCCAAACAGCTTCAACTGATCTTCAATCTTCTTCAAGGACCTGCACCCATAAAAATAGTAATTGTATATGGGTTAGTACACACTTGTACTAAGTATGGGTGTATGAACATAACCACATAAGGACTATGCATGATCAAGGAAAGCTCTTCCTATAGCAACATGCCATTTTTGGAAAGTGAAGTCACTTCACTTTCCTAATTCATTATTTATGAATCATGCTATGAATATGACATATTTTCATGCATTTAAAGAACACAAATCATTTTCTATATTAACATAAGACCTTGGAATCATGAACATAATTTCAGAACAACTCAAGCAAAATTTAATATTTTTGCTCCCCTTAGGCCAAAAGCTCCCTCTCCCAGACTTAGTTTATTTTTCAGTCTTTTCTTCTTTTTGTTGTGTAGTGCAATGAACTCATTTGATCCTATGTTTTACTTACGAGTGCAATGATTCATTATAGTCCCATTGATACAATGAATCAACTAAGTAATCCAAAAGACTAAGGAAATGATTTGACTACCCTATTCACAAGTTGTTCTTTCCATTATTGTTAAATTGGGCATGAAGTCTTTATAAGCCAATCTTTATTGGCTATGCCCATTCTTTGATCATTTGCATAACATAAAGATGCTGGGGCATATATTTATAATCCAATTGATGAGTCATTATGTTTTGCTCCCTTTATTGGCATAAACCAATAACTGTTAAAACTTCATTCTTATCAAACACTGATGATTTGATATTCTTATGATTTTGCTTACTTAGTCACTTTGAACTTACATTTCTTCTTCTTTGATCTCATGTTCACTTTGAACATGATAGGTTGACTTAGGATATTCTTTTAAGACTTCCATTGGGATCTTTCTGTGCAATGACTAAGAATGACTTACATCATTACTTAGTCTAACCTCACCCTTTGGTCATCCTATCCGAACACTCCTCATCTTCCTAGTTCTTTCTTTCTTTCTTTCTTTATTACTTTCTTAAAGAAATCTTTAGCATTTAACCGACATAGATCATGTGAGCTAACATGAAATCCACTGTCTTTCCCACACTAAAAAGAGGTGGTTCACCGGCCAAAGTGAAACCGAATACTTCCTAGCTTTCTTAGGTGGATCCAATAGCTAGTAACCTATGTTGGCGACATTGTTCAAAGACTAGGAGAATTTGGAGACCCTTATCCACCTTGGTGGTAGTCTCATCTCATAAGGCTTACATGTATTTGCACAAGCTCATTACTAGTCTATCGGTGCTTAGCTCAATTTATTATACTTTACAACTTTTAGAGTTGACTCATACACTATGGAAGCTTTCTTCTAGTATGAGGTATGCTTAGCTCAATGGATAACTTCTCATCCCTTTCTATACTTGATGAATGTGAACTTAAATTTTACATTATCATCATGGTGTTAATGAGACTTGTCTCACGATTTCTAACACCCTCTTATGTGAGTATCTTTAACATAATTGCTTAGGTGCAAGTGAGTCTTGTCTCACTTCCTTTAACATCCTATTCTAGGTGAATTTCATAACTCATAAGGTTTTAGTTATTTCATTGCTCACCTTATCTTGTTCAATGTTATTTGGTAGTCTTGTACGATTCTTTATGAAAGTTATAAGGACTTGTTCAATGTGCTACTATGTTCACAAGTTCATTAGATAGGGTATGTTCGGACTTGTCCCAATCATTGGCATACCCTAGGTTATGAGTTAATTGAGTTACATCTAGTCAAGTCAATTTTTAACATGTATTTGGCCTTACAAGAAACATCATAATTTACATTGGCCATATAATATTGGTATGACTTAGTCATTGGCCAATTCTATTACATATTTTGGAAATAATATTGCTGGCCAATTTATTGGCATAAACCAAACTTTCACTAAACACTTGTCATGATATTATCACTAGCCAAGTCAATTAACTTTATGTATATAATATACTAATCTCATCATTATAAGAAAGCAAACTTTTAACATTTGATTAGCTTATAAGAACAATTCAGTGCTTAATTTGGCCAAGCTATAAAGTTGATTTGGCATTTAAGATTCATTAACTAGATTTGATTCTCATTCTTATTTCTTCTTGGAAACATTGCATTCCAAATACTTACAAACATATCTATTGTAAACACACACAGTAATCGAAACCTTCATTCCTTTAAACAGTAAACTGAATTTCATAAACGACTTATAACAATATAATCTTCTCGAACACAATTAGGCATTACAACATTCCTTATCTCATGTAAATGATACTCTAATCATACGGATCTAACCTATAGGTCTCATTCGACATTATCAAATAACTAAAACATACACAAAATGATCAGTTAGCACCACATACCAACAACATGCTCGATAACTGTATTATACATACTACTAGAATTGGAAATACAGAGAACTAGGGAGATGAACATTCGACAATTTCATTGGAAACAACCCTAGTTTCGGTTTTCTTGAATTCAAAATGTTTGAAAAGCCTCCTGGGGAAAGGAATCCAAGAGAGAAACTGATACCTTACTATAGAATTGAATCTACGAAGATCACCCTGTTCTTTGCACGAAAGTCTTGAAGAATTACCTTGAAATCGCCTAAAGAGAATCGAGAGTGTTTTTCTGTTTTTCTTACATTTGCTCACTGTTTTTCAGTCGTGAGTTTCTACTGGATAAACGTGAGTCTAAGTCTTAGGAACTGAATATTGACTAATTCAACTTAGGCTAATTAACTTAATTAAATAAATCACCCCTCCTAAGTTGATTAAAAATAGGAGAGCATTTGACTTACCCAAATTCTGAAAATTTGCTGAGGGTCTCGGTTTTGACCATGAATTTAAATTAATTAATTAAGTTGCTAATTTCATTAATTAAGTGACCTAGGGTAATTACTAAAGTACCCCTAAGTCACTAGGACCATAACCAACCCCTTTGGACCATCCTAGGTTAGGTACTAGGATGTTTCTTTAGTTAGCTACTCGGCTAGTGTCACCCGGTTAAATCTTAGGATTTTGGGCACACTAGTTAGTTTATTTTAGTTAGTCATAGGTTAGTAAGCTAGTTAGGTAACTTAGTTAGAGCCTACGATTGATTAGGAAGGTCGGCCCCACGTGGCTTGACCCGACGCGTGCCGGCCCCATAACCGCCCTAACCGAATCGGTTGGGCGTAGTCGCTTGGTCTCTCGGCCGGTAGCACATGTGTTGCCATGCACTTTCCTAACCATTCACTCTGTAGTTGCACTTGGAAAGTTCACTCCTTGTCCCAATAATCGTCACTATGTCCTAGGGCACTTCTTAATCTACATGATCATTTTAAATGATCATGTGCTATGGTACCTAGGCTTGACACTTGGATGCCTCGTACCTAATGTGTGTAAGCGAAGAAATTAAGAATTTTAGCTTAGGGTCTTCATTGCAGGTACAAATCCTAAACAAGCTTGGATTAGAACATTTCAACATCAAAGTGTATTTTTTACTTGTTAATATATAGAAATTGGCTAACATCCTTAAGCCAATATTCTATAACATGCCAAATATTACTCAATATTAGGCATTGGGATGCCTATGTACCACAATATATATTCTTAAAACCTAATATACTCTTCACTAGACAAGTACACTTTCTGGAATGTTACATTATCCCCCCCTTAGGAACATTCGTCCTCGAATGACACTACAAATCATTTTGAATCAAAGAGGGTATTTTCGAAAAACACATCAACATACTTGAAAGTTTACTCTTTGTGAATATCAGATTCACAACTTACTCTGGATGATGCACATAACTCAAAGATTATCTGAAGCTTCATATATGAGATTGAGGAGCTTCTTTCTCAATCTCACTTTAACTCAATGCACATCACAACTCATGCGACACAAAAATTATAACATTTCGAAATCCCAAGGCATGTTGTAAAACTTAACCTAGGATCCATGAGATCTAAATAACTGTTCTAAGTCAAATTAGGAGTATATAGAGTGGTTAAGGTATTTAACAACAAAAATATTCAAGAACGTCCATGACGTCCGGAAAGTTGGTTCATAAGGGGGCTAGTGTGTCTTAAGCCGTTTGACTAGTTTTAAGAGTCGGAATCGAACGAAAGTTGGTGGAAATAGGTGTAACACGTGTGAGAGATGTTTCATGATTAGAAAGTCCGGGTACGACTCCCTAAGGACCAACCAAGGGCCCTTGAGGAGGACCCTTGTAGCATGGGATACCACACTGCCTGGCAGTGTGCCTCGACGAAATGTAGACGACGGGGCATCACGGGCTCGACGGGGCATCGAGGCCACCTTTGTCCCACACTTAGTCAATTTCTAAGGATCCCTCGCCTGCACAGTCTCTTACCAAGACGACGGAGTGCAGGACGGATGAAGGGGTTATCCGTCGACTCACCAACGGCCCGTCGACGGGGTTCCGTCGGTGAGGGTCTGTAAATCCCTGCACATTTTAAGTTAAATTCATTTAATTAATTAAGTGGTTTAGGGGTAATTAGGGATTAAAGGAAGACTAATTAAGTTGATTTACTCCCACTATAAATACCCCCAAACCTCATTAGCCTAAACACAACTCTCAAAATAAACTCTCTTCCTTCTCTCTACTTTCTCTCTCTATTGGAAGACTCCATTGGAGATTAGATTGGGAGGTACATTGGGGGCTGATTAAGGACGAATTCACCATCAAAAGGTCATCCAATCTTAAGGTATGGGATCTAATTCACCTTTGAGACTTCTTTCCTCTAAGGGCTCCTTCAAAGGTTTTCCAAAAGTTGAGTTTCATATGGGTTTCTTTCAATTACGAATTTTATTCATGTTTTTGTTGGGTTATAATGAGTAGATTATCATGTATTGTAATTTGGTTAGGATGAATTGATATGGTTTGGTCTAGATTGTAGATCATGACCCTTAACCCCTAACCCTAGGCATGATCTTGATATGAATTAGGTTTGGTTTGATGTAATTAATTCTATTATTGATTAAATCATCCTTAATGGTTGTTATTACATTGGTCATGAATCTATAGTGATGAATTGAAGTCCTTCATGCAAATCCTTGGGTATTGATCTAGGTTAAGAAGATAGGCTTAGATAACATGTTTCCAAGTTTTGATTTAGTATTGATGTCACGACCGGAATCTAGACCCCATACGAGACCGACGTCGTTGACCTCTCAGAGGTCGCAGACAAGCCTACATACATCATTCTTGCTTCATCTAGGTTAATTTTAGCAGAAAATTTGAACTTTTTGTTTTCTTATTTCATGCAAAGCATTTTAAACTTAACATCATAGGCTTCACAAATCAACCATCTAATATAGAGATAATCAAATGAAAGAAACAGTTCATAATTGCATTAAATGTATTTTGCCAAAACGGCACCAATACAAAGTCTGAAATGAAAGTGGAACGAAACACTAGTGGAACATTTTACACTAGCTAAAGCCTACATCTAAGCTAGATAATAACGGTAGACATCCTCGAAAGCATGAGGGCCTACCAAGTCCGGATGAAAGCTACACGTCCCGGATAGCTGCAACATCAACCTGTAAACCCTAGCGTCCACCTGTTCCTGCACCTAAAAATATAGAGTTGTATGGGATTAGTACACACTTGTACTAAGTATGGGTATATGCAAGCACACACCAAGGACATGCATGAGTAAGAATAGCTCTTTCCTAACAACATGATTTATGGAAAGTCAAGTCAGTAGACTTGTCAAATTTCAATTAGGAAAGTTAGCGGACCTGCCAAATTTCGATTTGGAAAGTCAGTGGACTTGCCAAATTGGATTAGGAAAGTCATGCCATGAGAGTAACATACATCATCATACGTATCATATTGCACACATCACATCACATCTTACACATAGCACATAACATATTGCATATAGCATACAACATCCTTCATATCGTTCGTTCATATGCCATGACACCTTGGAATCATGGACTTGACATTAAGACTTCCCAAAATGAGGGCTCAACATATGGGACCTCAACTAGGGAGTTTTGTTTAGCAAATACAGAGTCTGCCTCATTCATTCATACATACTTCATTTTATTCATTCATAAGCTAGTGTAAACACCAGCTATACCTAGGATGTAGTTTAAGACTCTCATCGGGTTTGCTGTGCAATGATCAAGAATAACCTAGTGTTATTACTTGAGTATAGCTCACCTCTTGATTATCCTATCCTAACACCTTTGGTATCGTTCATTTCATTATGTGTATCATTTGAGGCTGGCCTCATTCATTCTTTGGGAACTTTAACTTTAACCGACATAGATCATGTGAGCATCATGAAATCCAGTGTCTCCCCCACACTGAAAAGAGGTGGACTCACCGGCCAAAGTGACCCAAAACATGCTAGTGTACATGGGAATTGAACCCCGCCAGATCCCTATATTGGCAGTATAGGTTCGAACAATAGGAGATATAAGGAGACCCATACCCTGCATGCCGGACAGTCTCATCTCATGAGCGTTACGTGAACCTCCGCCCTTCCCGAAAGAAGGCATCACCGCTCATAGCTAGTCTATCGGTGCTCAGTATAAAGTTCAATTTCATTCGAGTCATACGTCATGGAAGCTGGCTTCTAGTATGAGGACATCATAGCTCAATAGATGATTTCTCATCTCATCATTAGTATTAAGTATACATTATTCTCAATACTTTCATTAGAGTATTCATAGAGACTGGTCTCTTCATTAACTTTACACTCTCATAGGTGAGTACGTTTTGGTAACATTTACTTAGGCTCATTTGAGATTGCTCTCATCTTTCACATTAGCCTCATATCATGTTGTCACCACATTCATTAACATTAGCACATTTGCTCTTCATATTTACTCACCCCTTTTTACGTTAATGTTCATTTCATCATATGCCAATGCACTTTGAGCCTTCCCTTTCTTGGCCGAGGGGTTGTGGGATCGAACCCCCACAACCCCCTTTTATTTTAATTTCTTTTTCCTTGACCTTTTTGAGTTGACCATGAGGGTGTGGGTTCGAATCCCCACAACCTCACTTTATTTTTCTCTTTAATCCCTTAATCAGCCTAGAGGTCGTGGGTTTGATTCTCGCACGCCTCAACATTTGATCTCTTTTAATTTCCTTAAGTCTGACTGAGAGGTTGTGGGTTCGAATCCCACTCCTCTCATTTCTTTTTTTTCATAATTCCATTTTCCAGCAAAGACCATGGTTCGAATCCCCCTTACCACAATACTTTTAACTCACTTATTTTCATGGTTTTTAACATGGTGAGGTCACGGGTTCGACCCTCAGTGACCTCCCTTATTTTTCTTCATTTTTCATAACATTTTAAACCATTTTAACTTGACCTAAATTCATCAACTTGTAGCTGGAAATTTTGTAGTTTTTCAGCATCTTTTTCATCAAGTTACACATTATTTCTTAGGGAAATTTCATGGTTCATTTATAACGTTTTAGGTGCATTTTCATGGATTCGTTTAGCCAAGAGTTTCTCACTCAATTCAGTCACATTACGCTTCATATGAACATCACGATTTACATAAGTTTGTGCACGTAAGAATACAACCATAATACATCATTTTTTAGCCTTAAACCCGAGGGCTATAGGCCACAGTTCACATTTTGCACACACATACACATAGTTCGAAAAACATGGGTTGTCATTCATTTGATTTCAAACATACATTCATGAACATATTCGTCACGAAAACACATTACACGCCTAATATCTACCAGTAAATATACCCAACCTACGAATCAATGGGAGCTAGTGACAGGGACATGCAATGGGGAACAATCCTAGTTTTCGGATTAGAATTGACTGAATCTTAAGGGGTCTCTTGGGAAAGGGACCAAGAGAGAAGAGAACACATACCTTTTATGACATTCAAACCTTGAAGTTGCTGCCCAAACCTTCTCCAAAACTCACGCCCAATCCAAGTTTCAACACCAAACTTTCGACGGAAAAACCCTCTGTTTGCCTAACGTGATTGATTAGCCATTTGTTTTTATTTTTCGCTGAGAGTTCTTCAAGTGTGAAGAACTTTAGTAAATTTTCTGTTCTTGTATGTTATTTTGGCAGAGAGAACACGTGAGAAAGAAATAGAGAGAGAGGCAGATTGTGAGAGTGAATGAAACGTGAAAAAGAGAGAGGTTCCTTAGGATTAGGAGTCTAGTTTAGGACTTAGTCAAATAAGGTTTTATTAAATGGTAAAAAATATGATTTCCCTTTTATTTTCAATCAGCTAATAAATAATAAATATTAATTAATTACATTAATTTACCAACTTAAATAAAAAAAATTTAAATCATCGCTTCCACTTAGGTTCGAACCCGGGTGGAGCAAGACTTCACTGAAGAAGCCAATTTTCGGCCTCTCTCCCCAAAATACCCCTCCACCTTATTAATTAAATAATTAATTACATATTTTGGGTAATTCCGATACTACCCTTAGCCTGGTAAAAGACCATTTTACCCCTAGACCCTCCAAACCTAAGATTTTCCCTTTTTAAGTCCGGTAAAGACTCATTTGAGTAAATCTTCGTATTCTAGAGCCCTACATAGATGGACCCAACATTTCCTAGATCAAATAACTCCCCAAGTTAGTTGGCTTGGCTGTAAAAAGGGTTTAGAGGTCTGGTTCTACGCGCATCAATCTGTGTGAACCCGGTCTAATCATAGGCATTCTAGACATATTAAACATTACTTATCATATCCATTTTTAGGGTTGTTACATTATCCCCCCCTTAGGAACATTCATCCCCGAATGACACTACTAACTATCTGGTAATGCCAGTCAGATCATAACATAGTTACTATACACAATCAAGCAATAGCAACAAAGAATGGAGAGATAAGGAAACTTAGACTTAAAAGTAGGAAGTCTAACCTCAAGAGCTGAAAAGATGAGGGTAGCGGGATCTCATATCGGCCTCGGCCTCCCATGTAGCACCCTCCACAAGATGATTCCTCCACAATACCTTCACCGTGGCAATCTCCTTGTTTCTCAGCCCCTTGACCTGTCTGTCTAAGATTTCAACAGGTACCTCCTCATAGGACAAGTCTTCATCAACCCCCAAACCTTCCACAAGTAGAATCGATGCTGGATCACCGAGGCACTTCTTTAACATGTATACATGAAAGACTGGATGGACAGAAGCTAGCTCCGAAGGCAATGCCAACTCGTAGGCCACCTCACCCACACGTTGTAGGATCTCATATGTCCCAACATACCTCGGACTCAACTTCCCCTTTCTGCCAAACCTCATCACTCCCTTCATAGGTGATATCTTCAAATAGACCTGGTCACCAACATCAAACTCTAAGGGCCATTTTCTGTTGTCTGCATAAGACTTCTGTCGACTGTAAGCAGTAGCCAACCTGTCCCTAATTACTCTGACATTCTATAAGGCTTCATGAATGATCTCTGGACCCAAAATGGATGACTCTCCAACCTCGAACCACCCAACTGGAGATCTACACCTCCTACCATACAGTGCCTCAAACGGTGCCATCCCAATGCTAGAGTGATAGCTATTATTTTACGAGAACTCTATCAAAGGTAGATGGTCGTCCCAACTACCTCTGAAGTTAATCATACACGCTCTCAACATGTCCTCCAATGTCTGAATGGTGCGCTCTGCCTGCCCATTAGTTTGAGGATGAAAGGCAGTACTAAGCTTTACCTGCGTACCTAAGCTCTTCTGGAAGGATCTCCAGAAATATAAAGTGAACTGAGCTCCTCTATCTGAAATGATAGACAAAGGAATCCCATGCCATCTCACAATCTCATCAATGTAGAGTCTCGCATAATCCTAGGCGCTGTAAGTAGACTTCACAGGGATAAAGTGGACAGACTTAGTCATTCTGTCCATAATAACCCATATGGAGTCATGATGTCTCTTAGTCCTCGGAAGACCAACCACGAAGTCCATATTAATGGTCTCCCACTTCCAAGTCGGAACCTCAATAATCTGAGTAAGACCGCCAGGCTTAAGATGTTCTGCATTAACCTACTAACAATTAGGACACTTGGCCACATATTCTACAATGTCCTTTTTCATGCCATACCACCAATAAATCTGCTTAAGATCATGATACATCTTGGTGGAACCTGGATGTATGGAATATCTGGAACCATGGGCCTCTACAACAATCTTGGTTCGCAAATCATCCACATCTCGTACACACAGCCTGCCCTGGTACCTAAGTACGCCGTCACCTCCCAAAGCGAAAGACTCATTCATCTTTATCAACACTGAGTCCTTCAGCTCCATCAACACAGGATCGAGATGCTGAACCTGCTTGACTTCAACTACCAAGGATGATTTAGAACTAGGATGAACTGAAACACCCCCCACTAGTTGAGTCAACCAACCGCACACCCAGTCTGGCCAGTCTGTGTACATCTTTCACCAATTCCTTCTTCTTATCCTCAACGTGGGCTATACTTCCCATGCTTATCCTGCTCAAAGCATCATCTACAACATTAGCCTTACCTGGATTGTAGTGGACATTCATATCATAGTCCTTCAATAGCTCCAACCATCTCCGCTGACGTAGATTCAACTCCCTCTGCGTGAACACGTACTGGAGACTCTTGTGGTCTGTGAACACATCCACATGTACCCCATACAAGTAATGCCTCCATAGCTTCAGTGCAAACACCACAGCTACCAACTCTAGGTCATGAGTGGGATAATTATTCTCATGAACCTTGAGCTGTCTGGACGCATAAGCTACCACCTTTCCAACCTGCATAAGAACACAACCCAAACCAACCCTAGATGCATCACATAAATAGTGTAATTCTCACCACACTTAGGCAAAGTAATCACCGGGGCTGACGTGAGTCTGTCCTTGAGCTCTTGGAAACTCTTCTCACAAGTCTCCGTCCATTCAAACTTGTCCTTCTTCTTAGTCAAAGCTGTCAGTGGGGCAACAATGGAAGAAAAACCCTCCACAAACCTGCGGTAGTAACCAGCCAATCCCAGAAAGCTACGAATATCGGTGGGAGTAAGAGGTTTTGGCCAGTTCTTCATAGGCTCAGTCTTCCTGGGGTCCACCTCCACACCCTGATAGGACACAACATGACCCAGGAAAGTCACTGATCTAAGCCAGAATTCACACTTGTTGAATTTTGCGTACAACTGATGTTGTCTAAGTACCTGCAAGGTTAGTCTCAATGATGTTCATGCTCTTCCTTGGTCCTAGAGTAGATGAGGATGTCATCAATGAATACTATGACGAAAGAATCAAGGTATTCACGGAAGACTCGGTTCATGAGGTCCATAAATGCAGCTGGTGCATTAGTGAGACCAAATGACATGACTAAGAACTCATAATGACCATAACGGGTACGAAAGGCTGTCTTTGGGATATCTCCATCCCTAACCCTAAGCTGATGATACCCTGAACGAAGATCAATCTTAACATACTTGAAACTTTACTCTTTGTGAATTTCTGTTTCACACTTACTCTGGATAATGCATATTACTCAAGCTTATCTGAAGCTTCATATTTGAGATTGAGGAACTTCTTTCTCAATCGCACTTAACTTTATGCACCTCATAACTCATGCAACACAAAAATCATATCCACGCTATACAAAAATAGCAACATGACATGCAAACATGAATTCATTTTAACTCTAACTTATTCGGAAACTTAACCTTACTACCCTGTTTCGATAGTATATGGTAGTCTAGCATTTATGAAGTAATCCATACCTAAGCCATCTCCTTGAGCTAGTAAGCAGCCAACTTAGCCTTCTTCTCTTCGTCAATACTCATAGCAGGCTTTAGAACCTACCATGCACTCACCTCCATGCGAACAACCACTCTTATCAAACGTCTTTCATTCACGCTGGACATTTCTATCACAGCCCCTTCTTGGCAAGGCCAGATCTTGATTTTGTCTCCTTAGACCACTTGGCCATCCTAATTCTTGTGTGTATTCTTCTACGCGTGCACACAAGAAGGAAGTTAGATACTTAGAATGACAGAAAGTGTGAAAGCTCTAGATAGCACGATAAAGAGTAGAAGAAGGGAAATTTTCCTACGCATCATGCAGTCTCTAATTCAGGATAGTGGTGCACTTCACTACCATGACTTAGAAACTACTCAATGTGGTTGATGTGAACTTATTATACTCGGAATTTAACCTAGTGCTCTGATACCAACTCTGTCACGACCGGAATCTAGACCCCAGACGAGACCGGCGTCGTTGACCTCTCAGAGGTCGCAGACAAGCCTACAAACGTCATTCTTACTTCATCTAGGTTAATTTTTGCGGAAAATTTGAACTTTTTGTTTTCTTATTTCATGCAAAGCATTTTAAACTTAACATCATAGGCGTTCACAAATCAACCATCTAATATAAAGATAATCAAATGAAAGAAATAGTTCATAATTGCATTAAACGTATTTTGCCAAAACGGCACCAATACAAAGTCCAAAATGAAAGTGGAAAGAAACACTAGTGGAACATGCTACACTAGCTAAAGCCTACGTCTAATCTAGATAATAACGGTAGACATCCTCGAAAGCATGAGGGCCTACTAAGTCCAGATGAAAGCTCCACGTTCGGATAGCTGCAACGTCAACCTGTAAACCCTAGCGTCCACATGTGCCTCCACCTAAAAATATAGAGTTGTATGGGATTAGTACACACTTGTACTAAGTATGGGCATATGCAAGCACACACCAAGGACATGCATGAGTAAGAATAACTCTTTCCTAATAACATGTTTATGGAAAGTCAAGTCAGTAGACTTGCCAAATTTGGATTAGGAAAGTTAGTGGACCTGCCAAATTTGGATTTGGAAAGTCAGTGGACTTGCCAAATTGGATTAGGAAAGTCATGCCATGAGAGTAACATACATCATCATACGTATCATATTGCACACAGCACATAACATCTTACACATAGCAAATAACATATTGCATATAACACACAACATCCTTCATATCGTTCATTCATATTCCATGAGACTTTGGAATCATGGACTTGACATTAAGCCTTCCCAAAATGAGGGCTCAATATATGGGACCTCAACTAGGGAGTCGTTTTTAGCAAATACAGAGTCTGCCTCATTCATTCATACGTACTTCATTTCATTCATTCATAAGTTAGTGTAAACACCAGCTATACCTAGGATGTATTTTAAGACTCTCATCGGGTTTGCTGTGCAATGATAAAGAATAACCTAGTGTTATTACTTGAGTCTAGCTCACCTCTTGATTATCCTATCCTAACACCTTTGGTATCGTTCATTTCATTATGTGTATCATTTGAGGCTGGCCTCATTCATTCTTTGGGAACTTTAACTTTAACCGACATAGATCATGTGAGCATCATGAAATCCAGTGTCTCCCCCACACCGAAAAGAGGTGGAATCACCGGCCAAAGTGACCCAAAACATTCTAGCGTACATGGGAATTGAACCCCACCAGATCCCTATATTGACAGTATAGGTTCGAACACTAGGAGATATAAGGAGAACCATACCCGGCAGGAGAACCATACCCGACAGTCTCATCTCATGAGAGTTACGTGAACCTCCTCCCTTCCCGAAAGAAGGCATCACCGCTCATAGATAGTCTATCGGTGCTCAGTATAAAGTTCCATTTCATTCAACTCATACGTCATGGAAGCTTGCTTCTAGTATGAGGACATCATAGCTCAATAGATGATTTCTAATCTCATCATTAGTATTAAGTATACATTATTCTCAATACTTTCATTAGAGTGTTCATGGAGACTGGTCTCTTTATTAACTTTGCACTCTCATAGGTGAGTACGTTTTGGTAACATTTACTTAGGCTAATTTGAGATTGCTCTCATTTTTCACATTAGCCTTTTATCATGTTGTCACTACATTCATTAACATTAGCACATTTGCTCTTCATAATTACTCACCCCTTTTTACCTGAATGTTCATTTCATCATATGCCAATGCACTTGGCCATTTGTGTGTTTCAAACTCTTACTTAACCCTTCTAAGGTTTCATCATTTCATTACATAATATTCATTTCATCGTATGCCAATGCACTTGGCCATTTAATGTGTTTTACACTCGTACTTAACCCTTCTAGGGTTACATCATTTCATTACATACATCTTAGGATCACTTATTTTTAAACGTATGCTAGACTTATGGGTCTATACATACAAGCCATGAGGCTTCATTCCTAGTTCGTTTAAGAGATTCATATCTTCCTAAGATTATGTGGTACAAGACTTATGCATTTTGTATGTATGCCAAGTACTCAATTTCGATCTAAGTAGGAAGCATTATTCTTGAACATTTAATTCACGTATAACTTATGTATCAATATGGAATTTGGGCAAGGGAACCCGATTTCGAATCCCTTGGACAACACTTATATTTTTTTTTATTTTAGTTTGATCCATACGGCTTGGGGACCCAAGATCGAGCCCCAACACCTTCATTTCCTTTTAATTTCTTTTCTTTGAACCTTCCCTATCTTGGCCGAGGGGTTGTGGGATCGAACCCCCACAGCCCCTTTTATTTTAATTTCTTTTTCCTTGACCTTTTTGAGTTGACCATGAGGGTGTGGGTGTGAATACCCACAGCCTCACTTTATTTTTCTCTTTAATCCCTTAATCAGCCTAGAGGTCGTGGGTTCGATTCCCACACGCCTCAACATTTAATCTCTTTTAATTTCCTTAAGTCTGACTGAGAGTTTGTGGGTTCAAATCCTACTCCTCTCATTTCTTTTTTTCATAATTCCATTTTCCAGCCAAGATCATGGTTCGAATCCCCCTTACCACAATACTTTTAACTCACTTATTTTCATGGTTTTTAACATGGTGAGGTCACGGGTTCGACCCTCAGTGACCTCACTTATTTTTCTTCATTTTTCATAACATTTTAAACCATTTTAACTTGACCTAAATTCATCAACTTGTAGCTGGAAATTTTGTAGTTTTTCAGCATCTTTTTCATCAAGTTACACATTAGTTCTTAGGGAAATTTCATGGTTCATTTATAACATTTTAGGTGCATTTTCATGGATTCGTTTAGCCAAGAGTTTCTCACTCAATTCAGCCACATTACACTTCATATGAACATCACGATTTACATAAGTTTGTGCACGTAAGAATACAACCATAATACATCATTTTTTAGCCTTAAACCCGAGGGCTATAGGCCACAGTTCACATTTTGCACACACATACACATAGTTCGGAAAACATGGGTTGTCATTCATACGATTTCAAACATACATTCATGAACATATTCTTCACGAAAAAACATTACACGCCTAATATCTACCAGCAAATATACCCAACCTACGAATCAATGGGAGCTAGTGACAGGGACATGCAACGGGGAATAATCCTAGTTTTCGGATTAGAATTGACTGAATCTTAAGGGGTCTCTTGGGAAAGGGACCAAGAGAGAAGAGAACACATACCTTTTATGACATTCAAACCTTGAAGTTGCTGCCCAAACCTTCTCCAAAACTCACGCCCAATCCAAGTTTGAACACCAAACTTTCGACGGAAAAACCCTCTGTTTGCCTAAAGTGATTGATTAGCCATTTGTTTTTGTTTTTCGTTGAGAGTTCTTTAAGTGTGAAGAACTTTAGTAAATTTTCTGTTCTTGTATGTTATTTTGGCAGAGAGAACACGTGAGAAAGAAATAGAGAGAGAGGCAGATTGTGACAGTGAATGAAACGTGAAAAAGAGAGAGGTTCCTTAGGATTAGGAGTCTAGTTAAGGACTTAGTCAAATAAGGTTTTATTAAATGGTAAAAAATATGATTTCCCTTTTATTTTAAATCAGCTAATAAATAATAAATATTAATTAATCACATTAATTTACCAACTTAAATAAAAACAATTTAAATCATCGCTTCAACTTAGGTTCGAACCCAGGTGGAGCAAGACTTCACTCAAGAAGCCAATTTTCGGCCCTCTATCCATAAAATACCCCTCCACCTTATTAATTAAATAATTAATTACATATTTTGGGTAATTACGATACTACCCTTAGCCTGGTAAAATACCATTTTACCCCTAGACCCTCCAAACCTAAGATTTTCCCTTTTTAAGTCCGGTAAAGACTCATTTGAGTAAATCTTCGTATTTGAGAGCCCTACATGGATGGAGCCAACATTTCCTAGCTCAAATAACTCCCCAAGTTAGTTGGCTTGGCTGTAAAAAGGGTTCAGAGGTCTGATTCTATGCGCATCAATCCGTGTGAACCCGATCTAATCGTAGGCATTCTAGACACATTAAGCATTACTTATCATATCCATTTTTAGGGTTGTTACAATTGAATTATGGTGTAGTGACTCTTCTAAATTCACAGTCATGTTGGTCGTTGAGTTACATTGGTGTGATGACTCAAATTGGGTTAATCTATGGGTTGATGGTAAGGCCCTTTATGATGAACTATGGAGGAGTGTTGGTAAGTCTTGATTATCCTAATTCTCACTTTAACTATTGAGAATTGTCCTCAAGTTATGATGTTGTATTGAAGTATACCTTGTTTAGAGTGATAGGATGGTATGATGATAGAGTTGAAATGTCTTATGTTTTGGTTATGAGGTTGCTTAGGGTGTACATGCCATAAGAATAATAACATGTGATTATGTACCCTATTATGATGTGATATATAAAAGGTTGACCTCACTTATATGAATTGTGAATGAAAGGACTAATTCTCATACAATTCTTATTGAGCTATGATAATGAATACACAAGGGATAGGCCCTATGACCTAAGTTAAGTTTATGATTATAATAAGAGTAAAGGCATTTCAATAAAGGGACCTAGATTAGCACCGAGCAATCTTGTAGGTGAGGGGGTGACACTTTCTTCCATAAGGAAAGGTAGGGTTCATACCGTCCTCACGGGGTGGATAGCCTCATGGCCCACCTAGATAGCTATGTTTATGTTAGGTTCTACGTTGGCCGGTAGACCACCTTCCATCGGTGTAAGGTTTTATGACACCGGATTCACATTAGCTCATGTAGTCTATGTCGGTTAAGGCAAGAGTTCCCTAAACTAAAATGAATGAAAGAAGTATAGACTAATTGAAGTGACTTGAGGGGTTTGACTTTAGTTTAGGTAGGGTATGGGACTCTACCTATGCCTTGCACTAGTTTGCCTTGATAGAAGCTTTGAGAAGTTAATTATATCTATAAATGATGATATAACGTAAATGACTTTATATGTTGAATGAGATGCTTATGAGTATGATATTGGTTAACAATGTTAAAGAAAGAATGCTACATGAGATGGAAGACTATGCTATGTGAAGTGAATTGCTAACTATGATCCTTGGTGTGTTACTTGATTAAGTGGGGTTATGGGGCTTTGCTTGGTCATTGCACTTGTGGCTTCTTAAGGACTATAGTTGGTTGGTTTGCTTTGCTATTTACGTGTTTTACTCCTATTTATGCTTGTGATGTTATTACTTGATGATAGAGATATATGATATTAGGGGTTTAAGTATGATTACATGCATATGATATAATTAACTTGTTAGTATATTCGAGGGAATGGCTTAAATAACATGATTTTCTTAAATGTCCCATTTTAGCATACTTTGTTGGTATTTGTGCATATGGTCTCATACTTAGTAAATGTGGCGTACTAACCCCATTTTCTTCCCTCTTTCCCAAACATTTTAGGTTCTGGTCGTTGAAGTTTGACTTGAGGTGATTTGAAGGAAGGCTTGGATATTCTATCATCCAAGTGGTAGGTCCTCATTTCCCCGAGGACTATGCCAATACTCTCTGAAGTTACTTAGTTACTATAACTTTTGTATTGACTCTATTTCCTGTTTGAGACAAAGTTGTATAAAGCCTATATGTGTTTTACTTCTATTGATGTAGGGCTATGCCCAATGTTGTTGTTCTCGTTTAGATGGTTTATGAGCTGATACGGATTTATGACTCTATTATATAAGTGTGTGAAGTAAAAGTAGAAGACTCTGTAATCTTCTTATACGAATGAGTCTATGTATACTCGATATTATTATGATTATGTATATGTACGGGTCTATGTAAACCTCCGATTAGGTGTAGTTCAAAAGTTTCAAATTCTTCCGTATTTTTAATCGATGAATGCAATGATGTAAGACTAAGAGGCTTGTCTTAGTCCTCAAAGAGGACGACAACGCCGGTTAAGTCCAGGGGGTAAACCCGGATGTGACAAACTTGGTATCAGAGCATGAGGTTGAATATCCTTGATGTTTACGTCTCTCTCAACCACGTCTATGTAGGTTTGTATTCATAATTGTGAAGCGCGCCACACTTATGGATAGGAACTTATTTGATGCTTAGGAATCACTCTCATTTTTTTTGGAAATCCATTATGGTGCCTCTAGAGTGTACTTCTTATACCATTTCACATAAACCTCGTATTTTGGTTATAGGAGATGAATACTCGAAGGAATGCGGCTAGGAGACTTGAGGAGGAGATTGCTAATGCGGGAATTCCTCCCCGTGATGATCCAGTTCCTCCTCTTGAAGAGATTGTTGTTGATGATTAGGCTCCGGCCGATCCTCCACCTATGATGTAGGCTCAGATGAGGGCTATTCTTGCTCAAATGTCTCAATCCATGACTACTCAAGCTTAAGCCACAATGGTGAAAGCCCAAGCTATGACTGCCCAAGCCAATCGGGATGTTGCACCTAGGGTTCATGAGCGAACTATGGCTTATCGACTTAGGGACTTCACACGGATGAATCCTCCTATCTTCTATGGGTCTAAGGTTGATGAAGACCCTAAAGAATTCATTGATGAGGTTTATAAGATACTATGTGCTATGGGGTTGTCTTCCAATGAGAATTCCGAGTTGGCTTCATACCAACTCAAGGATGTGGCTCTGACTTGGCATGTACAATGGAGAGATAATAGGCCACTTCAAGGTGGGACAGTAATGATATGAGTTTCTTATATCATCCCGGCAAGGCCACTGTGATTGCAGATTCCCTAAGTCGTATGACTATGGATAGTGTGTCGCATATGGATGAAGCCAAAAAGGACCTAGTGAAAGATGTTCATAGGTTGGCTATATTGGGGGTGCAATTGGAAAGTTCTCCAAATGGTTGTGCTATGGTTCATCATAGCTCCGAGTCATCATTAGTGGTTGAGGTGAAGTCCAAACAACACCTTGATCAACTATTGATGGAGTTGAAGGAATTTGTTCTTGGCAAAGTTGAATGAGTCTTTCTCCTTAGGGGGGATGGTGTGTTGAGGTACCAAGGGAGATTATGTGTTCCCGATGTTGATGGGTTGAGGGATCGAATCCTTGAGGAAGCCCATATATCCCACTACTCCATTCATCCAGGTTCAACTAAGATGTACCATGATCTTCGGGAGATATATTGGTGGGAAGGTTTGAAGAAAGACATAGCGGAATTTGTTGCTAAGTGTACAAATTGCCAACAAGTAAAGGCGGAACATCAAGAGCCGGGTGGCTTACTACAAGAGATCCAAATTCCAACTTAGAAATGGGAAGACATTAATATGGACTTTGTGGTAGGGTTGCCTCGGACTCAAAAGTCATATGATTCTATATGGGTGATTGTTGATAGATTGACTAAGTTCGCCCATTTTATTCCCGTCAAGTCCACGTATTCGGCGGAGGATTATGCAAAGATCTTCATAGATGAGATTGTGTGTCGCCATGGTATTCCGTTATCCATTATTTCGGATCAGAGTGCACAATTCACATCTAGATTTTGGAGGTCATTTCAAGAAGGTTTGGGTACTAAGGTGAAATTGAGTACCGCTTTTCATCCTCAAACGGATGGTCAAGCGGAACACACTATTCAAACCCTTGAGGATATGCTTAGAGCTTGCATTATTGACTTTAAGGGAAGTTGGGATAAGCACTTGCCGTTGGTGGAGGTTGCTTATAATAATAGCTTTCATTCATCCATCTCCATGGCTCCCTATGAAGCCTTGTGTGGTAGGAGGTGTAGGTCTCCTATAGGGTGGTTTGAAATTAGTGAGACATCGATTCTTGGTCCCGATTTAATTTTTAGGACCTTGGAGAATGTGCATATCATAAGGAATCGGTTGCAAACAGCCTATAGTCAACAAAAGTCCTATGCCGACAATAGGAGAATGGATTTGGAGTTTGAAGAAGGTGATAAAGTGTATTTGAAAATTCACCTATGAAGGGAGTGGTTAGATTTGTCAAGAAAGGAAAGTTGAGTCCTCGTTACGTGGGCCCTTATGAGATTTTGGAAAAGGTTGGTAAGATTGCCTATCAGTTGAAACTCCCTAATAATTTAGCTTTGGTTCATCCGGTTTTCCATGTTTCTATGTTGAAGAAGTGTGTCGGGAATCCCTAGTCTATTCTTCCTATAGAAGGCCTTGGAGTCAAGGATAACCTCTCTTATGAGGAGGTTCCGGTTCAAATCCTTGATAGGCAAGTGAAGAGGTTGAGGAACAAAGAGGTGGTTTCCGTAAAAGTGTTATGGAAGAACCACCTAGTTGAGGGTGCAACATGGGAGGCCGAGGCCAACATGAAGACCCGTTATCCTCATCTTTTTGATGTTTAAGGTTAGTCATTTTTTCTAATATTATAATTATGGCTAGGAATTGTGATTTCTTGTTTTTAGGTGAAGTTTTGCAAAAATTCAAATTATTGAAACTTCATAGTGACAATACGGTGAGGTCACTGTAAGATGACCTTGGAAGCTTGAAATTGTCTTGCTTGTTGCATATTTGAGTTAAGTCATGTATTTTTATATTGTTAGTACTTGTGGATATTATAGAAAGCATATTGATAAGATGAACTTTGTGCTAATTGACTTGTGTAACGAATGATGAGCTCATGTGTGTTGTGAGAAGGATGTACCTCATGATGAAACTTTGATCCTATGTGTGAAAAATTGAGCTTTGAAGTTTGCCTTATTGAAATGATGTGATTCATGCTAATTTGATATTGTGAATTGGTTGAGCTGCTAGTCTTGTGTCTATTCCTGTCTTTAAAAGAGTGTTTAGTGTCATCGGGGACGAATGTTCCTAAGCGGGGGATAATGTAACATTTTTAAATCCCAAGGCATGTTGTAAAACTTAACCTAGGTTCCATGAGGTCTAAAACACTGTTCTAAGTCAAATTAGGAGTATATAGAGTGGTTAAGATGTTTAAGAACCAAAATATTCAAGAACGTCCATGACGTCCAGAAAGTTTGTTCATAAGGGGGCTAGTGTGTCTTAAGTCGTTTGACTAGTTTTAAGAGTCGGAATCGAACGAAAGTTGGTGCAAATAGGTGTAACACATGTGAGGGATGTTTCATGATTAGAAAGTCTGGGTACGACTCCCCAAGGACCAACCAAGGGCCCTTGAGGAGGACCCCTGTAGCATGGGATGCAACACTGCCTGGCAGCGTGCCTCGACGAAATGCAGACGACGGGGCTTCACAGGCTCGACGAGGCGTCGAGGCCACCGTCGTCCCACACTTAGTCAATTTCTATGGATCCCTCGCCTGCACAGTCTCTGACCAAGACGACGGAGTGCAGGACGGAGGGAGGGGTTGTCCGCTGACTCACCGACGGCCCGTCGACGGGGTTCCGTCGGTGAGGGTCTGTAAATCCCTGCACATTTTAAGTTAAATTCATTTAATTAATTAAGTGGTTTAGGGGTAATTAGGGATTAAAGGAAGACTAATTAAGTTGATTTAGTCCCACTATAAATACCCCCAACCCCCATTAGCCTAAACACAACTCTCAAAATAACTCTCTTCCTTCTCTACTTTCTCTCTCTATTGGAAGACTCCATTGGAGATTAGCTTGGGAGGTGCATTGGGGGCTGATTAAGGACTAATTCACCATCAAAAGGTCATCCAATCTTAAGGTATGGGATCTAATTCACCTTTGAGACTTCTTTCCTCAAAGGCCTCCTTCAATGGTTTTCCAAAAGTTCAGTTTCATATGGGTTTCTTTCAATTACGAATTTTATGCTATGAATTGAGTTGTTCATGTTTTTCTTGGGTTATAATGAGTAGATTATCATGTATTGTAATTTGTTTAGGATGAATTGATATGGTTTGGTCTAAATTGTAGATCATGACCTTTAACCCCTAACCCTAGGCATGATCTTGATATGAATTAGGTTTGGTTTGATGTAATTGATTCTATTATTGATTAAAACATCCTTAATGGTTGTTATTACATTGGCAATGAATCTATATTGATGAATTGAAGTCATCATGCAAATCCTTGGGTATTGATCTAGTTTAAGATGATAGGCTTAGATAACATGTTTCCATGTTTTGATTTAGTATTGAATTATGGTGTAGTGACTCTTCTAAATTCATAATCATGTTGGTTTTTGAGTTACATTGGTGTGATGACTCAAATTGGGTTAATCTATGGGTTGATGGTAAGGCCCTTTATGATGAACTATGGAGGAGTGGTGGTAAGTCTTGATTATCCTAATTCTCACTTTAACAATTGAGAATTGTCCTCAAGTTATGATGTTGTATTGAAGTATACCTTGTTTAGAGTGATAGGATGGTATGATGATAGAGTTGAAATGTCTTATGTTTTGGTTGTGAGGTTGCTTAGGGTGTACATGCCATAAGAATAATAACATGTGATTATGTACCCTATTATGATGTGATATATAAAAGGTTGACCTCACTTATATGAATTGTGAATGAAAGGACTAATTCTCATACAATTCTTATTGAGCTATGATAACGAATACACAAGGGATAGGCCCTATGAACTAAGTTAAGTTTATGATTATAATAAGAGTAAAGGCATTTCAATAAAGGGACCTAGATTAGCACCGAGCAATCTTGTAGGTGAGGGGGTGACACTTTCTTACATAAGGAAAGGTAGGGTTCATACCGTCCTCACGGGGTGGATAGCCTCATGGCCCAAGGTGGGGTGTAGAGTTGATATTTCCATGGTTCTTTTCCCCAAGCTCCATAAACTATGTTGCCACCATAGGATACTAGCTAGCGGATCCACCTAGATATCTATGTTTATGTTAGGTTCTACGTTGGCTGGTAGACCACCTTCCATCGGTGTAAGGTTTTATGACACCGGATTCCACATTAGCTCATATGGTCTATGTCGGTTAAGGCAAGAGTTCCCTAAACTAAAATGAATGAAAGAAGTATAGACTAATTGAAGTGACTTGAGGGGTTTGACTTTAGTTTAGGTAGGGTATGGGACTCTACCTATGCCTTGCACTAGTTTGCCTTGATAGAAGCTTTGAGAAGTTAATTATATCTATAAATGATGATATAACGTAAATGACTTTATATGTTGAATGAGATGCTTATGAGTATGATATTGGTTAACAATGTTAAAGAAAGAATGCTACATGAGATGGAAGACTATGCTATGTGAAGTGAATTGCTAACTATGATCCTTGGTGTGTTACTTGATTAAATGGCGTTATGTGGCTTTGCTTGGTCATTGCACTTGTGGCTTCTTAAGGACTATAGTTGGTTGGTTTGCCTTGCTATTTACGTGTTTTACTCCTATTCATACTTGTGATGTTATTACTTGATGATAGAGATATATGAGATTAGGGGTTTAAGTATGATGACATGCATATGATATCATTAACTTGTTAGTATATTCGAGGGAATGACTTAAATAACATGATTTTCTTAAACGTCCCATTTTAGCATACTTTGTTGGTATTTGTGCATATGGTCTCATACTTAGTATATGTGGCGTACTAACCCCATTTTCTTCCCTCTTTCCCAAACATTTTAGGTTCCGGTCGTTGAAGTTTGACTTGAGGTGATTTGAAGGAAGGCTTGGATATTCTATCATCCAAGTGGTAGGTCCTCATTTCCCCGAGGACGATGCCAATACTCTTTTATGAAGTTACTTAGTTACTACAACTTTTTTATTGACTCTATTTCCTATTTGAAACAAAGTTGTATAAAGCCTATATGTGTTTTACTTCTATTGATGTAGGGCTATGCCCAATGTTATTGTTCTCGTTTAGATGGTTTATGAGATGAGACGGATTTATGACTCTATTATATAAGTGTGTGAAATAAAAGTAAAAGACTATGTAATCTTCTTATACGAACGAGTCTATGTATACTCGATATTATTACGATTATGTGTATGTAGAGGTCTATGTAAACCTCAGATTAGATGTAGTTGAAAAGTTTCAAATTCTTCCGTATTTTTAATCGATGAATGCAATGATGTAAGACTAAGAGGCTTGTCTTAGTCCTCAAAGAGGATGCCGCCGCCGGTTACGTCTAGGGGGTAAACCCGGATGTTACAAAAATCATGTCAACGCTATACAAAAACACATGAATGCAAGCATGAACTCATATGAACTCATATAGTGCAAGTATAACACACACAGTCATGGACTTAAAACACCAAAACCGACTAATGTACTAAAATTTAGAGTTTCATAAACAAAATCAGACTTAGGAAGAGTATATCTAACCTCAAGAACTGAACAAGTGAGGGTAACGGGATCTTATGTCGGCCTCGGCCTCCCATGTTGCTCCCTTAACAAGGTGGTTTCTCCATTACACCTTTACGGTGCAACCTCATTGTTCCTCAGCTGCTTCACTTGGCGATCTAAAATTTCAACTTGAACCTCTTCATAAGAAAGGTTCTCATCGACTCCTAAACCCTCAACATGAAGGATGGAAGATGGATCACCTAGAAACTTTTTAAGCATCGAATCATGAAACACTGGATAAACAGAAGCCAAGTCATTTGGTAAATTCAGTTCATAGGCAACATTCCCTACTCGCTGTAAGACCTCATAATGACCTATATACCTCGGACTCAACTTCCCTCTCTTACAAAAACCTCACCACCCCTTTCATGGGTGATATCTTCAGGTAGACTTGATCACCTACCTCTAATTCAAGAGCCCTCTTTCTGTTATCAGCATAGGATTTTTGACGACTGTAAGCAGTAGCGAATATATCCCAGATCATTCTCACCTTTTCCATAGACTCATGTATGATCTCAGGGCCAAGGATGGAAGACTCTTCTACCTCATACCACCCAACTAGGGACCTACATCTTCTGCCATACAGTGCTTCAAAAGGTGCCATCCCAATACTGGAATGGTAGCTATTATTATAAGAGAACTCATTCAGTGGCAAGTGATCATCCCAACTCCCCTTGAAGTCAATAACACATGCTCTCAGCATGTCTTCAAGGGTCTTAATGGTTTGCTCTGCTTGTCTATCCGTCTGAGGATGAAATGCAGTACTGAGCTTCACCTCTGTACCCATGTTCTTTTGGAAAGATCTCCAAAAGTGAGAAGTGAACTAGGCTCCCCTATCCGAAATGATAGATAAAGGAATCCCATGCCACCTCACAATCTCATCAATATACAGCTTGGCATAATCTTTGGCCCTATAAGTAGACTTCACATGAATGAAGTGAGCAGACTTAGTCATCCTGTCAACAATGACCCAAATAGAATCATGCAGTTTCCTGGTCCTGGGCAGACCAACCACAAAGTCCATATTTATAGCCTCCCACATCCATGTTGGGATCTAAATCTACTGGGTAAGACCTCCAGTCTTAAGGTGTTCAGCCTTAACCTGTTGGCAATCGAGGCACTCCTCCACAAACTTAGAAATATCTCGCTTCATACCTTCCCACCAATAGATCTCCTTGAGATCATGGTACATCTTGGTGGAACCTGGATGAATGGAATACTTGGAGCCATGAGCCTCTGCAATAATATTAGGTCTCATATTATCAATATTGGGCACACACAATCTTCCTTGGTATCTAAGCACACCATCCCCCCCTAGGGAGAATGATTCATTCATCTTACTCAACACTGAGTCTTTCAACTCCATGAGTACTGGGTCGAAATGCTGCCTAGCTTTAACATCTAAAACAAATGAGGATTCAGAACTGGAATGGACTGAAACACCCCCACTTGGTGTATCTACCAGTCGTACACCTAACCTAGCCAATTGGTGTACCTCTTTAACCACCTCCTTCTTCTCATCATCAATATGAAACACACTGCCCATGCTCAATCAGCTCAAAGCATCGGCCACTACATTGGCCTTACCTGGGTGATAGTGGAAACTCATGTCATAATCCTTGAGCAGCTCTAGCCATCTTCTCTGACGAAGATTCAATTCTCTTTGTGTAAAAACATACTGAAGACTTTTATGGTCAATAAATACATCAACATGTACACCATATAAGTAATGTCTCCAAAGTTTTAACGCAAATACCACAACATCTAACTCAAGATCATGGGTAGGGTAATTTTTCTCGTGGATTTTCAACCGTCTTGATGCATATGCAATCACCTTGCCATCCTGAATAAGAACACATCTAAAACCTACTCGAGAAACATCACAGTACACCACATACCCTTCACCACTCCTCGACAATGTGAGAACTGGGGCTGAAGTGAGTCGGTCTTTGAGCTCTTGGAAGCTCTTTTCACAAGTTTCAGACCACTCAAACTTCGCCTTCTTCTTTGTTAAAGCTGTCAATGGAGCAGCAATAGCGGAAAAGCCCTCAACAAACCTGCGATAGTAACCAGCCAAACACAAGAAACTCCGGATGTCTGTAGGAGTGAGGGGTCTCGGCCAGTTCTTTACTGACTCAATCTTTTTTGGATCAACCTCTACACCCTGGTCGGACACAACATGACCAAGGAAGGTCACTGATCTCAGCCAAAACTCACATTTGCTAAATTTTGCTTACAACTGATGTTCCACTTGCAATGTCATTCTCAAATGATGTTCATGCTCTTCTCTGGTCTTATAGTATATGAGGATGTCATCTATGAATACTATGACAAAAAAATCAAGGTATTCACGGAAGACCCTATTCATAAGGTCCATAAACGCGGCTGGTGTGTTAGTGAGACCAAATGACATGATAAGAAACTCGTAATATGACCATACCTAGTACGGAAGGCAATCTTAGGAATGTCCTCTTGTCTCACTTTAAGGTGGTGATACCTTGACCGGAGATCTATTTTAGAAAAGAAACTTGAACCTTGGAGCTGATCAAATAGATCGTCAATTCTGGGAAGAGGGTATTTGTTCTTTATAGTGACTTTGTTTAGTTGACGATAATCGATGCACATTCTAAGGGTTCCATCCTTTTTCTTAACGAACAACACTGGAGCACCCCATGGGGATATGCTCGGCTGGATGAAGCCCTTATCAAGTAGATCTTTGAACTGCAACTTCAACTCTTTGAGTTCAGCTGGATCCATTCTATAGGGAGGAATGGAGATTGTTTTGGTGTTGGTATCTACGTAAACACCAAAGTCAATTTCGCGTTCAGGAGGGATTCCTGGTAAATCCTATGGAAAGAAATCTTGAAACTCATTCACTATGGACACAGAGTCTATGGAAGGAACTTTATTTTCTAAGTCATTGACTCTGACTAAGTGGTATAAATACCCCTTAGATAACATCTTATTTGCTTTAAAATGGGAAACTATTTGGCCTGTTGGATTTGAACTACGCCCTTCCCATTCCAGCTCTAACTCATTAGGAAACTGAAACCTTACTACCCTGTTTTGACAGTCTATGGTAGCATAGCATTTATGGAGCCTATCCATACCTAAAAGCATATCAAATTCAAGCATGGTTAATTCTATTAGGTTAGCATAGGTAAATCTATCAAGAACAGTTATTGGTCAATCTCTATATACTCGTTCAGCTTTAATGTTGTCTCCTATGGGAGTACTAACTAGAAAAGGTTCATGCAAGATCTCAGGAAGCAAGTAAAATTTACTAGCTACTAAAGGAGTAACAAAAGACAAGGTAGATCCTGGATCTAACAATGCATACACAGGAAAAGAAAAGACATGCAAGGTACCAATGACCACATCAGTTGACTTCTCCTGCTCCTCTCTACCTTTCAAAGCATAGAACTTGTTCCTCTTGGGAGGCTCGGCTGCAGCAGTAGGATTAGGCCAAGGCTCAGTATCTTTCTTGGCCTGATTCTTCACATGTGGGCAGTCCCTGATAATATGCCCACTCTTGCCGCACCCATAGCAGGCATTAGAATATACCATGCACTCACCTCCATGCAAACGGCCACACTTACCACACGACTTTCTGTCACGCTGGGCATTTCTATCATTGCCCTTCTTGGGTCCAGACTTGCCCCCCTTTGGCATTAGTGTTCCTGGAAGGAGTAGGATTACTTGAGTGCTGGTGCCCCTTCATGAACTTGGGCTTGTCCTGGACTCCAAACGAACTCCTACCAGTGCTAGAACCAGCTTGATCCAAGGGCCTAGGCTTCTTGCCTTCTCGGCCTCTCTTCCTCCGACGACTCTCCTCCACCTGCTGTGCATGTACCATCAATATAGCAAGGTCCATGTTATCATGCAACATGGCTTCCTGATATTCCTCCTCCAGATCCTCCGATACACTAGTCACAAACCTGCTCGTCTCATCCCTGCTACTGGACACCAGGGAAGAAGCATATTTGGAAAGTTTAACAAACTTCAAGGAGTATTCCTTGACTGACATACCTCCCAGACGTAGGTTGATGAACTTCTCAACCTTAGCCTCTCTCTTCTCTCTGGGAAAGAACCTCTCCAGGAATGCAGTCTTGAGAATGTCCCAAGTGATGGGGACTTTTCCTGGTGCTCGGCCATCTACCCACATCTTGTACCATACCTGAACCACATCCTTGAGCTGGTATGCAACCAACTCAGCCTTCTTGTAATAACCCACAAGTACACCCTAGAAGTTAGAGTATCCTTGTGATGTCACACGGCAAATGAGACTTCAAGAAGTCTCATCTAAGCCTCTCGTATCATTCATTGCATAATAAACATTGTAAAATAAGTAAGAATTAAAACTTTCTTCACACACGAAGAACTTTTTTCATAAATAATACGCAAATGGAAGACTTTCATTAAAACTATAAACCTTTACAACATCCCATTGAACCATCTAACTTTAGAGTTTACAACACTTGGGACTAATCCCATACAATACATAAAGAAAAGACTTAATACATAACGAACATGTGGATATTGTCCTCGAATCGATGAGGACTCACCAATACTTCATCTTCAACCTTAGAAACCTATCCATCTTCCATGGAACGTCAATACTTCCAATTCACTACACTTTAGTCAAAAGTAAAGAAAGGGGTTAGCACATTAGATGTACGAAGTATGGAAGTCATGCAAAAACCATGAAAAAAGGACATTTAGTAATAACATGATTTCCATGAATTTTTGATTTAAATATCATACTATAAGCATAAGAACAACATTTAACACATTAGAAATACATAATAAATCATTTAAGCAAAGTATTACATTTTTAGAAAACTTACAGTGAATTCACTTCACTGTACAGTGAACTCATTTCATTGTTACAGTGAAATTCCTTCACTTCACTTAAGACACCCTTTAGCATGTAATCTTCTCACTCAAAGCTATCCTAAGATTCACTTAAGTCACACAAAGAGAGACCGCCCATACACCCTCTCTAGATGTGCCTAAACGACCCTCAAGATTACTTATAATGAGTCACATAAACACTTACAAAGCATCATAACATCAACTACATAAACATGAGATTCTTCTACCAAAGGTGAGTTCCAAGGTTCACTTGAGTGAGTGTGGAGTGACCGCCCATACAATCTCTTTCACACACACGCAAGGGATCCTATAGATTACCGAAGATAAAGTTATTCTCACTAAACACACCAACACATTGATAATATAACACTCTCCTTCCAAAGGCTATCAAAAGTCCAACTTAAGTAAATCAAGAAGATAACGTCCATGATTGACCTCTTCAAGATTACCTAAATAGTCCTTAAGACTACCTAAGGCTTAGGTCATGTCAACAACACCAAACATCTTTCCTAACTAGAGTCATCCTCAAGACTTCCATAGATAAGACATGAAGAGATCATCCTTTATGCCCTCTTCACAAATTAACTAAGGAATCCCTAAGCCACTCTAGATTAGGTACTTATTCACTTACATACTTCATAACGTAAGTCATTGGTTCATTAATTCATTAATTCATTAAGAGACTCTTACAATACATAAGGACATTCAAGTAATGGTCTTGGAGAAGACCTAGGGACTTTCACTAACATCTTCAAAGCCTATTGTGCAATGTCTAGATAGCGTCCCATACCACCACCTAAACTTCATAGACTTATCTAATGCTAGTAAATATCCCATATGATGAGAATAGTCAATAACCGACATAGACCATGGTAGCAAGACATGGAATCCGGAGTTCTATCCTACTCCGATGAGGTTGTTCTACTTGCCAATGGTAGAACTTGGACACATCCCATGTAGGCACATGGTTAAGGAATATGAAGGGTTTCTTTGCATTCTAGTCTCATACTTAACTAGAACTACTTCCCTTACCATACTCACTCGGTGCTAGCCTTTGTTCTCATAGATTAATTCACATTAAGGTTCATACAATAGGGTTCCATATATAGTTCATAACCCAATTACATTTACCCTACCAAAGAGGTCCTCTAGGGATTACCTTCCAATGGCGACAAGAAGCTCATTATGACTTTTGCTAGGAAGATATGATGTCGTTCCAGCCAATCAACCTAGGTCCATCATCCCACATGAAGGATACCCTTACGGCGTTCGACTTCAGTTTATATTACTTTTACCCTTAGTTTCAAGGTTTCACATAAAGATCTTCTTTTCATCATTCAAGGTCACATGTCATTCACACATTCAAGACTCTTAACATACTAAGTCAAATCGTCACATAATCATATTCATATAAGCATCAAGCAAGGGACATAAGTCTACCTAAACAAGACACCACATATTTCACCTTAACATACAATATAAGTCATTCTAGAAGTACTTAGGAATAACATCCTATACCCTAACATAACTTCATATAAGAACACAAATACTTTCACATATAGATAGACATTATCATACATCACATAATCATCATATACTTCAAGTATTGCCGACAAGGCCATGATCATCATATTGCATAAAGTAACGCCGACAAGGCCACATCAATTTACATAACACCGCCACCATAAGTGAATAATACAAATCATACGTAATTCAAGAGCTAAATTACATTAACTATACACAATAATAAAAGAGTTAGGGCAGCATACCACCCACTTGATTTCTTCACTTCAATCCAAAGCCAAACCATTCAATTCAATACCATAAGGCCCTTACCCATGGCCATAAACATCAATTCAAAGCATAAATCATAATAATCAATGAATCTAAGTCAACTAAATTATATTTACCAATCTAAGACCAAATATACATCAATGGAATACAGTACTTACATAAATAGAAAACCCATAGAAAACTACACTAGAATTTATAAGTTAAGTTCATATCGATTCAACAAGCTTAACATGCAATAGATCTAAGAGTATTCATTACTCAATTAATCAAATTGAAACAGCCTATACATCATTCATACAATATATATACATGAATCAAAAGCCCATAGCAATATACACATGAATTCATCAATCTCAAGACATAATCACCTAACCCATATTTTAGTGAAATTTAGAGATTTGAGAAGATCAAGGGTTCATGGAGAATTTAATTGTAAAACATCATTTAAACATCAATAATATCATATATTAACATTTGAAAATATTTCATGCAAGAACCCATGATTTAGAGTAGAAATTGGACTTTTTTATCTTTTTGAAATCCTTTGAAATCATCTTTGAAATTGGCTCTAAGGTGATAGCAAACCTTAGATGAAGAACTCCCATACCTTATTTGAAGAAACCAATGATAATTGAAGAAGAAACTCCATTGAAGACCCATCTTCAAGCTTCATCTTCACTTTGAACTCTCATGGAGGTTTTGGGAATTCTTAAGGGATTTGGGGTTTTGATTTTGGAAGAATGAAATCTTCTAATTGTTTAACACTTATATACTTGTTAATAATACCCAAAATACCCTTAATAAACCGCCTATACACTTATTTGGAAGTGGGGTGAATTGTAGACTTGGCAGCAGACCTGCGCAGGAAGGCAGGCCTCACTCGACAGCTGCCTCGACGGGGCGTCACGGCTACAATGGGGCGTCACATCCCTCTGTTTGTGGATACAGTGGCTATCCAAAGTTCCAAACTTCACCCTTGGTTAAGTCCCCCATGACGGGACCCTCGACGGGGCATCATCAGGCCAACAGGCCGTTGAGTGCTACGTCGCCAAGGTCTGCCTGGGAAAGCCTGCACACTGATTTTGGGTCCTTCCTAAAGGAACCTTGAATGGTCCTTGGGGATAATGTCCCGGACTTTTCCAACCCAAATACGATCGTATATGATTTTAACACCTCTCACATAAAATTCATACAAAACGAACACATAACGCGCCGAAACACACCTAGACGTGCAAGGTCGATTCAAGGCATATCTTTTGAATGCCATGAACTTTCTTGGACGTTTGACCTCCAAACTTCTCGAAACTTGACACACTGCCTATATATTATATAATAACTCAATTAAGAACCTTAAAATATCAGTAAACACACATAAACACATAGAACCACATACAAGGCATTCAGGTGACTTAGTCGTCGAACGTTTTAGTCGTCTCTTGACGTTTGACTTCCAACACACCTAATACTTTAGATACTGCCTCTATAACACATATTAGACATATTTAGGACCTTAGACCATCAAATTCCAACATGTTAGGCTCTAGTTAACTAGGTTATTTTCGGGGTCTTACACTTCTCCTCCTCATTAACACCCATAGCATAGAGAATCTTGTGGACCTCACCACAAACTCCTGGGGATCCTCATTGGTTCTGGACCCAAAGTATACTGGAAGATTCATCCTGGTGAAATCTCTCAGTCTTCTAGCCATGGTACTAGCATGTGGGTTCTCCCTGGGAGCACCCTCTCTAGGGGCGTGGGATGTGATAGACTGTGCCTGAGCAGTGATGGCTTGGGCCATCTGAACCAGTGCTGCTCTCACTTCTCCATCCGTTAACGCAACTGGGTTGACAGGAACTTGCACTCCAGCAGCTGGGGCTTGAGGAGGAGCTTTGTTTCCCACAACAGCTGCTTCTCCAACTCTCCTGCCTGCGTTTCTTCTTGTGTTCATTTTTCTACACGCATACACAAAAAGGAAATTAGATGCTAGAATCACACAAAATGTCAAAACTCTACACAGCACGATAAAGAGTAGAAGTCAAGATTCTTAACATCACTAAGTCTCTAAGTCATGGTTGTGGTGCACTTCACAACCATAAGCTAGAAACTATGCAACGTGGTTGTTTTGAGCCTAAGTTCCTAGGTAATTTAACCTCATGCACTGATACCAAGTTTGTCACACCCGGGTCCTAGACCCTAGATGAGACCGGCGTCGTTAACCTCTCAGAGGTTTCACACAAGCCTCTTCTTAGCTTTCATTACAATCATAGAGTTATTTAGCAGAAAATTTAAAACTTTTTAAATTAACTGAAGTGTACTTAGACTTCATATAATTCTTGCATAAGAGTGATATACTAACAGCTCAAAATAAACAACCATCTATCAACAGATTGAACAATTGAAATGAAGAATTCATAATATCATTAATAGTTGCCAAACCGGCCTTAATACAAAATATTGAACAAATGTTTGAAAGGAAATGCTAGGGACAACATCCACTAGCTATGTCTAATCTACTAAAGCTAGAAAATAAAGCGTAGGCATCCTCGAACTCAAGAGGACGTACCAAAGTCTGGAGGTACTAGTCCAAACAGCTTCAACTGATCTTCAATCTTCTTCAAGGACCTGCACCTATAAAAATAGTAATTGTATATGGGTTAGTACACACTTGTACTAAGTATGGGTGTATGCACATAAACACATAAGGACTATGCATGATCAAAGAAAGCTCTTCCTATAGCAACATGCAATTTTTGAAAAGTGAAGTCACTTCACTTTCCTAATTCGTTATTTATGAATCATGCTATGAATATGACATATTTTCATGCATTTAAAGCACACAACTCATTTTCTATATTAATATAAAACATTGGAATCATGAACATAATTTTAGAACAACTCAAGCAAAATTTAATATTTTTGCTCCCCTTAGGACGAGAGCTCCCTCTCCTAGACTTAGTTTATTTTTCAGTCTTTTCTTCTTTTTGTTGTGTAGTGCAATGATCTCCTTTGATATGATATTTTACTTACGAGTGCAATGATTCATTGTAGTCCAATTGCTACAATGAATCATGTAAGTAATCCAAAAGACTAAGTAAATGATTTGACTACCCTATTTACAAGTTGTTCTTTCCATTATTGTTAAATTGGGCATGAAGTCTTTATAAGCCAATCTTTATTGGCTATGCCCATTCTTTGATCATTTGCATAATATAAAGATACTGGGGCATATATTGATACTCCAATTGATGATTCATTATGTTTTGCTCCCTTTATTGGCATAAACCAATAAGTGTTAAAACTTTATTCTTATCAAACACTAATGATTTGATATTCTTATGTTTTTGCTTACTTAGTTCACTTTGAACTTACATTTCTTCTTCTTTGATCTCATGTTAACTTTGAACATGCTAGGTTGACTTAGGATATTATTTTAAGACTTCCATTGGGATCTTTCTGTGCAATGACTAAGAATGACTTACATCATTACTTTGTCTAACCTCACCCTTTGGTCACCCTATCCGAACACCCCTCATCTTCCTAGTTCTTTTTTTCTTTCTTACTTACTTTCTCAAAGAAATATTTAGTATTTAACCGACATAGATCATGTGAGCTAACATGAAATCCAGTGTCTTCCCCACACTGAAAAGAGGTGGTTCATCAGCCAAAGTGAAACCGAATACTTCCTAGCTTTCTTAGGTGGATCCACTAGCTAGTACCTATGCTAGCGACATAGTTCAAATACTAGGAGAATTTGGAGACCCTTATCAACCTTGGTGGTAGTCTCATCTCATGAGGCTTACATGTGTTTGCATAAGATCATTACTAGTCTATCGGTGCTTAGCTCAATTTATTATACTTTACAACTTTTAGAGTTGACTCATACACTATGGAAAATTTCTTCTAGTATGAGGTATGCTTAGCTCAATGGATGACTTGTCATCCCTTTCTATACTTGATGAATGTGAACTTAAATCTTACATTATCATCATGGTGTTAATGAGACTTTTCTCACGATTTCTAACACCCTCTTATGTGAGTATCTTTAACATAACTGCTTAGGTGCAAGTGAGACTTGTCTCACATCCTTTAACACCCCATTCTAGGTCAATTTCATAACTCATAAGCTTTTAGTTATTTCATTACTCACCTTATCTTGTTCAATGTTATTTGGTAGTCTTGTACCATTCTTTCATAAAGTTTTAAGGACTTATTCAATGTGCTACAATGTTCACAAGTTCATTTAGATAGGGTATGTTGGGACTTGTCCCAATCATTGGTATACCCTAGGTTATGAGTTCATCGAGTTACATCTTGTCAAGTCAATCTTTAACATGTATTTGGCCTTACAAGAAACATTATAATTTACATTGGCCATATAATATTGGTATGATTTAGTCATTGGCCAATTCTATTACATATTTTGGAAATAATATTGCTGGCCAATTTATTGGCATAAACCAAACTTTCAGTAAACACTTGTCATGATATTATCACTAGCCAAGACAAATGACTTCATGTGTATACTATGGTAATCTCATCATTTTAAGCAAGCCAACTTTTAACATTTGATTAGCTTATAAGAACAATTCAGTGCTTAGTTTGGCCAAGCTATAAAGTTTATTTGGCATTGAAGATTCATTAACTAGCTTTGATTCTCATTCTTATTTCTTCTTGGAAAGATTGCATTCCAAACACTTACAAACATATCTACTGTAAACAGACACAGTAATCGAAAACTTCATTACATTCAACAGTAAACTGAATTTCATAAATGATTTATAACAATTTCATCTTCTCGAACACAATTAGGCATTACAACATTCCTTATCTCATGTAAATGATACTCTAATCATACGGATCTAACCTATAGGTCTCATTCGACATTATCAAATCACAGAAACCTACACATAATGATCAGTTAGCACTACATACCTACAACATGCTCGAAATTTGCATTATACATAATACTAGAATCGGAAATAGGGAGAACTAGGGAGATGAACATTCGACAATTTCATTGGGAACAACCCTAGTTTCGGTTTTTCTTGAATTCAAAACGTTTGAAAAGCCTCATGGGGAAAGGAATCCAAGAGAGAAACCCATACCTTACTGTAGAATTGAATCTACGAAGATCGCCATGTTCTTTCCACGAAAATCTTGAAGAATTGCCTTGAAATCGCCTAAGGAGAACCGAGAGTATTTTTCTATTTTTCTTATGTTTGCTCATTGTTTTTCAGTCGTGAGTTTCTACTGGATAAACGTGAGTCTAAGTCTTAGGAACTGAATATTGACTAACTCAACTTAGGCTAATTAACTTAATTAAATAAATAATTAGCTAATTACCAAACGCCCCTCCTAAATTGACTAAAAATAGGAGATCATTTGACTTAGCCAAATTTTGAAAATCTTCTAAGGGTCTCGGGTTTGACCATGAAGTTAAATTAATTAATTAAGTTGA
This sequence comes from Solanum sitiens, assembly GCA_016801875.1. NCBI lineage: Eukaryota > Viridiplantae > Streptophyta > Magnoliopsida > Solanales > Solanaceae > Solanum > Solanum sitiens. Next base: position 431,717 of record JABWTJ010000390.1, read on the forward strand.
TAATTTAATTAATTAAGCGACCTAGGGTAATGACTAAAGTACCCCTAAGTCACTAGGACCATAACCAACCCCTTTGGACCATCCTAGGTTAGGTACTAGGATGTTTCTTTAGTTAGGTACTCGTCTTGTGTCACCCGGTTAGGTCTTAGGATGTCGGGCACAATAGTTAGTTCATTTTAGTAGTACTAGGTTAGTTAGATAGTTAAGTAAGCCTAGGATTGGTTAGGAAGCTCGGCCCCACATGGCTTGACCCGACGCGTGCCGGCCCCCTAACCGCCCTAACCGAATGGTTGGGCTTGGTCGCTTGGTCTCTCGGCCAGTAGCACATGTGCTTGAACATGTGATTGCACATGTGTTTCCGTGCACTTTCCTAACCGTGCACTGTGATTTGCACTTGGAAAGTTCACTCCTTGTCCCAAGAATCCTCACTATGTCATTGGGCACTGCTTAATCTACATGATCATTTTGAATGATCATGTGCTATGGTACCTAGGCTTGAAACTTCGATGCCTCGTACCTAATGTGTTTAAGCGAAGAAATTAGTAATTTTAGCTTAGGGTCTTCATTGCATGTATAATTCCTAAACAAGCTTGGATTGGAGCATTTGAACATCAAAGTGTATTTTAAGTTACTTGTTAATACATAGAAATTGGCTAACACCCTTAAGCCAATATTCTATAACATGCCAATATTACTCAATATTGGGGATTGGGATACCTATGTTCCCCAATAGATATTCTTAAAACCTAATAGACTCTTCACTAGACAAGTACATTTTCTGGAATGTTACAAATACCCTTTTTAACATCAAAGCCCCTGTCTCCAAACCCATTACACTCCAATTTCACATGATTTTTTCCTCATGTTGGCTTGTGCGATGTCTCTTGGTCCCCTTCGTATCGCAAAGCAACTTTACTTCTTCTGCACTTTGATTTTCACCCATTTCATTACTCTAGGTATGTGTTTTATGGTTTCTTTCTTGTTCTAGTTCGGTGTTGTGTCTGTAATGGATAGGCTTTTAATGTTTATTCTTTATCAAGTATTTTGGGTTGTATGAAATTGGTGGTTCCTTGTTGGCTTACTACTGTTTTGAAGTCTGAGTAGAAACACACCTTCGTTTTGATTTTTGGGTGAAGTTAGTACATTGATCAAATGTTGGATGTGGGTTATGAAAGTGCGATATTTATTGTCAAGTTTGGAGGTTACTTTTATATTCTTCAGTAGTTGTATATGGTTGGGTGTTGTATTTGGGTCATGAGGTTTTCATACACACTGATATTTTGCTCATATTATGGGGGTTTGAAGAAGATTATTTGTGGTGTTTTTGAATTCTTGAGTAGATACATTTTCCATTACCTGTATGTGGGTTATGGGTTTTGCCTAATTCTGGGTAGTTTCTTTGTGCACATTCTCTTGCTTGAGTATTGTGCTATTGTGATCGTTGTGTGATTTTGTCTGTGAGACATAATTGGGTAATGTTGGCTAAGGGTCTATAGTGTCGAATTCTTGAGTAGACATTATGTTGGTGCTAAATGTGTGAATGCTAAGTGTTGCTTAATTGTATTGGCTGGGCGATAATGTTCATTTATGGGTTTCTCTAGCTTGTGTGAAATCTTGAGTAACACTACTTAATTGTTGTGTGGTTGTAACTGATGTTGCGATGCCTATTTGGTTTCATGAACGTGATACCTACTTTAGTATGTTGTTTGTCAGTTTTGGGGAAGTCTACGTACCTAGGCTTGTGACTGCTTTAAGATAAGTGTGGGGTTGTGTGTGTACACCATCCAAATGTGTATCAATGATATGTGTTGTGAGCTGATTTGTGTATACTTGCAGGTAATCATATTGCGGTCCCACCGGCCCGTTAAGGAAGTAGCCACATCAAGCCATACAAAACATGGTCAGAGTGGGAAAGTCCCAACTACACTGGTAGTCCCCAAATGCCAAACCAAGTGGTTTGAAGTTAAAGCGGTCACTAAAGAGGGCAAGGCTTGGTAAAAACACACACCAAGGCCTCTTATTTCTCAAATGTATGTATCGACAAGGATAGTCTGGCGTGTGAGTTCTCAAAAATTTTGAGACGAATCAGGGAGCTAGGGATGGAGATCATCTTTACTGAACCGGCAGAGTGTAACATGCACATGGTCCATGAGTTTTACACAAACTGGGAACATGAAGCAAGATCTCACTATGTCATGGTGAGAGGTAGGAATGTATCAATCACACCCACATGTATAAATTATATATTGGTTACACCACAAGACACATACCCACTTGTGTTGATAGAGTTGAACATACACCCTCCATACAAGACCATCTGACATATGCTTTGCGGTCCATTGTCCATGCCACAATGGACTAAGCATAGCGGGAAGAGATATCACCAATATCTTCCCTACGCTCACATGCCTTAGGAGATGCACGTGTGGTTGAAAGTTGTGATGAGCGGTTTGATATCGAGGCTACACTACACCGATATTACTTGTGATAGAGTGTGTTTGGTGTATGCCTTGATGATCGGCACATAGCTTAATATTGGATCTACTGTGAAATCTGCTATGAACAAGGATCATGTGCACCAAGGGAACATGTATGCTTTTGATGGATTGAGTACCCATAGGTGTCATGCTGCAGGTGTCCCTGAAGAAAATATAGACTATATGGCATCCTTGTATGCAGCACCGGTGAACATTACTTGAACCAAGATGCCTAACACTGCGTTTGGCCCGACCCTCACCACTGCCGAGAACCATAGGAGGGAGGAGTTGATCTTGAAGAGGATGTACGACCTAGAGATGCTGAGACAATAAAATGGATGTCGGGTTTCTATTGATTCCCAGTTAGGCGACGTCGAGAGGTGATACCCTCTGAATAACCATGCCAAGGCATAACTTCGCATTGGTCATGAGTTTCGTAAGACGGTCGATAATGATATTCTGACCGATTAAGAGAACGTGTGGGCTACCTTGGATGTGGAGTCCGACTCAGAGGAGGATATAGACACGACTCAGGTTGCTGATAAGGCCGACGGGGGTTATACAATGAAAGACTTATCAGGAAGTGTTTTGACCTTACCTCTTAAACTATTCTAATTTTACTGTCAAGAAATAGGGGCAGTGCTATTGTATAAGTATGGGGTTAGGGTGAAAAACATATTCGGTAGTATACATATTCTTATTGTTGAACATTGTTAGAGTATGTTTTGTTTTTGTCTATTTTATTTTGGGTTCATTGGAGGTGGTTTTTGGTTTTTTTGCCAAGAATAGTCCATTTCAACCATACAAAAGACAAAAAGATTTTGTCTTTATTGGATTAAGTCAATAATCATAGTCGAGTGGCATTGGGCAATGATAGATGGATGACGACCGTTTTAAGGGCAATTTCATCAATTTAGTCTTATGTTGGTGTTTGCTAAAGTAGAAATTCTTAAAGGAATGTATGAAATGAATGGTTGAAATTGATGTATGAATGTAGTTGAATTCTTGTATATAATTTGAATGATGCAACTTACGCTTAATCTGAACCTTTTATATGATCTGATTGTGTTTCTGTGATTGATCCATTCTGAGTATAACTTATGCCATGAGTAGTGAGTCTTTGGTATATCCGTGAATGCATCTTAGACTAGAACTTTCCAAGGTTGTTATTGAAGAGATATACAAGTCTTATTGTGTTTCAATGATGAAAATAGGCTTTCTTTCAATTGTCTTCAATTGTAGCCTGTTCAGAAACAAACATCCCTAGTACATCCCAATCGAACATTTTAGCCTTAATTTTGTTTTGACCCACATAGTTAAGTCGAATCCCTTTTATTGATAGCTTGAGTTTTATCTCAACACTTAATGCACTATGTTAGGAGAAAAGGTAAAAACAACAAAAAGAGTAAATGGGGTGGAAATGTTTAGTTGTTGGGGAAGAGGGAGAAGACGTGGTGAATAATACCCCATGAGTTTGAATCTAATTTTTACATGGGGTCTTTACGACATTATACACTTCAAAAAAGTTTAAGAACCCAAGTTGAAGGTGGCTAACTTAGTAAACACCTTAATGATGGCCCTGGCCCTTACAAGGGAATTGTGCACCTGAACTCGACAGAAACCTCTAAGTCAAGGGTGGCTATTCTTATGTGTCAAAAAAAAACAAGCGAAGGGGCAAGTAAGAAATAAATGCAAGGTTGGTAACACTAGTGGAAACCTATGAAGAAGGAAGGGGTTTATGAAAAGAAAAAAGTTGTGAATGTAAGATATAAGTTGAATATAGTGCATTAGGGAGGATAAGTCACTAATCTTATCTGAAAGAATCCTCCCTTGCCTTAATCCTACATTACAACCAGAACAAGTCATGTTTGAATTTGAGAATAATACACTTTATTAGTAGAGACGTACATAATAGGCAAGCTTATGGTTCTAAGTGCATACATGTTTGATGTTGTTGTTTACTGAGAGTGTATTGTGTTTGCGTAGTCCTTAAAGTATATTCATTTTGTTGTGTTGAGTGTGTGTATTATACATTGGAGTGAGGGTCATATATGAAGTATATGTGGTATGTAATGGTGCACGTGTTGTTGAATGTGTTGGTTTCTAAAAGTTGTCAAGTCAATTACAGGAGTCATGCATATTCTGAATAAAAACATGCATGTGTTAAATGTAATTAGATTTTTGGAAGATATTTAGGGATGAAGATAAATTTTAGGAGACTAACCCCTTGTATATTCATATTCATTAGCTCATTAGTAATCGCACGAGAATATCCTTTCAATACAACCGTCATATGTGAGATTAACACATTATCATCACCATGTCAGAATAAGGCACATAGGCAATTCATAACCAACCTTATATCATTACATCTTAAACATAATCTCACACCTTGACATAATCAATACATTTAAATTGCATCATCATACGAACACATACTTAATACAATCACAAGATATGCTTCAATTTAACTTCATCACCAAGTATAAGACATCACAATTGAAGTAAAGGATTCAAGATCATAAGGTCTTACCAATTCATCTTCATAAGCCTCCTTCCATGGTCTTACCGTCAACCAACCATAGTCACCCATCAATAGGCATAATAACATCATAAAATAGTAATCTAAACAAGAACTAGGTCAATTGTTTCATCACTATCCCAATTAACTTCAATTCATAACCTAGGGTTAGGGGGAAAGGGTTAATCATGAATTCTTCAAGAAATATATCCAATCCCAACAATACATTACCCTAGGAAGTCCATGAACAAATTATAATAGATAAAACAAGTCTAACAATCAACACATTCTTCAATTCCCATCAATTCATAAGCAAGATCTAAGATTCGGAGAAATTGGGAAAAGGGAAATGATCCACACGAAATTCCCAAAATTAACATCAATTACTCAACAATATACACTTAATGATCCATGGGTAATCACATTTAGTCAAAATAAATCATCAATTTCAAGTTTAGAAGAAAGCCCATTAGAAGAGGAAAACCCTTGGAATTGGGTGATTTAGAAATCAACTTTGAAAGGACCTCTTGGGGAAAGGAATACCAAGAGTGAAGAATCCATACCTTAATGAAGCTTTCTCCACAAAATTTGAGAAGAAAAGTTGAGAACTTGGTCTTCTTCTCCAAGCTTCCTTGATTCTTCAATGGAGGTTGAGTTGAGAGAGAAAGTAGAGAAAGGTGAGAGCTTTTGGGTTTTGATTTGGGGATTTGATTTGAGTGAGTGAATGTGAGGTAAAACTGATTTAAAATAAATATATAACCTTCCCAATAAATACCCAAAACACCTTACTTAAGCTTACCTTTTAATGAAGTCACACTTGAATTCCAAATTTCAGATTTTCGTCGGGAAACAAGTCTGCGTCGCGGAGCTGTTCCCGCAAGAATTTCTAATTTAATTTTTGAGCCAGTAGAGTGCTCTATGTTCCCGAGACGCGTACATAAATTTTGGCCAAGGGTGCACCAAGTCCACGACGCGGACTGGCTCCCACTTAGTGAAATTGGTCGCTGCCTCTTGGCAGCTTGTTGCCCAAAGTTGGGGTCCCTTGTGGACGGCTAGGGCGCTTTAGGGTTCGGACATGGAATTTTTCATCCTATATACATGATTTTACCTATTTAAAGTGATTTTGTAAGTTTTAGACTTCATAAAATGCCCTCCAAACCTTCACAAAACCCAAGGACGTTTTACTAGTTCATGTGCACTAGTTTCCGGACGTCTTGGACGTTTCTTGACGTCTTGACTCTAACACTTACTAAATAGTTTTAATACATTAAATTATGCTTAGAAACAGTATTTTAATGTTTAGTTCACCAGGTGAGGCTCTAGACCAAGTCATGGACTTTCGGAGTGTCACATTATCCCCCCAAGGAACATTCATCCCCGAATGACACTAAAACATTTTTGTAGGGAAAGGATAGACTCAATACTAGCATCACAACCAGCATCATGTAAATAGTCAACATGAGTAACATCTCATAGGATTACTTCAAAACTCTGTTCAACACATAACATGGCATTACACATAGCAACTCAAATCACAACACATAAGAGCTCAAAATTTCATAACACATTATGAGGAACTACCTTCTCAACATCAACATGAGCTCAAAATGTCATTAAAGAGTTACCATTAAAATAAACTTAATGTGAATCATAAGATAAACAAAACATCTTGAGAAAATAGCGTAAACATATAATTTTGTTTGTCTATGAAGCCTCTAACAATATAAGATAGATATGGGGAAAAGACCCGCAACACCACCAAAAGCTACTAACTAAAAGGAAATAGAGTCTCCTGGAAGCAAGGAGGCCTCACGAAAAATCTGTCTGCGAGTGAATAGTGATATCAACGATGTGCCTATTTATGATCCTGAGTGTACATTGAATGTACTGGTATGTGATAAGGTAATATTAAAAAACTTACATACTTGAATGACTGAAAAAAACATAATTGGATCAATAAATGAATACAAAATGAGAATCGTTTAAGCTTGAAAACAATATGCAAAATACGATACTTTACTTATGGGAAGTTTCCTTAAACAAAAACTATTACCATGATCCTAATAATGATACATCATTTTGATCACGTTGTCAGGGTCATCCTATACTTTGTCAGGGTATAGGATGAAAACATGACTATGATCCATCTAATTGGCCTTTTCATAGGCAGTGAGGAGTCGCATGAAGAATCACTGTTATTTTATCCTACACTGACTACATAGTTTTATAAAACTGCTTAATCATAAAATACTCTAAGTCAACTTGATGCTCGATACTACTCCCGAACTAATTAATATAACTTTATGCTTAATTCACCCATTACAAAGAATTAATTTTCAAAACATGAGGCATGTTTACATTCTTGAAAACATGCACTTATGAACTTATTTTTCAAGTCCAATAATCAACATAGTTATATAAGTATATGTGTAGATATTGATACGCTCAAATTATACTTCCCTAAAGAAGTATAAGCGGTCGTATCAAGTAAAGAACCCAAATGTTAGGTTGGGGTCGATCCCACGAGGAAAAATGGTTTAGACTTAACTTTAATCTACGATTACTTCTATTTAGTCAAGTTCTTTCCGAAAACAAACAATTAAAAGGGGGGTTTTGCGTAACAAAACTAATTAATTAAGTCTAAGTAATCAAGTAGCAAGTTCAAATATTTGATGTTTATCAAGTGATGAGAGAAACTAGGATGTAAGTTTTCCCCATAGGGTCATAACGCAGTAACCCTAACTATAACAACTCTTTCATAGTATCTTGCATGCAAAGTGATAAGTTATGTATCCCTAATTCCTTGGTCCGGCAACTAGTGAATTTCACTCCGCACCTTGGTCCGGCTACGTATGTTTTCTTTACTAAATCTTACCTTTTACCTCATATTAAGCATCATAATCTATGTATGGCTTAGTTATTACTTCGCACCAATCGACACTAGACTATTAGATAGTGTATACTAAATCTACGTTGATAATGCTTGTCTTATTATCTACATCCTTGGTCCGGCAAGTAGCAACAAGGCGAGTTCTAACGTTAGCCACCGTTAAAAAGACTTCTAAACGAACGAATTATCAATACATGCAAGAAACTATTCTAGAATTGTTATTTTAGCTAGTTCTTCTTTGTTAATTACCCATGGTTCCCACAACCCTAGTTGTGGATTTAGTTACCCATGTTAATAATTACACAATTCATATTGATTAGACAAGAATTCATGTACTTACTTTAACAAGTTTGAAGAAAATCCAGAAAATCACTTGAATTAATCAAAATATTGTAAGAATCGATTCCGGAAAAGTGAAGTATTTTCCAGAACCCAAAATTCAACAACCAACAATACAAATCTGAAAATTACCAAAGAGTCTAACCCTAAAAACAAGGTTTTTTGTCCTATTTATAATAAAATAATCCTAAACATAAAGGGAAACCTAAATAAGGAAAATCTGTCCAAAAATGCGTCTCGCATCGACGACCTGACCGACGGGCCGTCGAGGCAACGACGGATCGTCGACGCCTCCGTCGGTCCATACATCAACTCCATTTTCAGCTGCTTTCTTCTCCAACTCTCTGTTACCATCGACGGACCAAGACGAAGGTCCGTTGATAGGACGACGGTCTATCGATGGCCTTCGTTGTTCCACACTTAGAATATTTTCAAATCGGGTACTGGGGCTACATTCTGTTAACACCAACGGATCACCAGGACGGTCCATCGATGAGACAATAGACTGTCATCCCTTTCGTAGCCCCACACTTGGTCAGAATTCCCGATCTTTCCTTGGCAGCATGACATCTTCATGGCGACGGTTGCCACCTACGGACCGTCGATGGGTCGACGGACCGTCGATGGCTCCGTAGGTCATCTTTTCTGCAATTTTTAGCACATCTTCAATGTTTTCATTCTGGATAAGTTTTCCTGTAAACACAAAGAAAAATACATTAAAACTACTACAAAAAAGGCCTTAGACACACACTAAACTTAAGGAAAAAACATTGAAAGTATCATAAAACCACGGTACATCAGATATGCAAATAACATTCGAACTCTTAATCGTGTATGAAATAGAACCGTTGAACCTTTCTTTTATCTGTACTTTGATTTAAAAATGTGAATTCAAGAATTATGGTTAGGATGTATATATGATCTCTCAATGATTAATTGAAGCTTATATAGTTAGTAAGAAGAAAAGATTTATGTCCCTAAAATCTAGTTGGTAAAAATAGAGCTGAACCTGTTCAGTTTTGAGTTTGAATTGAGGTTTTAAGATGTTTTATGTTGTCCCGAGCTATGGACAAGGGGTTTAGGGTCAAGCATCAAGGTAAGAATCCCCACGTACCACCCTAGGGGTCATTTAGGAGTACCCTTAGCCTAACTCCTAGGCTGCCCAAAAATGAGAAAAGTTGTCGAATATTTGGTGAACCACAGAAGGGGACCATGCCTTGTAGTTCCATCCATGCCCCGTGGATGTCTTCCATAGGTCATGGACCCCAAGACCAAACCACAGTCCCCAACAATGCTTGACTAGGGTGGGGCGTCAACCAGACCATGGCCCGTGGTTTGATGGACGTGGTTTACACCTGGTTTGCTAGTTAGGCTCGGCTTAAGCAAGGGTTGTTTGGGAAATTCACCCTAAGCCTAGTTTGGTTGGTGGACGGTATTAATTAGTTATTTATGGTATCTTAAGGTTTTTTAAAGTATTAAAATATATTTTAGATTTTGTTATTTCAAAACCCCAAATACAAACCTCCCTTACCATACAAAAGTTCTCTCGCTTGAAACCACCATTGAAGGTGAAGACTTCAAGCTTCCAAGCTCAAATATTCAATTTATTCAAGGGATTTTGGTGAGATTATTTATGAAAAATATATGGTAGTCTTGATCCTTGTCAAATTTTCCATTCAAGGATCCAATTCAAAGTGATTTGAAGTCTTCAAAGTTGATAAAAACCCTAGTTTTTTAATCTTGGCATGGGTTCGATTCTAAACGTTTTTCAAAGGCTTCATTGCATTTAATTATGAATGAGTTCTAGAATTAAAGATGAATTTATGGTGAATTTTCCAAGAATCCATGTTTTCCCCAAATCTCTATATGGTGAATTGTGATTGGGAATTGATTGATTATGAAGAATGTATGTTGAATTGATTTAGGATAACATTGATCTAGTTTATTGAATCATGTATGTATTATGTCTAATTGAAGTATTCTTGGGTTTTGTTGGTTACTTGTGATTATGTCCTTCAAGGGAATGTATGAGTAAATTAAATGTTAAAGTAGAGTTGTGATTTTGATGTTGATCCACTTGAAAGGTGGAGGTGTTTACTTATTATGTTAATTGTGGTATTGAATTGATTGACATATTCCTTGTACCTATATATGCATGAGGGATCAATGTAGGATCATGATGTGAAGTATGTGTAGGTGAACTCAATGAAAAGTATAATGATCATGTTTAAAATGTTATAGTGTTGTGATTGAAGGTTTACTCTCACTTAAACACTCATGATATATGATGATAGAATGTGAAGGGTTCTTCTTCAATGTATTGTACACTTGAATTGGTAGACTCTTGTATCCTATTCTTTTGTAAATGAAAGTAATGTGTATTGAAGTATGTTGAATCGGTAGGTTTAGGTGTCCTCTTCTTGAATGAATAAGTGTAATCATCTCGAACTAGTAGACCTAATGTTGGTAGTCTTTTTATAAATGAATGGTAGAGTATTCTAGGCTATTTCTTGAACCGGTAGACCTAAGGTTGGTAGACCTTCATGATGAGTCAAGAAACTAAAGAATGATAAACCTTGGGGAGGTAGACCTAATGTTGGTAGCCCTTTCATGTGTTAATTGATGGACCTTGGAGCGGTAGACCTCATGTTGGTGGCCTTTTATTGGGAATTTAATAAATTATTCTTATAATGAACATTGAATCGAAAGACATAATGTAGGTGTCCCTTTCATATGTAATGTATTTAGAGTCGGTAGGCCTAATATTGGTAGCCCTCTAAAGTATGCCAATGTAATGTGAATGAAATACTCTATTGGAATGTAGGCTAAGCACCGAGTGGATTGGGTAAGATGGAGGCTCACCTTACATTCGGCATGGGTCTCAATGAACATCTTCCTATCCCATAACAATGTTCTCGCATAGGTCTAGCTAGTGGATCCACCGAAGCATAATTTATTGGTCTTACCTTAGGCAAATACACCACCTCTTTACAGTGTGGGGCTTCATGACACTGGATTCCATGATCTAGATCTCATGGTCTATGTTGGTTAAACACTTACTCCCATCATGTGAGAGGTGCAGTATGATTTCTTGAGAAGTTCTATGAAGTGCGGGTGGTAGTATGGGATTTCATCCATGCATTGTACGAGTAGGCGTTGCGAAGGCTATAGTGAGTTGTCTAAGGTCTTAATGAACAATCAATGTATGTGTCCTTAATAAATGAAAGTGCACTTAATGAAGAAATGAATAATGTTGGCTTAAAGGCTTAATGAGATTATGCATGCTTTATTTGGATTGTATTTATGCTTTACTTTCCTTATCATGACTTAATGAATATGAAGGGGCCTTGTCCATATTGGCTTCCAAGGAGTACTTATGAGTAGTAGTATTGGATGCTACCCATAAATTGCACAAGTAAGACCAAAGTGTTAATATGACTTATGAAATGTTTATGTATCTTATGAATGAGTATTGTGTATGTAACACCTCTAACATGAATTAGGTAAAGTTAGAGACTAACACGTGTATCATGAGGTTATGAAGTCTTTAAATTGTTTATATTAGTTTTTTGAGGCAGTGTCTAAAGTTTGGTAGTGTTTGGAGATCAAACGTCAAAGAACGTTAAAGACGTTCGGAAGTTTTTTCTTGAGACGTACTTGTGTGTTGTAGTGTGCCTTTGCATGTTTTATGTGTTGTTTGAGTTGAAATTGATAGGAGAGGTTCCTAACATCTAGAATAGCGTCTTTAGGGTGAAAACGTCCGTTCACGACTCACCAAGTACCGCCTTAGGGGTCCTTGAGAAGGACCCAACCTTGGGCTATCAAGTTGCCCACGGCAGCAGTATTTGCACTATGGTGGAACCAGTCCGCGTCGCGGACTTGGTTCATGAAGGGACAAATCTTGGTCCGCGTCGCGAGCCACAGAGCGTACTCTACTACTTCAAAATCTATTTACAAAAATCATGTGGGAATAGCACCACGTCACGGACTTGTTTCCTGACGAAAGTTCCAAATATTGAAGTTGAGTTTGACTTGGCTAAAAGGTCCTTTAAGTGCAGGGGTATTCTCGGTATTTGGGGGACTAGTTATAGGCCGTTATTGATACTTTTTAAACCTTAATTCACCATTCAAATCAAAACACTCAAGTCCAAAACAAAACCGTCAAGTCCAAAACAAAGCCTCTCCATTCCTTCTCTCGAAAAACATCTATTGATGAATCTTTGAAGCTCCAAGGAAGAAGACTGATTTTCCAAGTTTTTATCCATTAATTTCGTGGGCTTTTCTTCACAATTAAGGTATGATGTTTCATCCTTGAATTCTCTTCCATTCAAGTAGTCAATTTCAATGGTTTTCAAAGATGATCAAAAACATGAAATCTTCTATTTCGAGTCTTGTCATGGGTTCTTGCGTAAAATGATTTGAATCAATGATTTATGATATAATTGATGTTAGTTGAATGATTTTAGATAAAATTTCTTATGAACCCATGCAAATCATGAAATCCTAATTTTTACTATATTTTGGGTGATTTGATCATGTCTTTATAGTATTGTATTCTTATGTAAATTGTATTGGGATACTGATATATGTATGAATTATGTTAGAATTGTATATAGGTTGTCCTCATTTAATGAATTTCATATTGAATTATGTTGGGTCATTGTATGGTTTGATTATTGGTTTGGATTGGTGTATATGGCTATTGGTAAGAGCCTTTGTGAATTGAATTGGTTGAATTGTCTACGGATTGGAGGTGTTGATGATGGAATGGTGGTATGTTGACCTAACCTCTTCTATATTGTGAGGTATTGAATTGTGATGTTTGGTATGTTCCACTTATGGTGGCGGTACTTATGTGATATATTTGTGCAGTATGTGGCCTCATCGGCATTACTTTATGAATTGTGAATAATGTGGACTTGTCGGCATTATTTTATGAACTATGATGTTAGCATGTTATAACTTTAATATTTGATCATTGTGAAGGTTTATATGACTTATGTGTATATGTGAAGTCAAAGCATGAGTTCTTCTAGTTGATGGTAGGTCTCTTTAGTAGACTATGGTGAGGTCTTAATGTGTGTTACTTGATGTTGAAGTGTGAATCTTCCTAGTTGACTATATGATTCTTATGATGAACTATGATATGTTTATTTTGTTTGGTGGACCTACGTCCCTCTAGTTGATACATGTAGAATATGAATATGACTCTTGACTTAGTAGAGGATAAAGAACCTTTGTAATGTATGTGTATTTATGATTGAAATATGACCTTAAACACAGTTAAGAGGGTCATTTATGTGGAACCTTCAACCTAGATAGAAGGTTATGATATCCTTGAAGTTTAATGTCATAATGGTATCCTTCTTGTGTGAATGATGGACGTAGTGGTTGGTTGGCTGGAAGGGCATGAAATCATCCTTAGGAAATTCATGAAGCTATCCTATTAAACCATTGTGTGGCAGCCCTAGTGGACCCTCTTTGGTAAGGTGTATTATGATTTGGTTGTGACTTCTAGATGGTACCTCATCATATGCTCTTAGATTGAATTACTCTATGAGAACAACGGCTAGCACCGAGTGCGTATGTTTGGGGAGTGACTCTACTTAACATGAGACTAGAGTACGAAGGAACCCTTGATATTCCTTAACCATGTGCCGACATGGGATATATCCTAGTTCTACCCTTGGCAAGTAGATTACCATCAATTGGAGTAGGGTTGACTCCGGATTCCATACCTAGCTAGTATGGTCTATGTCGGTTATTGCCTATTCTGATCATGTGTGATACGTTCTAGTGTTGGATAAGTTCAATAATGTTTAGGTAGTGGAATGGGATGCTATCTAGACATTGCACGAGTAGGTTTTGAAAATGCTAGTGTGTAGGTTCCCTAGGTCTTCTCCAAGACCATTATGTGAAAGTCCTTAATTGTTTAATGTCTCTTAAATGGTTAATGAATGTAGTGACTTAAGTGAAATGCATGAAAAGGGAAAGGTACTTATCTAGAGTAGCTTTAAGGATTTCTTAGGTAAGCTTAGAGAGGGTGTATGGTTGTCTCTTCATGGTTTACTTAGGTGAGTCTTAGAGTAACTTTAGGTTGGGCTTTAATCGAATATAGTGAATAATCTTATCTTAGAAATCCTTGAGGATCTCTTAGGTGTGTGTGAAGGGGTTTTATGGGCGGTCGCTTCATGTCTCACTCAAGTGAGCCTTGGGAGGACCTTTGGTAGGAAAGCATTATGCTTGTATGGTTTGAAGTGATGATATGATATATTGTGTAATGTGACTATATGTGCTTATGTTGACTTGCAAGTAACTCTTACACTTGTCTTATGAAGTTTTCTCCAAAAAGAGCATGTTTTAACAAATGTCCTTTTTGCATGGTTTAAATTGCATGTCACCATACTTGGTGCATTCTAATGTACTAATTCCATATATTTTTTTCTTATCTCTGAAGGTCTAGGTGGAAATTTAGAGGAGTCATTGAAGTGGAGCTTGGATATTAGCATTCATTCAAGAAACGTTGTGGTATATCCTCAATTGATTCGAGGACATCACTATGTTTAGTTTTATTGTTACAGACATTATAACTGACTTAGATATTTCTACTTTGTTGTTGTATGGACCGTGACCCATGATACAAAGGTTTAGTGCTTCTCTTACACTTCACCTTCCCCCTAAAGGATAGTTTTCATTCGAAATAGTGCTAGTTGAACGTAAAGTAATGACTTTTGTTCGTGAGCCTAAGATGGCTTTGAGATTTAGTCTTTCCTATGATTTTCCCTGAAAAGTTATTATGAAGTATTATTCATTTGTGTGAAAAGTTTTAATTCCGCATTACTTTTCATACATGTATGCAATGAATGATGTCAAAAGAATTGTACAAGACCTTCGAGAGGTCGAGTACGTCGTGCCATATCTTGAAGGACACCATTTCTTCTAGGGTGTGCTCTCTGGTTGTGGAAAACTTGGTATCAGAGCATAGGTTATTAAGTAGTCTGAGGAATCCAAAGTCTCATTAAAGCCACGTCTAGTAGAGTCTTGTTCATCGATATGAGTCGTGATACATCTATGAGCGAGAGGCTATAGGACAATAGAGTTCCACTTTCTTCATCACTCTTGTGTCGTGCAAATAGATTTTAGGTTTTAAGTGTCTATTCGTAATCTCTTCTTTTGTGACTATACTGTATGACTACAATAAGAATGGCCGCAAGAAGGTTGGAAGAGGAAGGAATGCATGAGGAAATTCCCCAAGCTGGATTAGGTCCCCAAGGAGTTAAAGGTCCCCAAGGTGTCCCAGTTTCTCCACAAGGTGATCAAGTCTCTATTGGATGTGAAGGTAACAAGGTTCCGGTTGTTTCCCTGGACATGACTAATGGGAAGATTAGATAGGCTCTACTTGGTTTAGCCCTAGCCTTGACAACTTATGTGAATAGGGGTTTTGAGCCTAGGGTTAATGTTATAGAGAGTACTATGATCTCTACGTTGAGAGACTTTCTAAGGATGAATCGTCCTATATTTCTTGGCTCTAAGGTGGGAGAAGATCCCCAAGACTTTCATAATGGTGTGTACAAGGTATTGAGTTCTATGGGGGTGACTTCTAGGAAGAAGGCGTAATTGGGTTCGTACCAATGTGTGGTACACCTAATGGAAAGATAGTCGGCCGGTTGAGTCAGGTCCTATATAGTGGCAAGAATTTAAGGAAGCTTTCTTTGGAAAGTACTTTCCTTGTGAGAGGAAAAAGATGAAGGTTGAAGAGTTCATTAACCTTAGGAAAGGTAAGATGAGTGTGGAAGAGTATTCTTTGAAGTTCACCTTGTTGTCTAGGTATGCTCCATCCTTGGTGTCTAACGATAGGGTTGAGATGAGTAGGTTTGTGACCGGTGTTCCCGACCTTGTGAAAGAAGAGTGTCGTACGACCATGCTCAACAATGACATGAACTTTTCTAGGCTTATGGTGTATGTAAAATCTATTTAGGAGTCCAAACATAGTAGGATCTCAAGTAACGTGAAGAAGGGTAGATCCGATGAGAAAAACCAACCTAGGTTTAAAAAGAGGGCTCCAACCCAAGATAGATCTAGTGCTCCTAAAATCAAGGTTGAGGGTGGTACTAGATCTCAAGGTGTTAAGCCTACTTGTACTAGGTGTGGGAAGAAGCACTTTGGGAAATGTCTAGCTGGTACCGGAGGTTTCTTTGGTTGTGTTAAGGATGGTCATAAGGTGAGGGATTGTCCTACTATTGAAGATAGAGGAAGCGAAGCCAAGCAAGTTCCTCCTAGTGATCCGGAAGGTGATGCTCCATAGTGGAATCGCTTCTACGTTCTTCAAGCTAAGGGAGAAAATTTGGGTGATGATGCCGGTAAGTTATAGTTTTCTATCTTTAGTTGTAACGGGTTTCTTATAAGTGGGGGAGTATGGTGGGTAGTTGGGTTGTAGATTTTTATCTCTTCTCTTCTATTCAATTCAAGCTTGAGATATACAAAGTCATAGTAGCATGTTGCATGTTACATTTTGTGCAGGAGTATAGTTTAAATTGAATTTCATTGATCTCCTTGCATTATGAATTTCATGAAGTTATTTTATGTTTTAAGATGAGTTAATATGATTTTTTCTCTCATATTGTCATGCCTCCATCATAAATTGCTTAAGACTAGCATTATTGATTATTTGGGCATACTTCACTTTAAGATTTTGCTGCTTCACTATAAGAAATATTGTAACTTGACTAAATTGTACTTTTTTGAATAATGATTATAATGTGTATAGAATTGATGTATTTGAGCATGATAATGTGTGGAGAATGATTTCCTCTTATTTGAAATGCAGAATGTGAGTGTTATTCTATGATGAGTTGTAGAAGTAGATTCTATCTTCTTGTTGTGTTTGAGTCTCTTGTTTATGTGAAATTGGTATTTCTCATACCTATGTGTTGTATAATGTGTGGTAAGGTTATGTTCTGCTTTTCTTGAGATCCTTATCTCTTTAATGTGCCTAAAGAGTGGCAAGTATCATTCGAGGACGCATGTTGTCCAAGTGGGGGAGAATGTAACACCTCCAAAACGAATTAGGTGAAGTTAGAGCCTAACAAGTGTGTCATCAGGTTATGAAGTCTTAAAATGGTTTATATTAGTGTTTGAGGCACTTTCTAAAGTTTGGTAGTGTTTGGAGGTCAATCGTCCAAGAACGTCCAAGATGTTCTGAAGTTATGCCTTGAGATGTGCTTGTGCGTTCTTGTGTACCATTGCATGTTTTATGTGTTTTTTAAAATTCAAATTGATATGAGAGGTTCCTACTATCTAGACGATCATTTTTATGGTGGAAACATCCGGGCACGACTCCCCAAGGACCTCCTTAGGGGTCCTTGTGGAGGACCCAACCTTGGGCTACCAAGCTGCCCAAGGCAGCAGCATTTGCACTATGGTGGAGCCGGTCCGCGTATCAGAATTTGTTCACAAAGGGACAAATTTTGTTACGCGTTACAGACTACAGCGTAGACTCTACTGTATCGAAATATATTTTCAAAAATCATGTAGGAATAGCTCCGTGTGGCGGACTTGTTTCCCTGCAAAAGTTCCAAAAATTTAAGTTGAGTTTGACTTGGTTAAAAGGTCCAATAAGTGCAGGGATCTTTGGGTATTTTGGGGATTAGTTATAGGCGTTTATTGAGCCTTTTTAAACACCAATTCACCATTCAAATCAAAACCCTCAAGTCCAAAACAAAACCTCTCCATTCCTTCTATCCAAAAACCTCCATTGATGAAGCTTTGAAACTCCAAGTAAGAAGACATATTTTCCAAGTTTTTCTCCATCAATTTCGTGGGCTTTTTTTCACAATTAAGGTATTGTGTTTCATACTTGAGTTATCTTCCATTCAAAGAGTCAATTTCAATGGTTTTCAAAGATGATCAAAAACATGAAATCTTCTATTTTGAATTCTAGCCATTGCTTCTTGCATAAAATGATTAGAATCAATGATTTATGAAATAAGTGATGTTGATTGAATGGTTTTAGATCAAATTTCTTATGAAACCATGCAAATCATGAAATTCTAATTTTCACTATATTATGGGTAATTTCATCATGTTTTTATAGCATTGAATTCTTATGTAGATTGTATTGGGCTATTGATATATGTATCAATTATGTTAGAATAGTATATAGGTTGTCCTATGTTGATAAATTTCATATTGAATTATGTCGGGTCATTTTATGGTTTGATTATTGGTTTTGATTGGCGTATATGGCTATTGGTAAGAGCCTTTGTGAATTGAATTTGTTGAATTGGCTACGGATTGAGGGTGTTGATGATGGAATGATGGTATGTTGACCTAACCTCTTCTATATTATGTAGTATATGTATTGAATTGTGATGTTTAGTATGGTCCACTTATGGTGGTGATGCTTATGTGATATATTTGTGAAGAATGTGGCCTCGTCAGCATTACTTTATGAATAATGAACAATGTGGCCTTGTCGGCATAATTTTAATAAATATGATGTTACCATGTTATAACTTTAATATGTGATCATTGTGAAGATTTATATGAATTATGTGTATATGTGAAGTCAAAGCATGAATACGTGTAGTTGATGATAGGTGTCTATAGTAGACTATGTTGAGGTCTTAATGTGTGTTATTTTATGTAAAAGTGTTAATCTTTTAGTTGACTATATGAGCTTATGATAAACTATAATGATGTTTCTATAGAAGTTTCTAGTGTGACTTGTAGTAGACTTGGTTGTCCCTATGTGCTACTTGAAAGATATTGTACATCTGATAAGATAATTATATGTGTGTATTGTTTGGTAGACCTATGTCCCTCTTCTTGATACATGTATAATATGAATAAGACTCTTGACTTCGTAGGCTAAAGCACCATTGTCATGTATGTATATGTATGATCGAAATATGACCTCGAACATAGTTAAGAGGGTCATTTATGTGGAACCTTCAACCTAGATAGAAGGTTATGATATCCTTGAAGTTTAAAGCCGTAATTGTATCCTTCTTATGTGAATGATGGGCTTAGGGGTTGGTTGGCTTGAACGGCATGAATTCATACTTAGGAAAGTCATGAAGATTTCCTATTTAACCATTGTGTGGCATCCCTAGTGCACCCCCTTTGCTAAGGTGTATTATTATTTTGTTGTGACTTTTATATGGTACCTCTTCATATGCCCTAAGATTGAATTACTCTATGAGAATAAAGGCTAGCGCCGAGTGAGTATGCTTGGGGAGTGACTGTACTTAAGATGAGGCAAGAGTACAAAGAAACCCTTGATTTTCCTTAAGCATGTGCCTACATTGGATTTGTCCTAGTTCTACCCTTGGCAAGTAGAATACCCTTCATCGGAGTAGCGTTGAATCCGAATTCCATGCCTAGCTAGTATGTTCTATGTCAGTTATTGCGTATTCTAATCATGCGTGATACATTCTATTGTTGGATAAATTCTACAATGTTTAGGTAGTGGAATGGAACGTTATCTAGACATTGCACGAGTAGGCTTTGAAAATGTTAGTGTGTAGGTTCCCTAGGTCTTCTGCAAGACCATTATGTGAAAGTCCTTAATTGTTGAATATCTCTTAAATGGTTAATAAATGTAGTGACTTAAGTGAAATGCATGAAAATGGAAAGGTACTTTTCTATATTAGCTCTAAGCATTTCATAGGTAAGCTTTGAAAGGGTGCATTGCCGGTCTCTTCATGTTTTACTTAGGTGAGTTTTACTGTAACTTAAAATAGTGCTTTAATCAAATATAGTGAATAATCATATCTTAGTAATCCTTGAGGATCTCTTAGGTGTGTGTGAAGGGGTTGTATGGGCGGCCGCTTCATGTTTCACTCAAGTGAGCCTTGGGAGGACCTTTGGTAGGAGAGGCTTATCCTTGTATGGTTTGAAGTGATGATGTTCTACGTTGTGTAATGTGACTATATGTGCTTATGTTCACGTGTAATTAACTCTTGTATTTGTCTTATGAGGTTTTTTCAAAAAAGATTATGTTTTATACAAATGTCCTTTTAGCATGGTTTTAATTGCATGTCACCATACTTAGTCAATTCTAATGTACTAATTCCATATTTTTTTTTCTTATCTCTAAAGGTGTAGGTTGTAATTTAGAGGAGTCATTGAAGAGAGGCTTGGATATTAGCATTCATTCAAGCAAAGTTGTGGTATGTCCTCAATTGATTCGAGGACATCACTATGTTTAGTTTTATTGTTACAGACATTGTAATAGACTTAGATATTTCTACTTTGTTGATGTATGGACCGTGACCAATGATACAAAGGTTTAGTGTTTCTCTTACACTTCACCTTCCCCCTAAAGGGTAGTTTTCATTCGAAATAGTGCTAGCTGAACGTAAAGTAATGGCTTTTGTTCGTGTGTTTAAGATGACGACTTTGAGACTTAGTATTTCCTATGATTTCCAATGAAATGTTATTATGAAGTATTATTCGGTTGTGTGAAAATTTTTAATTCCACATAACTTTTCATACATATATGCAATGAATGATGTCAAAAGGATTGTACAAGACCTCTGAGAGGTCGAGAACGCCGTGCCACGTCTTGAAGGACACCATTTATTCTAAGGTGTTCTCTCTAGTCGTGACAAACTTGGTATCAGAGCATAGGTTATGCAGTAGTCTGAGGAATCCAAAGTCACATTAAAGCCTCGTCTAGTAGAGTGTTGTTCATCAGTGTGAGTCGCGATACATCTATGAGCGAGAGGCTATAGGATGATAGAGTTTCATTTTCTTCGTTACTCTTGTGTCAAGAAAATAGATTTTAGGTTATAAGTGTCTATTCCTAATCTCTTCTTTCGTGATGATAGGTTATGACTACAAGAAGAATGGTCGCAAGAAGGTTGGAAGAGGAAAGAATGAATGAGGGAACTCCCCAAGGTGGATTATGTCCACAAGGAGTTCAAGCTCCCCAAGGTGTCCAAGTTCCTCCACAAGGTGATCAAGTCGCTATTGAGGTAAAGGTAACAAAGTTCCGGTGGTTCCCCCGGACATGACTAATGGGGAAATTAGACAGGCTCTACTTGCTTTAGCCCGAGCCATGACAACTCATGTGAATAGGGGTGTTGAGCCTAGGGTAAATGTTATATAGAGTACTATGATCTCTAGTTTGAGAGACTTCATTAGGATGAATCCTCCTATGTTTCTTGGCTCTAAGGTGGAAGAAGATCCCCAAGAGTTTCTTGATGGTGTGTAAAACGTGTTGATTGCTATGGGGGTGACTTCTAGGTAGAAGGCGGAGTTGGATTCGTACCAATTGAGGGAAGTTTCTCAAGTGTGTTACACCCAATGGAAAGATAATAGGTCAATTGAGAAGGGTCCTATAGAGTGCAAGAGTTTAAGAAAGCTTTCTTAGGAAAGTACTTTCCCCGTGAGAGGAAAAAGGTGAAGGTTGAAGAGTTCATTAACCTTAGGCAAGGGAACGTGAGTGTGGAAGAGTATTCTTTGAAGTTCACCTTGTTGTCTAGGTATGCTCCATCCTTGGTGTCTAAATCTAGGGATGATATGAGTAGGTTTGTGACCGGTGTTGCCAACCTTCTGAAAGAAGAGTGTCGTACGACCATGCTCAACAATGACATGAACTTTTCTAGACTTATGGTGTATGTAAAATCCACTTAGGAGTCCAAACATAGTAGGATCTCAAGTAACTTGAAGAAGGGTAGATCCGATGAGAAAAAGCCACCTAGGTTTAAAAAGAGGGCTCCAACCCAAGATAGATCTAGTGCTCCTAAAATCAAGGTTGAGGGTGGTACTAGATCTCAAGGTGTTAAGCCTACTTGTGCTAGGTGTGGGAAGAAGCACTTTGGGAAATGTCTAGCTGGTACCGGAGGTTTCTTTGGTTGTGTTAAGGATGGTCATAAGGTGAGGGATTGTCCTACTATTGAATCTAGAGGAAGTGAAGCCAAGCAAGTTCCTCCTAGTGATCCGGAAGGTGATGCTCCAAAGTGGAATCGCTTCTACGTTCTTCAAGCTAAGGGAGAAAATTCGGGTGATGATGCCGGTAAGTTATAGTTTTCTATCTTTAGTTGTAATGGGTTCCTTATAAGTGGGGGAGTATGGTGGGTAGTTGGGATGTAGATTTTTATCTCTTCTCTTCTATTCAATTCAAGCTTGAGATACAGAAAGTCATAGTAGCATGTTGCATGTTGCATTTTGTGCAGTAGTAAAGTTTAAATTGAATTTCATTTATCTCCTTGCATTGTGAATTTCATGAAGTTATGTTTATGTTGTAAGATGAGTTAATATGGTTTTGTCTGTCATATTTTCATGCCTCCATCATAAATTGCTTAAGACTAGCATTATTGAATATTTGGGCATACTTCACTTTAAGATTTTGCTGCTTCACTATAAGAAATATTGAAATTTGACTAAGTTGTACTTTTATGAATAATGATTATAATGTGTATAGAATTTATGTATTTGAGCATGATAATGTGTGGATAAGGATTTCCTCTTATTTGAAAATGAAGAATGAGAGTTTTATTCCATGATGAGTTGTAGAAGTAGTTTCTATCTTCTTGTTGTGTTCGAGTCTCCTGTTTATGTGAAATTGGTGTTTCTCATACCTATGTGTTGTATAATGTGTGTTATGTTTATGTGCTTCTTTTTTGATCCTTATCTCTAGAAAGTGCCTAAAGAGTAGCAAGTATCATTCGAGGACGGATGTTGTCCAAGTGGGGGAGAATGTAATGCCTCTCAAACGAATTAGGTGAAGTTAGAGACTAACACGTGTGTCATGAGGTTATGAAGTATTAAATGGTTTTTAATAGTGTTTTGAGGAAATTTCTAAAGTTTGGTAGTGTTTGGAGGTCAAACGTCCAAGATGTTCTGAAGTTATGCCTTGAGACGTGCTTGTGTGTTCTAGTGTGCCTTTGTATGTTTTTATGTCTTTTTTGGAATTCAAATTTATAGGAGAGGTTCCTAATATATAGAATAGTGTGTTTAAGGTGTAAACGTCCGGCACGACTCCCCAACGACCGCCTTAGGGGTCCTTGAGGAGGACCTAACCTTGCGCTACCAAGCTGCCCAAGGCAGCACTATTTGCACTATGGTGGAACAAGTCCGCGTCGCAGAGTTTGTTCATGAAGGGAAAAAATTTTGTACGCATCGCGGACCACAGCGCAGACTCTACTGTCTCGAAATTTTTTTTCAAAAATCATTTGAGAACAGCTCTAAAAAATTATGTTGAGTTTGACTTGGTTAAAAGGTAGAATAAGTGCAGGGATGTTTTGGGTATTTTGGGGATTAGTTATAGGCGTTTATTGAGCCTTTTTAAACACCAATTCACCATTCAACTCTAAACCATCAAGTCCAAAACAAAAACTCTCCATTCCTTCTATCCAAAAACCTCCATTGATGAAGATTTGAAGCTTCAAGTAAGAAAACATATTTTCCAAGTTTTTCTCCATCAATTTCGTGGTCTTTTCTTCACAATTAAGGTATTGTGTTTCATCCTTGAATTCTCTACCATTCAAAGAGTCAATTTCAATGGTTTTCAAAAATGATCAAAAACATGAAATCTTCTATTTTGAATTCTAGCCATGGCTTTTTGCATAAAATGATTTGAATCAATGATTTATGATATAATTGATGTTAATCGAATGGTTTTAGATCAAATTTCTTATGAAACCATGCAAATCATGAAATCCTAATTTTCACTATATTATGGTTGATTTCATCATGTCTTTATAGTATTGAATTCTTATGTAGATTGGGCTATTGATATATCTATGAATTATGCTAGGATAGTATATAGAATGTCCTAATTTGATGAATTTCATATTGAATTATGTTCGGTCATTGAATGGTTTTATTATTCGTTTGGATTGGTGTATATGGCTATTGGTAAGAGCCTTTGTGAATTGAATTGGTTGAATTGGCTACTGATTGAAGGTGTTGATGATGGAATGGTGGTATATTGACCTAACCTCTTCTATATTATGCAGTATATGCATTGAATTGTGATGTTTGGTATGTTCCACTTATGGTGGTGGTGCTTATGTCATATATTTGTGAAGAATGTGGCCTCGCCAGCATTACTTTATGAATTTTGAAGAATGTGGCCTAGTCGGCATTATTTTATGAACTATGATGTTAGCATGTTATAACTTTAATATTTGATCATTGTGAAGGTTTATATGAATTATCTGTAAATGTGAAGTCAAAGCATGAATTCTTCTAGTTGATGATAGGTTTCTATAGTAGACTATGTTGAGGTCTTAATGTGTGTTACTTTATGTTGAAGTGTGAATCTTCCTAGTTGAGTATATGAGTCTTATGATAAACTATAATGATGTTTCTATAAAAGTGTGTGGTGTGACTTACAGTAGACTTGGTTGTCCCTATGTGCTACTTGAAAGATAGTGTACATGTGATAAGATGATGATATATGTGTCTTTTTGGGTGGACTTATGTCCCTCTTTTTGTTACATGTAAAATATGAATATGACTCTTGACATAGTAGGCTAAAGCACCTTTGTCATGTATGTGTATGTATGATTGAAATATGACCTTTAACATAGTTAAGAGGGTCATTTATGTGGAACCTTCAACCTAGATAGAAGGTTATGATATCCTTGAAGTTGAAAGCCGTAATTGTATCCTTCTTATGTGAATGATGGACTTAGGGGTTGGTTGGCTGGAACGGCATGAATTCATACTTAGGAAAGTCATGAAGATTTCTTATTTAACCATTGTGTGGCATCCCTAGTGCACCCCCTTTACTAAGGTGTATTATGATTTTGTTGTGACTTTTATATGGTACCACTTCATATGCCCTTAGATTGAATTACTCAATGAGAATAAAGTTTAGCACCGAGTGAGTATGCTTGGGGAATGACTCTACTTAAGATGAGACTAGAGTACATATAAACCATTGATATTCCTTTACCATGTGCCTACATAGGATGTGTCCTAGTTCTACCCTTGGCAAGTAGAATACCCTCCATCGGAGTAGGGTTGACTCTGGATTCCATGCCTAGATAGTATGGTCTATGTTGGTTATTGCATATTCTCATCATGCTGGATACATTCTAGTGTTGGATAAATTCTACAAAATTTAGGTAGTGGAGTGGGACATTATATAGACATTGCACGAGTAGGCTTCGAAGATGCTAGTGTGTAGGTTCCTTAGGTCTTCTCCAACACCATTACGTGAAAGTCCTTAAAAGTTGAATGTGTCTTAAGTGTTTTAATGAATATAGTGACTTAAGTGAAATGCATGAAAATGGAAAGGTATTTTTCTTGATTAGCTCTAAGGATTGCTTAGGTAAGCTTGGAGAGGGTGTATTGGCGGTCTCTTCATGTTTTACTTAGGTGATTCTTACAGTAACTTAAAATAGGGCTTTAATCGAATATAGTGAATAATCGTATCTTAGGAATCCTTGAGGATCTCTTAGGTGTATGTGAAGGGGTTGTATGGGCGTCCGCTTCATGTTTCACTCAAGTGAGCCTTGGGAGGAACTTTGGTAGGAGAGCCTTATGCTTGTATGGTTTGAAGTGATGATATGCTATGTTTTGTAATGTGACAATATGTGCTTATGTTCACTTGTAATTAACTCTTATACTTGTCTTATGAAGTTTTCTCCAAAAATAGCATGTTTTATACAAATATCCTTTTAGCATGGTTTTAATTGCATGTCACCATACTTAGTGGATCCTATGTACTAATTCCATATATTTTTTCTTATGTCTAAAGGTGTATGTGGAAATTGAGAGGAGTAATTGAAGTGAAGCTTGGATATTAGTATTTATTTAAGAAAAGTTGTGGTATGTCCTCAGTTGATTCGAGAACATCACTATGTTTAGTTTTCTTGTTAAAGACATTGTAATAGACTTGGATATTTGTACTTTGTTGATGTATGGTCCGTGACCCAAGATATTCGTGTGTCTAGGATTACGACTTTAAGACTTAGTATTTCCTAAGATTTTATATGAAAAGATATCATTAAGTATTATTCGTTTGTGTGAAAAGTTTTAAATCCGCAATACTTTTCATACATGTATGCAATGAATGATGTCAAAGTAATTTTACAAGACCTTCGAGAGGTTGAGTACGTTGTGCCACGGGTTGAAGGACACCATTTGTTCTACGGTGTGCTCTCGGGTCTTGACAATGTAAATATGAGAAGAATGAATAGAAAGTTCACTTTAGGTAGCCTTAATGTCGTACTTTAGTGTGAATGGTGGTATGAGACGTTATTCATACCACACAAATTATAATTTGTGGGTTAGTTGAGGTGAGGGCTTGATGTGAAGGTAACGGTTTATATGTTGATTATGTCCTAATGTGAAGAGATGACTTGCATGTTGGTTGTTTTTGAATATTAGGACTCCTATGCTTATGTTCATAAAGTTTTATCAAATTGGCATATGCATGGCTTTCAAATAAAATGTCCGTTTTGAGCATGTTTTTGCATGGCTATCATACTTAGTACTGAGTTCTGCTAACCGATATGTCACGACCGGGGAGCACTCCTTAGACGTAACCGGCATATTCATCCTCGAAGAGGCCTTAGACTAGCCTTAGCATACATCATTGCATATCATAGATAGTAAAAATGTCGAAATTTAAAACTTTTACATATGAAGTATACTTAGACTTCTCGTTAATCATATATGAAGTTTACATAGACTTCTCATTTATTGAGTTTAGATAGACTCCTCACTTAACAACATAGCCAATACATTAAGTAGTCTAATATTGTCTCACACATAAACCATCTATCATAGAAGTATAAGATTTGGGCATAGCCCTTACACTATTATAATATGCCTCATATAGACTTACAAAAAAGTCTCAAAGATAAGGAAAGAACAATAGTCTTAGACATAGTCAATATCATAGCTAGAGTAGAAAAGTGGCATCATCCTCGAACTTGAGGACTCACCAATAACTTGGGAACAAATGTAAGTGTTCCTTGCAAATGGAGTTGAACTCTTCAATGGCTCGAACATACATTATTGTAGAAATATAAAGAACATGGGTTAGTACAAACCACATGTATTAAGTATGGAAACGTATGCAAGTAAGACCATTGAAATGATGCACAAAGGGACATTTTTTTAAAAACATGGTTGGTTAATTTGAAAGCCTTTTATACACATAAAAGCACATATAAGTCCATAATCATATCAACAATAAGACATTGTCACACTCATGTACAATAACAACATCATAATATAGCCATAGGCAATATTTCATACCTTCGAGTTCATAACATCAAAGCATACAAGACCCTTACTCACAATCCCATACCAAGCCTACAAGTGAAATGCTCATGTGAAGCCCCATAACCCCACATAATCAAGTAAACTAGAAAAGAGACCACAAGTAATACCTATACTTCATACAACATCATATCATGCATAGTCATCATTATACATAGGAAGTGAGACCAACATCATGTTTATCAATGAAACCCATCATATAGAATTATCAACATGTGAACTGAACATTAAGCATTTCATTCATAACATCATCACATAAGAACATCCTCCTAGTGCTCCCCTCAAGGTCAACTTGTACAATGCATAGGTAAAGTCCCATACCCGTATCTATTTTAAGTAGAACCCCTTAAGTGAGTCTAGTTAGTGTCCATATTTATTACTTTCATTCATTAATTTTACTTTTGGGAACAAACACCTTAGCCGACAATAGACCATGTGAGCTAGTTTTATGAACATAGCATAACATGAACATAGCATTTTATGTGGATCCACTAGCTAGATTTCCTATGAGGGCACATAGTTAAGGAACTAGGAGATTTGATAGAAACTAATTTATGTACATTGAATGGTAGTCTCTATATCATTAGAATCATTGTGAACCCACCTTCCATCATTGGGAAGGGACACATCTCATATCTAGTCCGCTCGGGGCTAAGCTAAAGTTCCTTTTTGAAATGTCTTTCAACCTTTCTTAATCATCAATTCTTAATATAGGCCATAGGAGACTAACCCTTGTATAAACATGTCATTATCTCATTAGGTTTAGAATTAGAACTTCCTGTCATCACAACCCATTATTAGTGAGATCACCACATCATAGTCATATCATAATAAGGCACACAAGAGAATCACTTTCAACCTTGCATGATCATACCCCAATCAAGATCTCACATTCAACATATTCATATCATGCCATCATATTCATCATATCACCATCTTCCTATTTTATTCACATAAGCATACTTCAATTGAATATCACCATGAAGAATAGACCTACATAATTGAAGTAGAAGAATCATAATCTCAAAAGTCTTACCAATGGCTTCCAAGAATCTCCTTCAAGATCTCACCCTAAATTTCACCACATTCATCCAATAATCCATGCACCATCATCATATAATAGTAAATTACAAAGTAACATATCCAATTCCTACATCCCTAATCATCTATTAACCTAATTCTTAGTTAGGTTAGGGTTCGGGAAAAGGTTTCATCCAAGGATCTTTTATAGAAACTAGGTCAAAGACTAATAAATACAACAATCCAACATTAAACAATCATAATATATCAATGTAAACCAAATGAATACAACATTTAATCAATTTAAAGATAACCCACGAAGTTAGATGAAAAACATAATTTTAGACATCTTTGGAAACCAATCTTGAAAAATCTCTTGGGGAAAGAGATCCCAAGAGTGAATAGCTTCCATAACTTGACAATCCTTGAAGAATGATGGATAAAAACCTTGATATTTGATCCCTAATGAATCTTGAAGCTTGGTATTCAATGGGGGTCTTTGGGTAGCGAGAGAAAGTAGAGAGAAGTGAGGGTGAATTGGATTTGGGAAATAATGAAGAGTTTAGTTAGTTTAATAAAGTCTAACTCTTTAATAGTCCCCAACTAACTTAATAGACCACCGCTTAACCCTTAATTAATTTATTAACTAATTATCTAATTATCCTAAATTAAACTAAAACTTGGCAGTGAAGTGGAGGACCAACCACGACTCCACGTCGAAGTCCATCAACCAGACAACGGACCATACTAGTAGTCCGTGGTTTTGGTCAGAGACTCTATTTTGGAGCCTTTTTGGGATTTGAATAAGTCCCCACCCACGAGCACCATCGACAGTATATTGACCCATCGACAGCTCGTTCTCTGCTCCGTTGTTTGCCCACTGTTAATTGACAGCTTTTAGAGTCAAATGTTAGTGTCCTCTTCAAGGACCCTTAGGGTGGTCCTTGGGGAGTCTTACCCGGACGTTTCGACCCTAAACACATTCTAGTATATATTTTAAGCCTTTTAACTAAATTTGACTTAATTCTGACTCTTTAAACCACTTGAAACACACCCAGGCACACTAGGTCATTTTCACAAATCTTCGGACGTCATGGTCGTCCCTTGTTGTTTTGGTTCTAATACTTCCTAACAAAGTTCATTACCTTTGTTTAAGCTTAGAAACGTTGTGTTAAGGCTTAATTCATCAAGTGAGGATCTATACTAAGTCATGGACTTCTGGAGTGTTACATTATGCCCCCCCCCCCTTAGGAACATTCCTCCCCGAAAGAACCTAAATCTTTTTATAGGGAGAGAAGAGACTCAATACTAATAGCCCAACCAACAACAACAACAACAACATAAAATCATCATGAGTCACAGCTCCTAGGAGTACTTCACAACTCATTCAACACATAATCATGACATTGCACATAGCAACTCAATTCACAATTTACCATATATATTAGCTCAACACTTTATATCACATAATGAGGAACTACCTTCTCAATATCAAAATGATCTCAACATGAACATCAAGAGTTACCATTCAACTAACATGCTCACTACGAATCACATGAAGGCAACTATACACATACATATAAGTGCAAGTTAAACAAAAGAGCTTTTTTCTTAAAAACACATTTTAAGCATAAAACTTTTTCAAATACATGCACACACATTAGAAAATAGGTCGAGTTCACATTATTGATAACTTTATTTAAGAGGAACAAATAACCTCAACCTTGACTAGGATTTAAAGGAAAGAGATGAGGATAGTGGGACTTCATGTCAGCCTCGGCCTCTCATGTTGCACCCTGAACTAGGTTGTTTGTCCATAGGACTTTTACGGAAGCCACCTGTTTATTCCTCAACTTATTAACTTGAAGATCTAGGATTTCAATTGGAAAGTCTTCATAAGAAAGGTTCTCAATCACCCCTTACCCTTCAAAAGGGAGAATGCACACCGGGTCGACTATACATTTCTTGAGCGTGGAGATATTAAATACTAGGTGAACCGGGGCTAGTTCACTTGGTAAATCCAACTCATAAGCAATTTTCCCGACCCGCTTCAATATCTCATAAGGGACCACATATAGGAGACTAAGCTTCCCCTTTTTACCAAATCTCATCACCCCTTTCATGGGTGAAATCCAAGTAGACCCAATCACCTACTCCAAACTTAATGTCTCTTGTTCTATTATCGGCATAAGATTTTTTTTGACTATAGGCTATTTTCAACCTATCCCATATCATCCGAACCTTCTTTATAGCCTCATAGAGTATCTTGGGACCGAGGAGTGAAGACTCACCAACCTCAAACAACCCAACCAGAGACTTACATCTCCTACCATAGAGTACTTCAAAAGGTGCCATAGAAATACTCAAATGGTAGTTATTAATGTTGGAGAACTCAAACATTGATAGGTGATGGTACTATTTATCCTTGAAGTCAATGACACGATCTCTTAACATATATTATAGGGTCTTGATGGTATGTTCCGCTTGGCCATCTGTTTGAGGATAAAAAGCAGTGCTAAGTTTCACTTGACTACCTAGCCCCTTTTGAAAAGACCTCCAAAAACGGAAGTAAATTGGGAACCTCTATCTGATATGATGGACAAAAGGATCCCATGCAAACTCATAATTTCATTAAGGTACAACCTAGCATACTCCTCCACCGAATAAGTAGATTTGATGGGGATAAAGTGAGAAGATTTTGTCCATCTATCAACAATCACCCATATGGAATCATTTTGCCTACGTGTTCGAGACAAACCCACTACGAACTCCATATTGATATCTTCGCACTTCCAAGTAGGGACATCTGTCACTAGAGTTAACCCTCCCGGTCTTTGATGTTCGGCCTTAACTTCTTGACAATTAGGACATTTAGCCACAAACTCCGATATGTCCCTTTTCAAACCATCCCACCAATAGACCTCTTGAAGATAACGATATATTTTGGTGGAACCCGGATGCATGGAATATAAGGAACCATGAGCTTCTTCCAAAATATGTCCCCTTAGACCATCCACATCTGGTACACACAATATACCTTGGTACCTAAGTACCCCATCCCCCTGGGAGAATGCGTCATTGAACTTGCTAAGAACCGATTCTTTCAATTCCACCAATAGAGGATCAATGTATTGCTTAGACTTCACCTCCATGACAAAAGATGATTCGGAATTATGATGAACCATAGACCCTACTTTTGGATAATCTTCAAACTAAACACCCAACTGAGCTAATATATGTACCTTCTTCACTAACTCTTTCTTATCATAAGGAACATGGGCTACATTACCCATTGACATTTGACTTAGAGAGTCCGCAACCACATTTGCCTTGTCGAGGTGGTAGAGAACACTCATGTCGTAATCCTTCAAGAGTTCCAACCATCTTCTTTGTCGGAGATTCAACTCCTTTTGAGTGAACATATATTGAAGACTCTTGTGGTCTGTAAACACATACACATGTACCTTATATAAGTAATGCCTCCATATTTTAAAAGAAAACACTATAGCCTCTTATTCAAGATCATGAGTTGGATAGTTCTTCTCATGCACCTTGAGTTGTCTAGAGGCATATGTTATCACATTACCACGTTACATGAGGACACAATCCAAACCTACTTGAGAAGCATCATAATACACTACAAACCCTTAGGTACCCTCTGGTAAGGTCAACACTGGAGTGGAGGTACGCTTTTCTTTCAACTCTTGGAAGCCTCTTTCACAAGCTTCCGACAACTTAAACTTAGCATTATTTTGGGTTAAGGTTGTCAAAGAAGAAGCAATGCATGCAAACCCATCAACAAATCTCTTATAATACCCAGCTAAACCCAAGAAACTTCTAATATCTATTGGGGTCAAACATATAAGACCATTCTTGACCGCCTCCATTTTCTTCGGATCAACCTCAATACCCTCACTCGAAATAATGTGACCAAGAAAAGCAACTGATCTCAACCAAAATTCACACTAACTATATTAATCAAATGGTTGATGTTCCTTGAGGACTTGCATACTTTCCTCAAATGGACCATATGTTTATCCGCACTCTTAGAATACACCAAGGTATCGTCAATGAAGACAATTAGAGAAGAGTCAAGGTAATTCTGAAACACTCTATTCATAAGGTCCATAAAAGTCGTCGGGGCTTTAGTTAGACCAAAAGACATGACTAGGAACTCTTAGTGACCCTACCTAGTTCAGAAAGCCGTTTTAGGTATGTCTTCACCTCTCACCCTATGTTCATGATACCCCGACCTCAAATCAATTTTAGAAAAGTAGCTTCCCCCTTGGAGTTGATCAAACAAATTGTTGATTCTAGGGAGAGGAAGCTTGTTCTTTATGGTAACCTTATTTAGTTGAAGGTAATCAATGCACATCCTAAGGGATCCATCTTTCTTCTTTACAAACAAAACTGGAGCTCCCTATGGAGAAATACTAGGTTGTATGAAACCTTTGTCTTGTAAATCTTTGAGTTAAAGCTTTTGCTCCTTCAACTAGGCTGGAGCCATCCGGTAAGGAGGTATTCAAATAGTCTTCATATCTGGCAACAAGTCTATGTCGAAGTTTATTTCCTGAGGAATTCCGAGCAAGTCATCGGGAAAGACTTTCGGAAAATCATTCACTACGGTTACCAGCTTAAAAGGAGGAACCTTGGACTCAAGGTCCTTGAACCTCACAATATAGTAAAGACATCCCTTAGGAATCATCTTACAAGCTTTTAGACACGAAATGATTCGACCTCTAGGGATTGACTTATCAACTTCCATTCAAAGATGGTTTCATAATGAAATTGGAATTTAACTACCCTTGTTCTACAATCGATAGAAGCAAAACAAGCATGCAACCAAACCATCCCCTATATGACATCAAAGTCCAAAATATCAAGTTTTACCAAATCAACCGATGTAACTCTATTGGGCAATGATATAGAAAAAATCCTAAAGACCCTTCTAGCCATATCGGATTCACCCACCGGGGTAGTAACCGCAAAAGGTTCAACTAAGATATCGGTAGAACATCAAACTTTTTAGATACTAATGGAGTTAAAAACGATAACGTAGCACTAGGATCTAGTAAAGCATAGACATTAATGGAGAACACTTGTAACATACCGGTGACGACATCGGGAGAATCTTCTTGATCGCCCCTAGAGTGAGAGCATAGACGTGGTTCTTCTTAGGAGCATTGGAACTAGAATTGCTTGCTTGATCTTGGTGACTCTCCTTTGCTCTAGCTTTAAGAATAGGACAATCTTTCACTTTATGCCCACTATTTCCACAACCAAAGCAATTATCCGGCCCAACTAGACATTCACCCATATGTTTTTTACCATATTTGGTACAAGTAGGTTTCTCAGTTGGTGAATTTACACCTCTTACACATTGGGACCTAGGGTTAGACACCGTATCCTTGCTACCCTTGGAGAATTTAGAAGGAATATGGTTGTAGAATCTCTTCTTGAACTTAGGCTTGTCTTAGATTTCTAGTTTTCCCTTCGAAGTACCTTCATCATATGACCTTGACCTCTTAGCATCCCTATTCTTCTTCTTGACTCTCCTCAACTTGTTGAGCATGCACCAACAAACGAAAAATGTCCATGTTGTCATAAAGCATCGCTGAACGACAGTCTTCCACAAGATCATCGGGCACACCAATCAAAAATCGGTTCATTTAATCTCTAGGATTGGACACCAAAGAAAAGGCATACTTAGACAACTTAGTGAATTTCAAAGAGTATTCTAGCACACTTATACCTCTTTGACGAAGGTTGATGAACTCTTCTACTTTTGCCTCTCTTTCTCCCTTGGAAAGAACCTATCAAGAAAGACCCTCAGATAGACTTCCCAACTTATAGGACCCACTCTCAAAGCCCTATTATCCGTCCATTGAGTATACCAAGTTTGAGACACATCCTTGAGTTGAAAAGCGGCTAGCTCGGCCTTCTCATTAGTACTCACTCCCATAGAATATAGGATATTGTAGACCTCATCAGTAAAATCTTGGGGGTCTTCATTCACCTTATACCCAAAGAACATTGTAGGGTTCATCCTTGTGAAGTCCCTCAAGCGAGAAGCATGGTACTAGCATTTTGGTTCACACATGGTCCAACTTCCCGCTTTGCTTGAACCCCCATAGCTTGAATTGAGTAGCTATAGATTGATCTTGAGTAGTCATAGCTTTATTCAAACTTATAAAAGCTAACCTTATCTCTCCATATTTCATGGCCGGAAGAGTGGCCGAAACTTGATCACCTTGAGGATCTTTCTCTTGAGGAGGAGCTTGATTGTCTTGGGGAGGAACTGCCTTATTAGCAATCTCCTCTTCAACTCTTGTTGCAGCTGCCCTTCTAGTAGCCATAGCCTATAACCACAAGAAAAGGATAAGAAGAAAAAGTACACATAGATTTAAGACTTTATAGGCATGACATCAAGAATGCCAAAGAGGTGAGAATTTCCTGAGCATCACATAGCCTCTCATTCATAATTGTGGTGCGCTTCACAATTATGAAAAAAACTCTACATAGACGTAGTTTAGTGAGACATCTATCCTAAGATTACTCAACCTGATGCTTTGTTACCAAGCTTATCACGACTGGGGAGCATCCCCTAGACATAATCGGTGTCTTCGTTCTCAAAGAGGCCTTAAACTAGACCTTAGCATACATCATTGCATATCATAGGTAATAAAAAAACGGAAAATTATAACTTTTACATATGAAGTATACTTATACTTATGGTTTATCACATATGAAATTTACATAGACTTCTAATTTATGAAGTTTACATAGACTCCTCACGTAACAACATAGCCAATTCATTAATTAGTCTAATATTGTCTCACACATAAACCATATATCATAGAAGTATAAGATTTTATCATAGCCCTTACACTATTACAATATGCCTCATATAGGCTTACAAAAAAGTCTCAATGATAAAGAAAGAACAATTATCTTAGACATAGTCAATATCATAGCTAGAGTAGAAAAGTGGCATCATTCTCAGACTTGAGGACTCACAAATAACTTGGGAACAAACAAAAGTCTTCCTTGAAAATAGACTTGACCTCTTCAATGGCTCAAACCTACATTACTGTATAAATATAAAGAACATAGGTTTGTACAATCCACATGTACTAAGTATGGAAACATATGCAAGTAAAGCCATTGAAATCATGCACAAAGGGACATTTTCTTTAAAAATATGCATGGTTACTTCGAAAGCCTTTATGCACATACAAGCACATATACAAGTCCATAATAATATCAACATTAAGAAATTGTCATACTCATGTACAAGAACAACATCATAATATATCCATAGGCAACATTTCATACCTTAGAGTTCATAAAATCAAAGCATACAAGACCCTTAATCACAATCTAATCCCAAGCCTACAAGTGCAATGCTCATGTGAAGCCCCATAACCCCATATAATCAAGTAAATTAGAAAAGAGACCATAAGCAATGCTTATACTTTATATAACATCATATCATGCATAGTCATCATCATACATAGCAATTGAGAACAACATCATGTTCATCAATGAAACCATCATCATATAGAATCATCATCATCACATCATAATCATATCATATAGAATCATCAGCATCAAATTAGGCATTTCATTCATAACAACATCACATAATAACATCCTCCTAGGGATCCCCTCAAGGTTAACTTATGCAATGCATTTGTAAAGTCTCATATTGTTACCTATACTACCTAGAACCCCTTAAGTCACCCTAGTTAGTGTCCATATTTATTACTTCCATTCGTTCATTTTAATTTTGGGAACATTCTCCTTAACCGACAATAGAGCATGTGATATAACATGGAATTCGGTGTCATAGAAATACTACACAAATGAAGGTGCTCTCCTTGCCAAGGTAGTGTAAGGTCTCTCAAAATGAAGTAAGGTGCTTAGAGCCTCACATGTCCCTAAAAAGGTTTAAAATATGTTAATTATGTGTTTTACAGTGTGCATACTTTGTTTGAAGTCGTTTGGAGGTCAAACGTCCAAGAATGTCCGATGACGTTCAAAAGTTAGCCTTGAGATGTGCATGTGTATCTCGATGTGACTTGAAATGTTTTATGTGTACTTTTTGGTTGAAATTGATATGGAAGGTCCTTAACTTTTTAATTATAGTATTTACCTAATTGAGTTGTTAGTACCTCTTTCCAAGTGAAATAACTGATGCAAATGACCATTAGCTATTACAATAAAGAGCTGATGCAAATGGCCACCAACTATAAAACTGAATCTTTCTGGAAAAAAAACAATCACCAGCTATAACTCAAGAAGCTATTACCAAAAAAAAAACTGATGCAAATGACCAACAACTATAAAATTGAATCTTTCTAAAAAAAACAATCAGCAGCTATAACTCAAGAAGCTATTACAGAAAAGATCTGATGCAAATTACCAGCAACTATAAAACTAAATCAGTCTAAAAAAACATCAGCAGCTAAAACTCAAACAAGAAGATCTATAACTCGAACAACATAAACAACAAATCAACTTTATAAAAAGAAACAGAAAAACTCACAGAAGTGGATGCATACCTAAGACTCGATTGAATAAAAGATATAAATTGAGTTGAGATCGTTGTGTTGTTAGGCCTCTGCTTTCTATGTTTTGAGAAAACACAGTGGAAACACTAAGAACTGGGCTTTCGTTTGCTGCTATAGACAGACCTGTTCTTAAACAGTTTTTAAAAAAATATAGATTTTCAGTTGTATATTACTGTGATGTGTAAGTAAAGATAGTTTAAGGAAAAATGTTGCTAGGGTTGTATGATTCTCACAATGAGTTTTGAGAAATAAAGCGTATTCTATTTATTTTTCTTTTAGAATTTTTAACAAAGAAGAAGAGACAAATTCTAGTGAATACACAGTCCTGAAGAATTCGCAAGGAAAGTTCTTAGACTTGGGTGGCTAAGGATTTAGCTGATAAGCCATTCAAGCGTAGGAAGCTTTTGCGTCCAGCATTTGATGAGAACAACTGTAGAAGTGATTTAAATCACCAACTTTCTAGTCAA
This sequence comes from Solanum sitiens, assembly GCA_016801875.1. Lineage (NCBI taxonomy): Eukaryota > Viridiplantae > Streptophyta > Magnoliopsida > Solanales > Solanaceae > Solanum > Solanum sitiens. The sequence goes on from JABWTJ010000390.1 coordinate 469,255, forward strand.
ACACTTGACACGACCAACGATAAATCTTGAGAAAAACTATATATGCTCAGTAACTATACTACAAAAATATTCTAAGTCCTAAACAATATTTGCTATACTAGAAAAACACGTCTTGATACTGGTTGCAAAGACTTTATATGATTCAACAGACAACACCAGACTCTACCAATAAATAGATCCAAGAATGCGTCCAGATTCAAAATTTAAAGGCATTGATAAACTATTTACATTGGTAATCGGAAGTGTTAATTAATCCGGGGTCGAGAGGCCTTCCAAGAGTGAGGTTGTGAAAGAAATTGGGAATATACTTTAACTGGTTAGCATGAGCAAGTATACTTTCTTAGGTTGAGGACTAACTTAAGTCAGATTGCAATTTCTATGATTAAGAGTTTTTTATTATATTGAGTGGAATGAACACTACTTACTTAAGTTGACACGACCAACATTTGTCTATATATGAGTAACTAGGCTATACTAGAAAAACTCTTGATACTGGTTGCGACTTTATATTGATGGAAAGAAAAATTTAAAGTTGAGGTAATCGGAAGTGTTAATTAATCTCGTTCCTCTTTAACTGAGCATGAGCAAGTATCTAATTAGGTATGAGGACACAACTTAAAACCTATGATTAAAGAACCTTCTAATGAACACTACTTACTCAGGTAACTTATCATATATTGAGTAAAGGTTATCTTTGTATCGATATTTGATGGAAAGAAAGTTAGATCATACTGTCCTCAGATGAATTCTACAACTTAAAACCTGGAACTTTAAAACAACTCCAGATTTCACTTGTTATACTTACCTTGTTAGCTGTCTACAATTGAAAAACCTTTAAGAGCTTTTGGGCTTGGACTGTGGAGATTGTTTTCAATCATTGCATGATTAGTTTTGATATTAGACAAACATCCTTTGTTTGAAAATGTGTTCCTTGTGTTGTCGTATATAGAAAATAATTTGTTTTGTTACTACAAGTTGATAAAGACTTCAATATAAATCTTTATGTTTTATAATCATCAACTAATCAAACAAAAATCAAATATTCATTCATACAACGAACTTTGGTGTCCATTGAAGAAGAGAATTCAGGAAGCATAGAGTAACAGTAGTAGCAGTTGTCCTCTTAGTTATTTTTCAAAAAAAAAAATTACTTTATGGGTTATGATTATTCGAACACACAATATGATACAAACTTGAATACACTTCAACAAATCAAACCATTAATTAGAATCTGAACTCAATAAAACAACAAAATTGGGCAAAGTTGAACAACATAACAGAGAACAGGAACTAAAGAAAAGAGAACTTACCAGAATCTCGTAGTAGAGAGAAGCAAAAAGAGACGTTGATGATAAACAGAGAGTCCTTGAGAGAGTCCTTGAAGAGGAGATGTATAACCTTAGGAAGAACTTGCACTTGATCTAGATGAAAAAGAGATATCTATGTTCTTGGGAATATGTAAAGGCAAAGTTAAAACCATTGGGAATTGAGAAAAAAAAGAGTGTTTTTTTTTAGATATTTAGGACATAGTTATTTCTTTTAGCGCCTAATTTTTTAGGAAAAAAAGTGTATTTTCGTAAAACAAATTAGGGTTGTTTTGGCGGTGTACTCTCCCACTAACTCTCTCAATTACAATTGGGATTAGTTTTAATATTTTTTGGGACCAGCTTTCGCACCTTCTCAAAATGATATAGCTTTTAGGAACCAAAATATAATCTTGTCCCAATATGTATACTTTTAGTGACGGGATTATTAACTCGTCCCTGAATTTTGGTTATAAATAAGTCTTTTTTTTTTGTAGTATAGGTTAAATAATTGTATATTATACATATGTATTTGTATATTCTGACGAATTACTCATATACAAACATAACTAATTACACAAACTCGAAGTCAGTTCACGTAATTAATGTATAAGGTTAGTCGCGAGTGGTAATTATAGCAAACTATATCTGTGATGAGTAATTAAATAGTATAAGTTTGCTTTGTTGCGTAATTTTCCCTAAGAAAAATCATAGAAAAAAACAACTATGTTTAAAGTTACATATACTTTAAATGCTAATTATTATTATTATTATTATTATTATTATTATTATTATTATTATTTAATAAATGGCTACAAATTAAATGGGGTAACCAAATATGGAATTGCATTAAAATTTACTTCGCTCTTGAATACTGATGGATAAGCATGAAAAAGAAAAACGAATAAAAGAAAACAGTAAAATAAGAAGAGATACATGAAATGAAAATGGTCAAATGTATACTTAAGTCTTAAATTATGTGAAATTGAGCAAATATGTTAATTGTTGATACATTAACACAAATATGCATTTACCATTATATACTTGATCCAAATTTTTCTTATTTACTGGCGTCCATCAATTAATCTATAGATTAATAAGCAAGTAATAGTCAAATGTATGCTTAAAGTATGCAAAATCCAACAAATATATTTCTTAAGCATGTATAAATTTAATATTTATTTTCTACACGTTTTCATATATTGATTAAGGCCAACTACAAACGTTTATGTTAGAATGTAAGTAGTTTAGATTAAGTTGATGTAGTTGTTTTACATACAAAATAATATATCTTCGATGATGAAAATTATAATTTATTTTGATAATTTTTATTTTTCAATTTCATGAATTTTTACAATTAATTGACTTATTCTGGCACTATACTTGTGCTCTAAATTAAACACGGAATAATTCTCACCATCTTATTATTAAAAAAATAGGTAGAATTTGCATGAAAAAGTTAATTATAATGTCTAAGTCCAATAATTATTCGAAATAATAACAATTCTTAAAAGTCATTTTCTTAGCTGAGAACAATGATTTAAAATAACAAATGAGCAGATTTTTTTTTTATTATTGTATCAATTATCATACATAAGTATTATCAAGAAATAACATATTACCAATAAGGGTTGTGGTAGAGTGACAATTACTCCTTCATCTTTAATCAAGAACTTTTTGCTAGCGTTTTGCACTGATTTTTACTACTTTAAAACATCTAAAAACGACGGAAGATAGAGCGACGGACGGCGTCGCTCCAAAAAGCGACGCCATTAGCAACACTTTCCGTCGCATTTTAATAAAAATAAGTTTTTTTAATTTTTTTTTGAAAAAGCGACGGACGACATCACTTAGTCCTCGCTTATTTTCACGAATTTTTGCGCCAAATATATATAATGAATAATTTTATATATATATATATATATATATATATATATATATATATATTGACAATTACTCCTTCATCTTTAACCAAGAACTTTTTGCTAGCGTTTTGCACTGATTTTTACTACTAAAAAACATCTAAAAACGACGAAAGATAAAGCGACGGATGGCGTCGCTCCAAAAAGCGACGCTATTAGCAACATTGGTCCGTCGCATTTTAATAAAAATAAGTTTTAAAATTATGTTTTTTGAATAAGCGACGGACGACGCCACTTAGTTCTCGCTTATTTTCACGAATTTTTGGGCCAAACATATATAATGAATAATTAAATTTATATATATATATATATATATATATATATATATATATATATATAACGACGCAATCCGTCGCATTATATTAAAAAATAATTATTTATTAATTTAAAAAAAGGTATACCGTCCGTCATTTTTTATTAATTTAAATTCTTTAATTATTTTTTAAAAATAAGCGAAGGACAATGTCTTTTAGTCCATCGCTTTTTGGTTAAAATGTTTGTCAAACATTTTAAACAAAAACTGACGGACATAGAGACATTTTCCGTCGCTTTATTTAAAATATCTACTAGTGCAAACGGGGTTTTCCCAATTTCTCCATCTCTCTTCTCTCTGTCTCTCTTCCTCTATCTCCCACAATTGAAGTCAATGAAGTGATGTCGACGCCAATATACGCCACTTGTCGCCCCTGCCCACGTTGCCGCCACCCACCGCCCCTGCCCGTCGCCAATATTGCCCTTCTTCTTTAATTAAAGGTTAGGGTTTATAGTTCCTAAACTAATTTCTTTCAATTTGAGTATTGAATTTTTTAATTAGTTCGTTGAATAGTTTTTTTATTGAATGTTAGTTTAATTCATTGTAAGTGAATTAGTAAGTGAATGATTTAGGGTTTTGTTTTGTTAATTAGTATTGAATTGATTGTTAGTTTAATATTGTTTTAAGTTTGCTTCATTCTTAGTTTGAATTAGGGATTTGTTGATTGTTAGTTTGTGTTTCTTGATTGTAAATTGAAAATTTTAATGTTAGGGTTTAGTTTGAATTTTTTCATTGTTAGTTTTAATTAGTTTAAAATTCTTCTTTGTTAGTTTTATGTTTGCTTCATTGTTAATTTGAATTAAGGTATATTAGGATTTGTTTGAATTTCGATATTTCGTGAGTTAATTAGTGTAATTTTGGAATTGTAAGATAAGTTTGAATTATTATTATTGAGATTTTAGGCCTAATAGTTTGAATTTGGGATTAGGAATAGTTAGCTAGTTTGAATTTAGGATTTTAGCACTAGTTAGATTTTGAGATTTTAGGACTAGTTTGAATTTGTGATTTTAAGAGTAGTTTGAATTTTTAATTTAGGACTAGTTTGAATTATTATTGAGATTTTAGGACTATTAATAGTTTGAATTTGAGATTTTAGCACTTAAACTTGAAATTAGAACTTGAACTTCGAACTGAAAACTTAGAACTTGATTGTTAGTTTAATATTGTTTTAAGTTTGCTTCATTGTTAGTTTGAATTAGGGATTTGTTGATTGTTAGTTTGTGTTTCTTGATTGTGAATTGAAAATTTTAATGTTAGGGTTTAGTTTGAATTTTTTTTCATTGTTATTTTAATTAGTTTTAATTTCTTCTTTGTTAGTTTTATGTTTGCTTCATTGTTAATTTGAATTAAGGTATATTAGGATTTGTTTGAATTTCGATATTTCTTGAGTTAATTAGTTTAATTTTGGAATTGTAAGATTAGTTTGAATTATTATTATTGAGATTTTAGGGCTAATAGTTTGAATTTGGGATTAGGAATAGTTAGCTAGTTTGAATTTAGGATTTTAGCACTAGTTAAATTTTGAGATTTTAGGACTAGTTTGAATTTGTGATTTTAAGAGTAGTTTGAATTTTTAATTTAGGACTAGTTTGAATTATTATTGAGATTTTAGGACTATTAATAGTTTGAATTTGAGATTTTAGCACTTAAACTTGAAATTAGAACTTGAACTTAGAACTGAAAACTTAGAACTTGAACTTGAATTTGAAATTAGAACTTGAACTTGGAACTAAATAATTAGATTGAGTATATAACTAATTAAGTTTAGAAATTATATATGAACTTGAATTGAAAACTTGAACTTATTAAAGCTTGAATATATATATATATATATATATATATATATATATATATATATATATATATATATATATATATATATATATATATATATATATATATATATATATATATATATATATATATATATATATATATGTATATATTGCTTCTAAATTTCTAAAGTTCAATTACAATTGTTTTCAATAATGTGTTTGTGTCCATCTAGTTTTGATACTTTGCTTTTATAATTTTGTGATAATTTATTAATTTATATTGATCGAGTATTTGTTTAGCATAAGTACTAACACTATTTGATCTGATTGATGACCAAAATAAGTTAGAAAAAATAATATGATTTAGTTGGTGGATTTAGTTGTTGGAATCAAGTCATCAATACTAAACTAGTTAAAGTTAAAAAATTGTTAAGTTGTTTAAATAAGTTAGAAAAATAATGTGGTTTTAGTTGGTGGATTTAATTGTTGGAATGACTTGGGAATACTAAACTAGTTAAAGTTAAAAAATTGTTGCGTTGTTTAAATAAGTTAGAAAAAATAATGTGGTTTAGTTGGTGAATTTAGTTGTTGTATTAAGTAAAAAATAAACTGGTTAAATTTGTTAAGTTGTTTAACTAAGTCAAAACTAATTGAATATATATACTTTTGTAGATGGATAATCGTTTGTGGATGTATAATATGCATTATGAAAATGGTGCTGGTTTGAAACCCGAATTTATTGACAGTGTTAGAATTTTTGTTGAACATACAATTACACTTGACAGCTTCAAGAATAAAGGATTGGTTAGGTGTCCTTGTAGTGCATGTGAGTGCTTAAATTGTTTTGAATCAGATAAGGTTATGGTTCATTTGTACCGTAATGGATTTAAGCTAAGATATTTTGTATGGATTGATCATCGATAAATTGATGGATTGGATGATATGTTTTATAATTCGATGTATGTGGATGTATATAATAGGATTGCATCACATGGTTAAATTAGGGTTGAACAGGTTAGGGTTGAATATGATAGGGTTCATGAAATGATCGATGATGCTTTTGGGGTTCAATATGGGATGGAACTAGAACAATATTTTGATGAAGCTCCTAATGAAGAAGCAAGAGGCTTCTATATCAATTTAGAAGAGTCTAGTCGTCCACTATGTGAAGGAAGTCCGCATTATGCTTTGTCAGTTGCGGTTAGATTAATGAACATTAAATTAGATTGAAATGTTCCTAATGCGGCTATGGATTCAATGGTTGATCTTTTGGGTGAACTAGTCAGACCGGAGTTTAACATACCAAAGAACTTCTATCAAGCAAAGCGTTTGGTGTGTAAGTTAGGATTGATGTATTATAGAATTCATTGTTGTGTTAATGATTGTATGTTGTTTTACAAGACTGATAGTGAATTAGAAATTGTAAGTTTTGTGGACATGCTCATAAAAAGAAGAGTCCGGCTAGAAAGATGGTCCAGTTGAGGCGATGCATTATCTACCTCTCATTCCTAGGTTAAAGAGGTTGTATGCATGGAGGATATATACCCCACATATGAGATGATATCGTGAATTATTATGACACAAAGTACTCCGTAGGCGTAACCAGCATCGTCGTCCTCTACGAGGACTAAGACAAGCCCTTAGTGTTCGTCATAACACATCATAGGTAAAGAAATACGGAAAAATTAATTTTTTTCTATATAACGAAGTATACTTAGACTTCTCGCATATGACATATGGGCTTTACATACATCCCTCGCTTATGAAGCTTACATAGGATTCTCACTTAACATTTAACAACAACATAGTCTAATAGTTCGTCTCACATTTAAGCATCTAAGGAATGAATCACAATAGTTTGGGCATAGCCCTTAGTCTATTACAATATGCCCATATAGGCTACAATGAAGTCTCAACATGAGAATGGAATAATTGTCTCAAAACATAGACAAAACTAATAAGGCTTGATGAATGGTTCTATCCTCGGAACTCATGAGGACTCACCAATTGACTTAGGAAAGAGCCAAGTCTTCTTCTTCAATGACCACGAATCTCCTCAATGGCCCGAACCTAAAATGTTTGGGGGAAAAAGGAAAAAATATGGGTAAGTACAAAACACATGTACTAAGTATGGTCCCTATGCATAAAAATCATTAATGCATGAGAAAAAGGCACAATTTAGTCAAATCCATGCATAATTTCCAATAATTCAATATACACATATAAGGAACCTCATAATAATATCAACAAATAAGTAACTCAAGCAACATTTGTGCGATGCTAAGAATAAAGCCCCATAACCCTATCCAAATCTAAGTATCACATCAAGCAACCCACTTCTTACATACAACATATTCTCATATATAACATGCTTGTTGTATAAATACTACTCATGGCTTATCAACATAATCATAATCATAAAAGAACACTACTAGAATCATCCCTTAGGATCCCACATGTGCAATGAGTAAGAGAAGTCTCATACCCTTCCTTACCCTATGTAGTAGCTTTTAACACAACCCTAATAAGAGTTCACATACTTAACTTATTCATTTACTTTTTACATTAGGGATATAAGTGCAATAATCAACATGAGACCATATCTGCTACATGGAATCCATTGTTCTACTCCCAAACTGAAAAGAGAGGGTTAACACTTGCCTAAGGTGTAACCATTCGTACGTAGCTATCTAGGTGGATCCACTAAGCTAGAGTCCTGTGTGGGCACATAGTTAAGGGTCAAGGAGATTGTTGCTAGAAACCTTGACTTGCTGGACGTGGAGGTTTCCATCTCATGAGACAACACATATTTTGGGGATCCGGACTTACTAACATGAGGAAAACCCATGTGGGAAGCCTGACTTACTAACGTGATACCCCTATCTTATTTACATGCCCTTTTGGTGCCAAGCAATTATTATCTTTAGTAATCATATTATTTCATCATACAAGTTCACATTAGTCTCTTCTAGACCCCTATGTAAACATCTTATCATATCTAGCTCATAGGTCATCACAAGTGAGAACAATCCTTTCACTTTAGACACCACCTCATAAGTGAGTAAACCTTTCACTTAACAATTTATTATAATCATGAGAAACTACTTTCAATCATATAATAATCATACCTTAACATACTTGTATAATTCATAACCAATTCAATAGACTAGGGTTAAGGATGAGGAATACTTAGCATAAACATCACAACGACACATTAGATCTAGAAGCATTACTATCTAAGTAACTCATAACTCATAATTGAATCCAAAAAGAACCAATCAACATACCTCATTGCCCTTCCAAGAACCTTCATACTTACATTCCCAAGAATACATAACCAATTACATAAGCAAGGTAAATTCAAGAAGCAGTTACATAATTAACAACAATGTAGTCAATCTACATATTCATTATCTTCACAATTCACCATATCAATTTAAGGTTTTCATGAAGTTGGGGGAAAGACATGGGTCTAGGGAAATCTCATAGGAAATCATCAATTAACCATAAATATATACTTAAACAATATTAATTCATCATAATTTATCGCAATTCATTTATAATTTTGTTTTTCAAAGAAGACCCATGTGTAGAAGAAAATCTAGATTTGGGGGATTTAGAAATCATCTTTTGGAGGGACCTTTTGAGGAAAGGAATACCAAGAGTGAAAGAAATCATACCTTATAGATGATAAAGCCATTAAATTGGGTTGGAAAATTGAAGACTTGATCATCTTCTTGGAGCTCTATTGGTATTCAATGGAGGTTTGGAGGTAGAGAGAATTTGGGAGATATGAGAGTGATTTTTTATTTCAACTTTTGAGACCTGATTTGGGTGTTAAAATTAACCTATAACTGACCCTAAGACCTTATATATTCACCCATTAAATTATCCAAAATACCCCTCACGTAAATGAGTCTTTTTGTGAAGTCAAAATGTTTAAAATACGACTTTTACGAATTTGGGTAGTGGCTGCGCGTCGCAGGGTTAATTTCACAATTTATTTTTGAAATATGGGTTGAGGCAGTGGACCGCGTGTAGGCCCCGCATAGCGAGGCCAAATTAAGATCCCTGCGTGATGGCTGCACATCGCGCAGCAGCCACCAAAATCCTGCCTGCTCGTCCATGTTCAGGTCCTCCCCAAGGACCCTTCCGGTGGTCCTTGGGGTGTCTTGACTGTATGTTTCAACCATATATACTAAATTTTACCTATTTAAATTCTTTTTACCAGTATTAGACTCCATATGACCCTCCGAAACCTTCACCAAACATAGGTACGTCTACTAGTTCACTTTAGCTAGTTTTTGGATCTCAAGGCATTTCTTTAATGTTATGGCCCCAATACTTCTCAAACAGGTTATTTACACTTATTTAGGTTTAAAATAATCATTATTCAAAATATAAGGCTCTAGTATATGTCATGGAATTTCCGGGGTGTGTCATGAATATAGAAGGTTGTCGAGTGTCTTATCTCAACTATATGATGGTAAAGCATGGAAATATTTTGATAATGTATATCCTGATTTTGCTAGTGAACCGATAAATATTAGATTGGGGTTATGTTAAAATGGCTTTACACCATTCTCTAATGTAGCTTCGCCTTATTCATATTGGTCGGTATTTCTTACTCCGTATAATCTTCCTCCTGAAATGTGCATGACCAGTCCTTACATCTTTCTAAGTTGTTTTTTTCCAGGTCCGTGTAATCCAAAATTTTTGATTCATCTCTACCTACAACAATTGATAGATGAGGTCAAACAATTGTGGTTTGAAGGCGTTTTGACTTATGATATATCAACAAAGAAGAATTTTGTTATGCGTGCTTCTTTAATGTGGACTAGTAATGATTTTCCTACATACAAGATGTTGTCTGGCTGGATGACGGCTGGAAAGCTAGTATGTCCGTATCGTATGAAAAATAGTAAGGCATTCACCTTAAAGCATGCCAGAAAAAATACATGGTTTAATTGTCATCGCCAGTTCTTGCCACTGGACCATGAGTTTATAAATATGAAAAATGCATTTACGAAAAATAAGGTTGAAAGTGAACCCCCACCTCCATTTCTCACAGGGCATCACATTTGGGAGAGAGTTTCTCAATTACCTAAAGTTACATAAGCTTCACCTTCTAGACTTCCTGGATATGTTATTGAACATAATTGGACCAAACAAAGTATATTTTGAGAGTTGCCGTATTGAAAGGACAGTCTACTACGACATAATCTTGATGTGATGAATATTGAAAAAAATTATTTTTGATAATCTGTTTAACACAGTGATGGATGTTAAGGGTAAGACAAAAGACAATCCAAAAAAAGAATAGATTTAAAGGGATATTGTAGGAGAAAAGAGTTATGGCTACATGAATTACCTAATGGTAGAATATTTAAGCCAAAAGCCAGTCTTTCATTCATACTGGATGAGAAACGTGAAATTTGTGAGTGGGTTAAAAATTTGAGGATGTCGGAGGGCTATGCTTCAAATTTAGGAAAGTGAGAAGTTATGAATGAAGGAAAATTGATAGATATTAAGGGTGTGTTTGGTATGGAGGAAAATGTTTTCCATGGAAAATATTTTCCTAGAAAATGTTTTCCTGGAAAACAAGTAGATTTTGGACTTATTTTCTCATGTTTGGTTGGTGAGTAGAAAATATTTTTCGGAAATAATTTTTAGTGTTTTATTTATGAATGAAAAATGTTTTTGAGAGACATCTTTTATTTTTACTAGAGTAAAAAATAATTTATGAAATTGAAAATATTTTTTGAAAATATTTTTTTTGGGGTGGTAGTGGGGGTGGGGTGGGGTGGGGGTAGTGGATAGGGGCAGGGGGAGGGGGTAGGAGTGAAAAAATAAAAATTTGAAGTTGATAGTATTTTAAAAAAACAAAATTATTTTTTTGGGGGGTTGGGGGTGGGTGGGTGGCTGGCGGGGGGAGGGGGGTAGGAGTTTAAAAATAAAAATTTGAAGTTGAAAATATTTTTAAAAAGCAAAATTGATATTTTTTGGGGAGGGGGTGGGGTTGGGGAGGCTGGCCGGTGGTTGGTTGGTTGGAGGGGGGGTCAGGGATCGGATGAAAAAATAAAATTTTGAAATTGAATTTTTTTTTTAAATTGACGTTTTTCCACCCAAAGAAATGTAATTTGAAATTGGAGGAGAGTTTGGAAAATGTTTTCCTTAACTTTTGAAGGGAAGTCATTTTCCTTAATTTTGAGGAAAATGAGTTGATTTGGAAAATATTTTCCAAGATTTTGTCCCAACCAAACATGAGAAAATTGGAAATTTTCCTTCATACCAAACACACTCTAAAAGTCATGATTATCATGTGATCATGGAAACTTTAATTCCTATTGCTTTTAGCCATCTACCAAAAAGGATATGAAATCCAATCACAAAGGTAAGTCTTTTTTAAAGACTTGTGTTCTGAAAAGTTGTTGGAGAGTAGTTTATATAGGATGGAGGAAAATATTGTTGTTATTACTACTAAGTTGGAGAAGATAATTCCATGTGGTTTCCTTGTTGTGATGGAACATCTTCCAATTCACCTTGTACAAGAGGCCCGACTCGGAGGTCCGTTCAAACAAGATGGATGTATCCATTTGTGAGGTATCCATTTGAAATTTTCACTAAGTTATATATATTCACCAGTTCTTTTATTAACATGTATATACACACTTACATGCAGAAAAATTGATAAATCCAAGCAAACAATTAAGCAAAGGGGAAAGATTGAAGGATCATTTGTTCAAGGTCATATGAAGCTGGTGATTTTTATTCTTATTACTTTGGTGATGATGTGTCATGTAGGAGTAACATTCCCAATCACAATGATGATGGAAATATTGATCCTTCATTTATATCGATATCAATTTTAATCAAAATGGTTGAAGATCTACAATGCGTGGAAAGCGAGGCTTCACTTATATGAAAATGCAATTAGTTGTAACACATATTTTGCTTAATTGTCCAGAGATTCAACCATATCTCAAGTAAGTGTTAAAAATATGTTATCAAATTACATAATAATAAGTAATGATTAACTAATTAAATACTTGAATGTAAAATGATCATCTTGTTCGTAAACACTTGGGGTAACGAAACCATCTATACAGGCTTTTCCAAAATTGCTATATAATTATGTAAGCGTGCAAATACTAAGTATTTAATAATATATTCATTTTATACTAAATTATATTACTTGAAATAACCATCACGTAGGTTTACGATGAATCCTCAATTTTCCAACATTTGCAATTAGTGAAAGAAGTATCACTTGGACCGGAATGTCAAGTACTGACAATGAATACATATTGTGTCAATGAGTTTAAGTTTCAAACCTATCAAGAAGTTTCTAGGTACAAGAAAATAAATAATAGCGGTGTCTACATACAAGTTGATGTTGATGGTACTAGCCGAACTATTGGATATTATGGTGTTATTCATGAGATTATTGAAGTAAGGTATTCAGGTTGGCCTAAAAATAAAATTGTATTCTTTCGGTGTGAGTGGTTGACTCATCACATAGAGGCAAAAAGGTGGACCATCAATATAATATAATTGAAGTTAAGTGCACCAGAAAATACTGAAGTTATGATCCTTTCATATCCATTGCGTAGAGATTGTCTATTGATGAATCGTTATGAAAAGTAAGCCTGTGAGAAGAATTGAAATTGACAATGTCTTAGATGTGGCGTATCAAAATGATGTTGCGATCGGTCAACAATAAGTTAATGTTAAATTGGAAACCACACTAGAACATCCTCAACACATATTAGAAGAAGTATGAGACACTAATTGTTGAGGAAGAAATGTCAGAGAATGAGGAAAATGAATCATTTGATGATGAAGAATGGGACAACTGAGGAGGAAGAATGGGAGAATGATGGAATTGAAACAAGTGAGGAGGAATAGTGTAGAATAAAGCTAGCTAGTATATATATGTAAGTTAGTGTACTTGCTAATTTTATTAAATTTATGATTTTTATATTTATTATACATGTAAATTTGCATACAGATGTCATCAGGAGGTGACAATGATAGATATCGGGAGCATCTTGGAGTTAGCCAAACTAAATAGGCTAAAAAGAAGAAGTCTAGGAGACCCATAGATCCAGAGGATATTGCAGGATCTATTTCTTCTGCGCCAGAGTGTATCAGCCATTAGACACATGTACTTTATGTTCCATTTGGTATGACGGATCCCCGAAAATATTATCCTAATTTTTGTGGACCAGTCGGTGCTTCCTCTACTTCACAGGCATTGCCTTCAGTACACTACGAGGACCTACCTTTACATGCTATTCGTCGACGACGACCCTTATAGACAGGTACTCCATCTCCAACATGTATATCTCCTCAGTTATCTTCCTTGAGAACTAGAGATTCTAGTAGAAAATAGTCAGATGCTATGGCCGATACGCCTCGATTGACTCAGCGTTATGAGCATGTATCAGCCTCAGTTACAGCTACACCTAGTGCAACTCCCGATGATGGGATGCCTCCTCTAGTTCCTGTCCAGAAGGACAAACTTGGTAGAGTGATGATTGAGCCGGATGGATCATCATAATATTATATTGTTTATTTGTTAGTTTATTTTTTTCTTATACTTTAATATATTATTCATGAACTGACATATTTATTATCTATTTTTCATGTGGCATCCGGTAAAAAAATTGTCGAGCCTTCAAAAGAAAGTGTTGGGGGACTCTATACACAAACTTATAACTCCCGGGGGAGATCCCAACGGTATACGCTAGATGATGTTTAATAACTTTAAGGCCTACATTTTTTAGTTAAGTTTAGCATACTTTAATTTTTTACTATATAATTAACGTTATTCAGACTATGTGTACTAAGGAGCCAAGACACAATTAAATCATTTTGACCACATTTGAGAGAAAGGCATCCACCAGACTGTCTACCTAGTTAAAGAAAGTTCGAGATGATGGTGAACGCCTGGATTAGATGTTGCCGCATGTTCATGATAAAGTGGGTATGTATTGGAATACAGACAAGTTTAAGGCAATATCGGACCAAGCCAAAAGTCTAGAGGCAGTCTTAAGGGTAACTTTTTGCATACTGGAGGTGCAAAGTCTGTTGGAACAATTGCAAGAGAGATGGTAAGTTCTAATACAAACTATTAATAAATAATTAGTTGATTCATATATATCGTTATAAATTTAAGTTTTTTATTTATAGGAAAAAAAATTGCACCGGATGTTTCCAAGAAGACTCATGTCAGGACGAAAGTAAATGAGTCGGATCCGGATCTCTAGGTGGAGGAAAGAGTCAAAAAACTTTTGTAAGTTATTTAATATGAATAATATATAATAATAGTGAATTTATTTATGATATGTATATATAGTGATGTCAATTTTTATATTTAATATGAATAATCAGTTCCAGGATTACGTCGTTCAGAATATGGATAGTTCATTTCAAATGACACCTCAACTTTCTACCCAAATTTAGACAAAAAAAGTTATAGGAGGACACACAAACGGTAGAGTCTATGATCTAGTCTCTCGAAATGATGTAAGCCAACTCCATTCAGGCATATAAGGAATTGGATCGTCTAATCAAGCCAAGACCCTTGACAGTGTTCAGATTGTTGCTATGTCGGATCAAATAGCTAAACTTACAGCAACATTGGCAGAGTCGGAGCAAAAACGAGTAGCTGAAAAAGAAAGAATGAGTTCGACCGTTCAGCAAATCAAAGAACAAATGATGAACCTCTCTCGTAGACCTACTACATCGGCTCCCGATGAATCCTACGATGACAGTTTTGATGAAGACAATGATTGTGTAGGAGCCACTCCCTAGCTAATTTACATATGTGGACATATATGCATTTTTTGTAAATTTGAAAATATTTTGAACGAAATTTTGAAAGACTTTATAAGTCTTTAAATTTTGATTTAGATACTTTCAAATGTTATTTTAAGTTTCTCATTTATTGTTGTGTAGATTGTTTATATAATTGTGTGTTTGATTGGGTTGAATTGTATATATAAATTGGATTAAATTAAATTTACACGTGGGCAACAGAAACTACCATAAAAAATTTGCAGAAAAAGTAACGGACAACATGGTTTTGTCCGTTGCTTTTCTAGCTTTTAATTTTTATAAAAACCCAGAAAAGCGAAGGACAACATCGTTTAGTTTGTCTCTTTTCTAGATTTTCAGAAAATAAAATTTGCAGAAAAACGATGGACAGGGTCCTTTTTTCCGTCGCTTTTAAGAGATTTTCAAAAATCATATTTTCATAAAAGCGACAGACTGTAGCATTATGGAAATTAAAAAAAAAAGAAAATAAAAACATAGCGATGGAGTTTGTCACTTTTATTAAAAAACATTCACAATTTCTTTTATCAATTTGCGACGCAGTCCTTCACTTTTTAGCGACGCTCTCCGTCGCTTTTGGTAAAGCATCGAGCTAAAAAGCGACGAACGTAATTGCATCGCATGTCAAAAAGCGACGGACTGCATCGCTTTTGTTCATCTCTTTTTGACAGTTTTGTAGTAGTGTTTCTTACCTTATTTGAAGTATATTTTTTATCTTGAAAGAAAGTCAAAGTATTACTATAAATGCTTTAACTTTTCATGAAAGGATTTTTTTTTTTTAATATTTTGTTTATTCTTTCCTTAGAGGAATAGTCTGGAATCCAATAAATTGAATATACATTTTTCCGTACCAAAAAACACAATAGCATCCACAATATAGTCATTTTAGAGAGACTTCTTTTTATGAAGAGATTTTCTCGCTACATTTTTTATGCTTTTAATTAGTTTTTTAACTATGTAGGTGTTGTTTAACGATTATCAAAACACTATTCCGGTTCAAGTGCCAACAATCACGAGTAGTAATATAACTCAATCAAGTGTTGCGGTTGATTCCCAAGGGAGTGATTTCTAGAATTAGTAGCCAAGTGCGAATTAGTTCGAGTTAGTTATATCTAAAAGACATTATAGTTATGAATGAAATCATCACAAATTAAAGAGTGACACAAGTGTGAATTATCAAAATGGAGGGTTTGCAGTCATTTATCAACTAAAATAGAAAATACACGAAAATACAAGTATAGAGACAGAATTCTTGGGATGTGATAGGATTATGAGATAAGACAAATAACTGGGTAATTGCACTAAGTAGTAAACAAGTGCATATTAGTGAGTAAGCTAGACTTTAGTGGGGTAAACTCTCTCGAAGAAATTTACCCCAAATCAAATTTGTTTCTCTAGAACACCAACAAGTGGAAATTAAGCACAACCTTCGCCTTAGTCCATTCACTCTCTCGATCTTAATGTGTGGAAGAGGGTATATGATTCACTGTCTCGAGTTAAAACCATGACAACCCACTACCACAGACTATCAATTAAATAGTTTTGGTTTCAAAACTTCTCTCTCGAGCAAGCCCAAAACGCTAAGCCAAGATTGTATTTGCAACTACAACCCGGTAAATTCAACAAATGAAAATCACATCTTATACAACAAATAACTATCAACTAGAAATACCCAGCAGTTATATCAACCCATAATCACATATCCACACCCCAAGAATTGAGATTTTAGCTAGACATAGCAAAAAGGAAGAAATTGATACAAAGTGATGTTTCCATCAACTGGGTACGATTGATATTGTCTTTACACAGTTCTACAATAAAGACTCTTCAACACCCACTTCCAATTTCTTGGAATTGGAAATATTCAAATATTAAAAAGTTAAGGAAAAAGTCTTCAACCTTGAAAACTTAAGACAATGTTCATAACTAGATTGATTACTCTCTATTTGATTACTCAATGTCTAGATAGTAAAATAAGAATTTAAAAACATATTTATAGATGTTTAAAATTATGCTGTGAAAGATCAATTGGCGGAATAAGTCGGGATTACCGATACACTCGGCGATCCGTCCTTTTTTATTTGTATTGCCATTTTGCATTCGCCTTTAGCATCCTTGAGGTTATATTACTTTGGGCGATATAAAATTGCATCGCAGAACTGTTCGTCAACGTGCTTTTTATCCTTCAGGTCTTAGCACACTGGAACAAAATGACGGACCAAGGCCATTCATCGACTCCTCTAATGGGTTAGGTGATCCTCAAGACTTCTTTTCTTCGTTCTTCAGATGCCTTATTTCTTTTTGCCCTTGGTTTCCATGCTTTGTTCCTCAGTTCTAATCCCTAAAAATCAAGAATTTATATCAACTTAGTCATGCAAGGATCAATTCTGCACCGAAGATTCAAGTTGTGACTCACCATTACCAAATAATCTCAAGCTCGCTATACTTGCTTCAAATACATGTTCAAGCTCAACAAAAATGTACAAATTCCCTCATTTAAGGAATGATTCCATATTCACACAATGGTTCGCAAATTTAAAGATTCGAAATCCATTTCAACACTCACACTCACAAAGATGAACACAATGCATGATTTTACTTACAAATTTTCATGTATTTTCCGATCAACCTTTGTTTCAACTCACTCAAGATCACAAAGGTCTTTTTAAGGCTTGTAATGGGTCTGACTGTAAAGGTATTGTCATTTAGGCGCAGTGACTTTTATCCTCATGAAATGTGGTACGAACAACACTTCTTTCCCTCTTCTTCATCATTTTTGTTTGTGCTCACAAGTCATCTCATTATTCAATTTCATGGACTGTTGGAAATCCCATTTTCTTTTTCACTTTCATATCTTTATTCCACAACCTTTTGATTCTTATTCTTTTCCTTTTTTAATCAATGGAGAGGTTCAATTTTTCTCAAAATCATGGGTCAAAGGAACTTTTTTGCACTTCTTGATGTACCTTCTCTTTTACCACACCCTAACTTAGGCTTTTGGTATAAGTGGGATATTCAAACTAACCACAACTTCATGAGGATTATGGGTGATGGATAAATAAATGTCATCGTTTCATCAAGTTTCTTCCAATAAAATTTCAAGACTCAAGGGGTGTTGAAGCAACGATCACACATACTCACAAGGTTGGACACAAAAGAGGTATATGTCAAATTGTTTCACACTCTTCAAATTTGCCTAAGATTATATCAAGAGACTGCATCACTTAGTCAACCGGATCAACGAGACTAATTTTAGGTGTCATGCATGGGTCACGGTAAGCTCATCACACAAGGAATTGACACTAAAGTCAAACAAGACTCTACACTTTCACTAGTGTGCAATGTTCATCGCAAGAGACTCAATTCTATACTTGGCTTGTCACAATGAGATGCAAAGAGTTCACATATTGTCTATGAAACTTCATTTGGCCTCATAGTAGCCACACGTTCATCTTTGTTAAATTGAGATCACTATTCAAGTCATCTGTATTGATCGAAACCGATACTCAAATTTGCAAGAGAACAACTACATTCATTCCCAAGCAAGAGGTGGCAAAATTTTTTGCAAGGGTCAAAATCATTTGCAAATAAAAAAAGAGCCACAAACTCAATCATTCACACGATGCAATTACAAACACAAGATAAAGCTTACAACCCAAATATATAGATAAAATATATATTCAAAGAAGATCACATAAAAGGTGGGCCTCACCCCACCACAAATAAGTTCATTTATCCTTAGATGCAAATGAAATAAACATATGCATGCCAAAATAAAGGTAAGACAGAGAGGGAGGTAAATAAGGGTCCTAGCTACTCGCTCTGTCTATCTGGGTAACAATGGATAATGTACTACTGTGAATCTAGAATCAACACCTGGAGTCACCTCAGAAGGAGCAGCAGTTGTACTAGGATCAGTTAAAGGTATATACAACAATAAAGCTTGCACAAATGCATCCACGATGGCCTCCTCAGTCACAGTAAGGCCCTCATATGAAGCTTCCTCAGTCACCTCAATAAACGCCTCATCAGTCTCTGCTTCAGCCTCAGGATCAGTTATCTTCTCTACTCTAACTTCATCTCTGGTGGTAGTTGGAGGCATCTCTGGATCATCTGGAATCTCTACCGTCCTAAAAATCATAGACATGTGGGTAGACTTCAGCGATCCGCATCTCCCTTCAACTCAGCAATAGCGGCCTTTAAGGCCGTCACCTCCTCGGTGACTCCTTGGACACGCTCACCTACCACTATCCTAGCCACTAAGGAATCAATGGTAGCGCTCAATAGTGTCACAGCATCAATCACGGCAGTATGAATCATACCCTGAATGGAGGTCTCGAGTCTGCTAGCCCGACGATCATGAGAATGGGTCAGCTGTCCCATATGGAGTAATGAGGCTTGAGTGAGAGGGGTTTGAGCAGCACCAACAGGTCAAGGAGGCAATGCAACAGCAGCAACATAAGAACCCAGAGTATCAGAAGATACGGCAATAGGGGTACCTGAAGGCCCCGGGGCCGGAGTAGCCTAAGATGCCTCTGCAGGTGTTGTCTCTGTATCTATGACCGGGGGAGAAGTATCCGTCGAGGATGTAGGAATCACTTCCACATCCTTATTCCCATCTCTATGTACCCGAGCTTGTCTGCACAACTCAGTAATTAACATTATGAAGGGAAGAGAGGTATGTCGTTATTTGACACTCATGACCATCTCCTGTGCTATAGTGATCCCTAGATTTATCTTGGTTTCCTCTATGATGCAACTCAGACATGCTTCATTGGCTAGGCGAAGGATCGACTCATTCTGGGATGGCATGATAGTGCTACTGATGAAGCCAAACCAGAACCATGCAACAATGTTAAGATCCTTCTTTTCAATTTGTGCTCCAATTTGCAGCCACGGAGGAGTACCTTCTGATATGAGCAGGTCCAACCATATTTTCATGTTGTCCTGAGTCTTTTATCTAATCATATGTTGGCACTCGTCATCAATGTCAGCGGGGCAATCCAGGACATCATCAATAGCCTCACTATCACATTTGACCTTATTTTCCCGGACAACTACATAATCAACCAGTTTGAATGTTGTTGTTTGCTTCTTCTATTGTGGTATCAAGTCCCCATAAGATGCATAGAACTCTCAGACCCAATTGGGGATATATGGGCCATGTGGCTTGGTGAATATCTGGATATAATGAGCCTTCACACATCTCATAATCGTCATTGGACAGACACTTGACTTGACGTATCAGGACACTTTATCCATTACTAAGTGTCGATAGTCGTTATTCAGTAATATAATCCAACTAAGTGAGTTGGAGTTGAATCCCACAGGGAGTGGTTATGAGAATTAATAGCCACGTAAAAATCAGTTCAAGTAGTCATAACTAAAAGACATTTACGAATGAAAGCATGATAAATTCAAGGGGTGTCACAAGTGTCAATTATCAAAAGGGGGGTTGCATAGCTAATCGTCGATTCAAAACAACAAAAATAGAGAAAACACATGTATAGATACGGGATTATGGGGATGTGATAGAAAAATGGGCTCAAATAAACAACAGGGTCCATGTTATTTACAGTAAATTGCTGTAAATTTGTGACTAAGTATGGAGAAAAGTTTCTCTGGAGCAATTTACCCCAAATCAATTTGGTTTCTCTAGAACACCGATAAGCCGCAATTACGCCCATCCTTCGCCTTAACCCATTCACTCTCTCAAGCTGAATGTGTGAGAGAGGATCTAGGATTAACTCTCTCGAGTTGAATCCACGACAAACCAATAATTATAGGCTATCGATTCAGTAGCTTTGGTCTTAAGAACTCTCCCTCTCGAAAGTCAAAGACACGAAGATGAAATCATATTTGCAATTATAATCCTATTAAGGATAAACATAACTACTAAACGAAATCACATTTAAACAGCAAATTAACTATCAATAAGCAAGACCCAATAGTAAATTCAATCCATATTCACATAATCACACCCCAAGAATTGGGGTTTTAGCTACACATAGTAATGAGATAGAAATCGATACTAAACATTGTTTCCATCAATTGGGTACGATAAAAAATGTCTTTACACAGGTTTACGATAAAGATTCTTCAATACCCACTTCCAATTTCTTGGAGTTGGAAACCTTTAAGTCTTCAAAGCTCAAGAACAATTTCTCCCAAAAACTCCAAGAAATAAATGTAGAATAATCTATTTGAATACACAAAGTCTGAATAATAAAAATCTAATACTAAGGTATAAATCTCAACGAGTATATATTGTTTCCAAAAATTTGTGTTGCGATGGATCACTCGATGTAGTTGATGTACCGTTGTTTTACGGTACTTCCAATGCTTTTTCCTTAAGTTTAGTGTATGTCTAAGGCCTCTTTGTAGTAGTTTTAATGTATTTTATCTTTGTTTGCAGGAAAACTGTCCAAAATGGAAACGTAGAAGACTTTGTTGAAATCAGTGCAGAAGTGGTGACCTACGGAGCCATCAACGGTCCGTTGACCCATCGATGGTCCGTAGGTGGTGATCGTCGACTGAAGATTTAGGCTGCTGAAGAAAGATCGGGGAATTCTGACTAAGTGTGGGGCTACAAAAGGGTTATTGTCCGTCAACTAATCAACAGACCGTCGTGGCAAATCGTTGGTATTAACAGAATGTAGTCCCAGTACCCGAGTTGAAGAAGATTCTAAGTGTGGAGCAACGGAGTCCGTTGACGGACCGTAAGGCTATTGATGGACCGTCGATGGGGTCCGTCGATGGTAACAGAATGATTGAAGAAAATGGTAGCTGAAAGAGTTCAAGTATGGACCGACGGAGGAGTCGACCGTCCGTCGTTCCATCGACGGACCGTCAATGGGGTTGTCGACGGTAGACGCGTTTTGGACAGTGTTTTCCTTAAAAAGAATTCCTTTTATTTTTAGGATTTTATTATTATAAATAGGACTAAAAACCTCTTTTTTAAGGTTAGACTCGTTTATTATTTTTTGAGACTTGTGTTATTGGAAGAAAAACTTGGGTTTTGGAAAATATTTTTACTTTCCGGAATCGTTTCTTACAATATTATTCATTAATTCAAGTGATATTT
The DNA here is from genome assembly GCA_016801875.1 of Solanum sitiens. Taxonomy (NCBI): domain Eukaryota; kingdom Viridiplantae; phylum Streptophyta; class Magnoliopsida; order Solanales; family Solanaceae; genus Solanum; species Solanum sitiens. The sequence goes on from JABWTJ010000390.1 coordinate 491,493, forward strand.
TTTGGGTTTTCTTCAACTTGTTAAAGTAAGTATATGATTTCTTGTTTATTAATCATGAATTGTGTAATACTTAGCATGGGTAACTAAATCCACAACTAGGGTTGTGGGAACCATGGGTAATTAACAAAGTAAAACTAGCTAAAATAACAATTCTAGAATAGTTTCTTGCATGTATTGATAATTCTTTCGTTTAGAAGTCTTGTTAATGGTGGCCAACATTAGAACTCGCCTTGTTGCTACTTGCCGGACCAAGGACGTAGATAATAAGAAAAGAATTATCAACGTAGATTTAGTATACACTATCTAATAGGCTAGTTTCAATTGGTGCGAAGTAGTAACTTAGCCATACATTGAATATGATGCTTAATATGAGGTAAAAGGTAAGGTTTAGTAAAATATACACACGTAGCCGGATCAAAGTGCGGAGTGAAATTCCCTAGTTGCCAGACCAAGGAATTAGGGATACATAACTTACCACTTTGCATGCAAGATTCTAGGAAGGAGTGGTTATAGCTAGGGTTACTGGGTTATAAATGGGGAACACTTAAACCTAGTTTCTCTCATCACTTATAAACATCAAATATTTAACTTGCTACTTGTTTACTTAGAATTAATTAAATACTTTTGTTACACAAAAACCCCCCTTTAATTGTTTATTTTCGGAAAGGACTTGACTAAATAGAAGTAATCGTAGATTAAAGTTAAGTCTAAACCATTTTCCTCGTGGGATAAACCCCAACCTAACATTTGGGTTCTTTACTTGATACGACCGCTTATACTTCTTTAGGGAAGTGTAATTTGAGTGTATCAAATTTTGGCGCCGCTGCCGGGGATAGTGGCTTTTAGATTAACTTTAAGCACATTACCGAATTTTAGTCAATAATTTCCTGATTTTACTTTTTCTTTTTGTTTTTGTCTCTCGCAGGTCTAGCTTTAGTGTATGCCAAGTACACGGAGTCGAGGAGAATCAATACTTCCACTTGATCTAGAACTAAACCGTACACTTCGCAGAATGAACATTCAAAATAATCCTGCTTATATCGAGGATGAGATCAATCCTTAATCTCCCCCGCCAATTGATGCTCATAATCAAGTGATGGTTGATAACCCTGGTGAAGGTAATCCGAGGAGGCAACCTCCTGCCCCACGCCCTCAAGAGTATTATAGGGGAAATGTTAACATCATTGACTCTGATGGGCCACTTGTCCTACCTCCTCTACCACATGGTCATACTTTCGTGGTAACTAGTACCTTTATGCAGATGCTCACCACTAGAGGTCTGTTTTGGGGGCTACCATCTGAGGATCCACATGCTCATATCGCCAAACTGAGGTCGGTGTGTAAGAGTTGTGTAGGGAGGCCTGACTTGGACATGGACGTCATTGGGTTAAGAGTGTTCCCTCTCTCACTGACGGGAGAGGCCGCAATCTGGTTTATTGAGTTGCCCTATAATTCAATATATACTTGGGAGCAGTTGAAGGATGTGTTCCTAGCAAGGTATTACCCGGTTTCTAAAAAGCTCAACCACAAAGATAGGGTGAAAAACTTTGTGGCATTACCAGGGGAATCAATAAGCAGTTCTTGGGATAGGTTCACCTCATTCTTGAGAAGTGCCCCAAACCACTGCATTGATGATGAGTCGCTGAAAGAGTACTTCTATCAGGGGCAAGATGATAACAATAAGGTGGTGCTTGATACTATTGCGGGTGGTTCGTATGGGGAGTGTACTTATGCAGAGATCGCTGAGAAGTTAGAGAAAATCTCCCGAAATAATAACGGTTGGAGCACTAGGAAGTCAGATACTGGGAGAAACACTTTTGCAGTGCAATCTACACACAACCCAGCCGCATATGAGATTCGGGAAGCGATGGCTCAAATGAGAACTGAGCTTGGGTTAGTGTTGAAACATGTTATTGGGGGTGCAAAGAAAGTGAATGCGGTGAATTATTTGACTAAGCCACCACCGCTAATAGATGAATTTTACTATAAGGAGGATTCTTATGTAGTGAATGAGCAGACGGGGGGGTTACGACCGAACGCCCAAGGCTCCAATCAGGAGAATTGGCGCCAAGGTCAAGGAAATCAATGTCGGAACTATGGGAATTACAACCGAGAGGGTCACTATGTTCGTGAAGGAAACTACAACCGCGACAACAACTTCAACCAGAGTAACTAGGGAAACAGAAATGATCAAAGTGGGCCCTATGTTCCACCTCAAAATCGGGAAGTTGCTCCTAGGGATAGTGGAGGTAGTATGGCGCGAGTTAAAGACATGTTGCAAAATATAATGAGGAGGTTTGACGCAAGTGATGAGCATGCCAAAGAATTGAGAGGTGATTTGGCTAACATTGGGCAAAAAGTGGATGCACATGCAGTCACAATCAAGCATCTTGAGATGCAAATGGCCCAATTGTCATCTACTGTGAACCCTCGTCAACCGGGTACTCTTCCTAGCAACACTGTTCAAAATCCAAAGAATGATGGACATTGTATGGCAGTCACTAATCGAGGTGGTAAGCAAACCATAGATCCACCTATGCCGTCTGGCGTAGAAAATAAGATGAGAAGAGAAGATAAGGTAGTAGAAGCTAGTGGTGAGTTGGTAGATGAAGCGGTAAAAGAAGCAGAGAAGCCCCAAAAGGTGACTCTCATTCCAAGACCACCACCACCATTCCCGCAAAGGTTGGTAAAAAATACCGAGGATGATAAATACCGGCGTTTTATTAATATGTTGAAACAACTTTCCATCAATGTTCTTTTGATAGAAGCTCTTGATCAAATGCCCGGTTACACCAAGTTCATGAAATATATGGCCACTAAGAAGAGATTGGTTAGTTTTGAGGATGATGATAGGATGCAACACTGTAGTGCTATTGCTACAAGGTCTCTAGTGCAAAAGAAAGAAGATCTGGGTGCTTTCACTATTCCATGTACAATCGGGCTATTACACTTCGCTAAAGCATTATGTGATCTTGGGGCAAGCATAAATCTCATGTCTCTATCCATGTACAAAAAGTTGGGTTTGGGTGATCCAAAGCCCACTGCGATGCGGCTACTGATGGCCGATCGAACAGTGAAGAGGCCTATTGGGATACTCCACGATGTGTTAGTGAAGGTGGAGTCATTCATATTTCCGGCCGATTTTGTGATTCTTGACTGTGAGGTGGATTTTGAGGTGCCTATTATTCTTGGGAGGCCATTTCTTGCTATCGGTCGCGCCCTGGTTGACATGGAAAAAGGGCAGATGAAGTTTCGGTTAAATAATGAAGAAGTGACTTTTAATATTTGTAGGTCCATGAGGCAGAGTGGTGAGCTCCAATCGGTATCTATGATATCCTACAGAGTTGAGAGTTCGTCAGAGGTCAAATAGAAGAACGTCTTGGTGTTGAGGCACTAGCAGCAGTGATTATGAACTTTGAGAGTGATGGTATTTCAGAGTATGGGTCATTGGTTGCGGCACTTGATCGAGGTGATGTTCGATTCAAACCCAAGAAATTGGAGTTAGATATGATGCATCGTGAGTCTCCACCCGCGAAACAATCTATTGAGGAGGCTCCAAAATTGGAGCTTAAGTCTCTACCACCTCATTTGAGGTATGTATTCTTGGGGAAAGATGACACTTTGCCGGTAATTATTTCATCAAATTTGAAGGTGCATCAAGTAGAGTGTTAGATTGAAGTGTTGAAGAGGTTCAAGAGAGCTATTGGGTGGACTATTGCGGATATTATTGGGATCCCTCCCGGTATTTGTTCACATAAAATCTAACTCATGCCCGATCATAAGCCAAGTATTGAGCACCATATACGTTTAAATCCACCTATGCAAGAGGTAGTGAAGAAGGAAATTATTAAGTGGTTGGATGCCATAGTCATATATCCGATTGATGATAATAGTTGGGTATGCCCTGTTCAGTTTGTGACCAAGAAAGGGGGAATGAATGTGGTCCCTAATGAAAAAAATGAGCTTGTTCCAATGAGGCCGGTGACTGGATGGAGAGTGTGTATGGATTATCGGAAATCGAATGCATGGACTGAGAAGGACGATTTTCCTATGCCCTTCATGGATCAGATGTTGGATAGCTTGCAGGTAAGGGGTGGTATTGTTTTCTTGATGGCTATTCGGGTTACAATCAAATCTCTATTGCACCGAAAGATCAAGAGAAAACTACTTTTACGTGTCCTTATGGAACTTTCGTGTTCAAGAGGATGCCCTTCGAGTTGTGTAATGCACCAGCTACTTTTCAGAGATGTATGATGTCTATATTCTCCGATATGGTGGAGGACACCATTGAGGTATTTATGGATGATTTTTCTATTGTTGGTGACTCATTTGATCATTTTTTGAGTCACTTGTCTGAAGTTCTCAAAAGATGTGAAGAGTGCAACCTTGTGCTAAATTGGGGAAAATGTCACTTTATGGTGAAAGAGGGTATTGTATTGGGACATCGCATCTCAGAGAAGGGTATAGAGGTTGATCGAGCTAAAGTCGGGTGATAGAGAGACTTCCTCCACCCATCTCTGTAAAAGGTGTGAGGAGTTTCCTTGGGCATGTTGGTTTCTATCGGAGGTTCATCAAGGATTTTTCAAAGATTGCACATCCTCTGTGCAAATTACTTGAGAAAGAGTGTAAGTTTTATTTTGATGAATCCTGTCTTAAGGCATTTGGTGAGTTGAAGGAGAAATTGGTGTCTGCGCCCATTATTATTTCCCCGGATTGGAGTAAGCCATTTGAGGTTATATGTGATGCTAGTGGGGTTGCTCTTGGTGTTGTTTTGGGACAAAGAAGGTATAAAATCCTTCACCTCATTTACTATGCCAATAAAGCCCTTAATGAAGCCCAAAAGAACTACACTGTGACTGAACAAGAGCTCCTTGCGGTGGTCTTTGCTTTCGAGAAATTTCGCTCCTATTTGTTTGGCAGAAGAGTTATAGTGCATACTGATCATTCTGCCTTGAGATATTTGATGGCAAAGAAGGATACAAAACCGAGGTTGATTCGTTGGGTATAAATGTTGCAAGAATTTGACTTTGAAGTAAAAGATAGAAAAGGGACCGAAATCAAGTTGCCGATCACTTGTCCAGACTAGAGGATGAATCTATGCGAGAGTTGGGTGAAAAGGCTGAAATTGATGATACTTTCCCTGATGAGCATGTATTTGCCGCTTCTCAAGACTTGATTCCATGGTTCGCTGATTTTGCGAATTACTTGGCTAGTGATATCGTCCCATCGGACTTGTCCTTTCATCAAAGGAAAAAGTTCATGCATGATGTGAAAAAGTTCTTTTGGAATGAGCCATATTTATATAGGAGTTGTGCCGTTGGGCTTATTCGGCATTGTGTGCCGGAAGTTGAGATGTTGAGTGTTTTGGAGGCATGCCACTCCTCGCCTGTGGGTGGGCATCATAGTGGTATCCGGATAGCCCATAAAATCTTGCAATGTGGCACCTATTGGCCAATCATCCACCAAGATGCTCATGAGTTCACCAAGGTATGTGATAGGTGCCAAAGAGATGGAGGTGTTTCTAGACGGCAAGAACTCCCTTTAAATCCCATTCTTGTAATTGAGTTGTTTGATTTGTGGGGTATTGACTTTATGGGCCCCTTTGTGAGTTCTCATGGGATGAAGTATATTCTTGTGGCGGTTGATTATGTGTCAAAATGGGTGGAAGCCATAGCACTTGCAAATAATGAAGGGAAGAGTGTCACCGCGTTCTTGAAAAAGAACATATTTTCCAGATTTGGCACCCCAAGGGCCATTATTACTGATGGGGGATCCCACTTTTGCAACAAGTTGTTCAAAGGGTTGTGGCAGAAATATGGGGTTTGCCACAATGTGGCCACGCCATACCATCCTCAGACTAGTGGGCAAGTTGAGGTGTCAAACCGGGAAATCAAGCAGATTCTGGCAAAAACGGTGAATGCGAGTATAACGGATTGGTCAAGGAGGCTTAATGATGCTCTTTGGGCCTACCGAACAACATACAAGACGCCCATAGGTATGTCTCCATACCAACTTGTATATGGGAAGGCTTGTCACTTGCCGGTTGATTTAGAGAATAAGGCCATGTGGGCAATGAAGAAACTGAAGATGGATTGGAATAAAGCAGCAGAACAAAGGTCTAATGGGTTAAATGAGCTTGATGAGTTTCGCTTGAAGGCATATGAAAGTTCAGCTCTACAAAGAAAATATGAAGAAGTACCATGACCAAAAGATTGAGAAGCGCGATTTTGTCATTAGGGATTTGGTGCTTTTGTTCAACTCTAGGTTGCGCTTGTTTTCGAGCAAACTCAAGTCCAAATGGACTGGTCCATTCTTGATCACCCAAGTTTTCTCTCATGGAGCGGTTGACTTGGACAATAAGGAGGGTGTAAGGTTCAAGGTGAACGGGCAACAAATCAAAATCTACCTAGGGCATGCTGAAAATGCGAATGAAGTGATCGAGCCATACCATCTTGATGAAGTTTGAGTAATCAAGAGTCCTGCGTCGTGCCGCGACGTTAAATCAAGCGCTGATTGGGAGGAAACCCGATATGTATCCTCTAGCCAACAATAGGTTTTTCATGAATTTATAGGCGTAGTTGCATTATTTCTGTTTTTCTTACTTAATATCACGTATGAATTTTCTTTTGCTTTCTTTTTAGAAGTGTTGGCTAATGAGTAGACTAGGGTCAGTGTCTAAAAAGTGTCTAGAAAATACAAAAAGATTAGCTTATTGGGTGTTAAATGTGCAGGGACCAAATCACCAGAAATCTGTAGAGAATTGGTCTGGTGCACTGATCGACGGACCAATCGATGGACCATTGTCCCATCGACGGACCGTCAGTAGGGTCCGTAGATCCCAGTTTTTTTTTTTTTCTAAGTTAGGGCAGAGTTGAGAAATGGTCGATGGACCGTCGATGGACTTACGGTCCATCGACGGGGAATCGTTAGTTCCCCAGACCTATTACCCGACCCGACCCGACCGGCTATATAATGAATTTTTAAACCTATGAGTTACTCCTACCCTTTCAAATACCCTTTCCAACTGTTTCCCTCCCCATTTTCTTTCAACTCCCCCACTCACTCACCCATTAAACACTCTGATTTCCCTCTTCCCCAAATCCCCATCACTCCCAACAGTTTTCTCTCCCAAATTCCCATTGCTTCTGTCTTCCTTCTGGTCGGTGTTCAAAGTTTGGCTCGGTGTGGTTTCGTATACAAATTCATCTTCCCTTTCACTCCACTACAGTACACAGGTATGTCATTCTGATCTTCTCAATGAATTATCGTTCATTTCCATGCTCAATTAATGTCATACGTATGTGAGTATTAACTTTGGGACAAAATTGCATGCTTAAATTGTTGAAACTAAGTTCCTAGTCCCTTCGAATAATGAATAGTGAATGGGTTGGGGGTTTATGGTCGAAATGTAATGTGTTTTGAGTGTTGTGTTTCTGAATTAGGGTTTGATCCTTTAGAATCTAGGTTTGAAATTACGATAATCCATGCCCTAGAAATGACAAAATAGTTTGTTACATGCTAGATGAACTTAATGAATCTTAGTGTGCTTAAATATTGTTCTTTGGGGTAGCAACCATGGCTTACCAAAAATTTGTATGACCAACAGTACGAGACCCCATCTACGGACCGTCGGTTAATCGACGGACTGTCGATGGGGTACGTCAATAGCCACTCCCCATATTTTCCTAACTCTGGAATGACGGACGTGGTCTACGGTCCGTCGGTTGATCGACTGTCCGTCCTGCACGTCCGTCGTCTTTAACAGAACCCTGTTGGCTGACGGTTCCTAGATTTTAGTCTATGTGTCTACCCATGGGAGTGGTCGACGGTCCGTCGTTGATCGACGGACCGTCCTGCAAGTCCGTCATCCTTAATAGAAACTTTGCATGTCCAGCATTTTAAATTTGTTCTAAGTGTCCACTGACAGTCTAGGTCTACGGTCCGTCGGTGGCTCGACGGACCGTCCTACAGGTCCGTCGTCTCTAATAAAACTTGTGTTTCAGAAATTCCAAATTTTTTTTAGTAAGTGTACATCGACGGACACCACTGACGAACCGTCATTCCATCGACGGACCGTCAGCAGTGCCCGTCAGTCAGTTCAGCAGTTTTGAACTGGACTGTGTTTTGTGTTTCACAGTTTGGTCTTACTTCTCTTGGGTGTGTCAGATGTTTACAATGAAACTAATAACTCTCCTTTGCAGGTACCAATGGCCCCCAAGCAAGACTTAGTCTACTCTCGAGGACGTTCCAAGTCTGTCGCCCCTTTCTGCCGGTTGATGATTGGCTCGTCCGATGATGAACACAACCTTGAATACGTGCCACCAGGCACCCAGACACCGTCACGTGCTGCTAGGACCTCTCGGAGCACGCCCAAGAGGGTGGCGTCCAGCGTAGTCACTGCCTCCCAGTCTGATGATGAGCGCACACTGATCGGCACACCGTCTGGGTCTGCTGCAGTTTCTGAGGAAGCGTCGGGCTCTGCGGAGGCTTCCGGTTCTGAGGAAGCGTCATCTTCACATGGTACCAATGCTCCAGCTACATCGATCCACTCTGCCTCGTCTGATGAGGCTGACAGTGTGGATTCTACTCCAGCACCCCTGACCAACGTCCCCACACCGGTTGCTGATTAGCCCAACCGGTGGTGTGTCAAGGGCCAATACCAGGTGTACAGGGATGCCAAGCTGCTCAACGATAGGGGGTCATGACTCGGACTCTTACAGTCGAGCAGCGAGTTCTTACAGGGAGTCTTCACTCTGTCCCTGATGCACACGCTCTTTTCACCCGCCATCGGCTAGAGTGGATGGCTCGGAGTGTTGGACGCTACAGCGAGGAGGTGGTGCGAGAGTTCTACGCTTCTTATGTAGCGACTCTCAGATCTTTTATTGATAGGCGGTCTAATCCCACTAAACAGACACCACTTGATCATCTTCGAGTCCGTGTCCATTGGGTAGACATCTCCTTACCTACTCTTCCCCGGTTCTTATACGGCGCTGACATAGATGCTACCAGGGAGCTCTTTACCCCCGAGTTTTACTATCGGTGGAAGCTAATTATGGAGGGCCATTTTCAGCATAATCTGGGGCTGAGAGAGACCAACAAGAGGTGGATAGCATAGCACATTTCTGTGAATGGCGAGGGTGCAGATTTGGTGTTGGAGCCCAGAGGGGTCATCAAGAAGGCCAACCTTATATTCACGGCCAAATTTATCTAGTTATTGTTCCGTCACTGCTTATCCCCCACTGCTGCTGACAACATTATTACATGGGATAGGGCAGTATTGGTAACTGCTTTGGTTGTTGGGTTCGACGTGGACATTCCGAGACTGTTGCTGTCAGTCATTCATGAGAGGGCCTTTAAGGCCACCACCACTTACCCTTTCCGCTGCTTGATTTTTGAGTTATGCAGGTCTGCTGGAGTGCCCATATGGAACATTGATGTTCTGAGGACTCCCACTGGGGTAGTTGATATCGGTCTCATCCGGGATGAGGCCAAAGAGGTGGTACCCAACAGAGGGCCCAGAGTGGAGGTGCAGTCGCTAGGTGAGAACTTGGAGGACACGGTAGAGGAAGCCCGAAGGGCTGATCACGATACATCAGAGCCTACCGACAACACCCCAGTTGAGTCTATCCCGGATACTAGCACAGCTCTAAGCTCCTCCCGCTCCACCCCATCTGCAACACTGGTCCCGATCGTTAGGGTCCAGAAGTTAGAGGCTTAAATGTACACACTTCTACATTATATCCAGCCTTGGATGCAGAAGTCCATTGCTGAGGCGGAGGAGCGGATCGAGAGGAAGATGGCCCAGAAGACTGAGCAGAAGATTCTGGCGGTCCACCAGCGCGTTGATGCCTTTGAGTTGAGGGTGCTCTCCCGGCCAGCCCCTACTGTAGATTTGATGACTCTCCAGGCTGCTATGGCGAGTCTGAGGGCAGATATGTATGCCATTATGGAGGCCCGGGTTCTCGAGTCTGAGGCCCCATCTGCGGAGCCTGCTGAGGATATGGTGTTGGCTGCACTTTTCCAGACCACTGCTGCGCCACCGCCTCCACCACGTGAGCATACAAAGAGGCACCGATCCAGAGAGGATGATGAGACCCGAGCTAGGAAGAGAGAGCGTCTTGAGTTGGAGGCTGCGAGGAGAGCCTTGATGATTGATGAGGAGGCTCGACAGATGAGGGCTCAAGAGGTGGCTGCTGGGGCGTCTAGCTCCAGGATTGTTGATACTGAGAGGAGCACTACTGAGGGTGTTGTCATTGCTGCGAACACTACTGATGGTGTCCCTACTTCTGAGGGAGCGGGTTCCGGAATCAGAACCATCCAGCTTGTTGATCATCGGCGCTATGCGCCTTAGGTTTGCTTCACCCACCACCCTGTTTCATATTTCTTATGCATTGGGGACAATTGCATGTTTTTTTTGTTGGGGGTGGGGTAAATGGAAAGTGAGTGCTAGGGTGAAGTCTGAGTAGCCCAACTCATGATCCTCTCTTGGGGTTTTTTTGCCTGTGTTCTTTTCCCCCAAGAGACTTATTATTTTACTGTTGAACCGGCATGTTATTACCTTGTACAAAGTATGTGTGAAATCTGAAGCATGATGGCTAAATAAAATGATATCCTGTTTTAAAGAAAATGCTTGCATGATTAGGCATACTGAATGATGAATGTGTGGCTCTAAGCATGACATAGAGATAAACCACTACATAACTCTCAATCTAAAGCTCGAACTAGGTGTCTGATAATCTGGTAGGGTAATGAGGTGTTAAGTGAGTGTGAGGAAAGTTTAATAGTCCACCGTTGGTACTGAGCTAGAACTTGCCCGGTTAGTCCTGCTAAAAGTAATCTGTGTTAGAAAATTAGGAAAGGATCATAGGCCCTTGTTCAAGATAGTCAATATTTAGCCTAAATAGAAGAAAACCAAATGAAATTAATCCCTTCTTGATCCAAATGATTTGAGCTTAAAATGGACCTTTCTTTTCTACCCCAACTTATCTTTTCTGGGTACAATGTGATGGCCCTGGTCCCTCCTTTGACATGCGCACCTCAGCTTATGCCAAAATCATAAGTTGAGGATGGCTAATGCAGAAACTAATCTCGTCTTGGCCCTGACCCAACTTTGGGTATTGTGTACCTTAACTCATGGCAAAGCCATGAGTTGAGGGTGGCTATTATGAGGAATATTCCGGAAAGTGGGGTTGAAAGAGTAAAAAAAAAGAGAAAGAAGAAAAGAAAAGTGACTCAAGCAAAGTTGAAATCAAGTGAAAAATTTGAACATTTGAAAATAAAAAAAATAAAAGAAGAGTCATTTACACAAAAGGAGAAAGAAAGGAGAAAAGCAAGGCAAAGAATAGAAGAATATGAAGAGTAGGGCGTAATAAACGATGAAAAGGTAGAACGCTTAGCCATTATGTCAAGGAGGGCAACAAGTCACTAAAACGCATCCAAATGTACCCTACCTGACCCTGAGCCTACGTTACAAGCTAATAAAGTCCTATCGTGATCCTGAGATTCTAATATGGTGAACTTAAAGCAGTGAAAATAAGGGAAAGCCTATGGCTACAAGTATCAATGAGGTGAGAAGTTGTTCTGAGAGTGAGTGTTGAAAAATAATCCTTATACTCAAACTGAAATCAATGTGTGAAAAATGAGGATATTGTTTTTGAAGTAATGACACTAGTCGCAATACTGGAAAATTGGCACCTTGGTGAGAGATAAAAGAGGAGAGGTGTCGGTGCGTGGTGAGTCTGTGTCATGGTCTGATCCACATGAGCGAGCCTAATAGTGATATCATGCATGAACATAATGAAAATAATCGGGATTGATAGCCAGATGATTGTAAAAGCTAAAATAAGGATACTTTTGTACAAAGTTGTTTTGGTGAGTCATAGTGCGTCGCTTGAGGACAAACAACGAATTTAAGTTGAGGGTGTTGATGTACCGTGGTTTTACGGTACTTCCAATGCTTTTTCCTTAAGATTAGTGTATGTCTAAGGCCTCTTTGTAGTAGTTTTAATGCATTTTTATCTTTGTTTGTAGGAAATGTGTCAAAAATGGAAACGTAGAAGAATGTGATGAAATCAGTGCAGAAGTGGTGACGTAAGGAGCCATCGACGGTCCGTAGGTGGTGACCGTCGACTGAAGATTTAGGCTGCTGAAGAAAGATCGGGGAATTCTGACTAAGTGTGGGGCTACGGAAGGGTTGACGATCCGTCAACTCATCGACGAACCGTCCTGGCAAACCGTTGGTGTTAACAGAATATAGTCCCAATACCCGAGTTGAAGAAGATTCTAAGTGTGGAGCGACGGAGTCCATTGACGGACCATAAGGCCATTGATGGACCGTCGATGGGGTCCGTCGATGGTAACAGAATGATTGAAGAAAATGGAAGCTGAAAAGAGTTCAAGTATGGACCGACGGAGGAGTCGACGGTCCGTCGATCTAGTAGAGTCGTCGACGGCAGACGCGTTTTGGACAGAGTTTTCCTTAAATAGAATTCCTTTTATTTTTAGGATTTTATTATTATAAATACGACTAAAAACCTCGTTTTGAGGTTAGACTCGTTTATTATTTTTTGAGACTTGTGTTATTGGAAGAAAAACTTGGGTTTTGGAAAATATTTATACTTATCGGAATCGTTTCTTACAATATATTCATTAATTCAAGTGATATTTTTTGGGTTTTCTTCAACTTATTAAAGTAAGTATATGATTTCTTGTTTATTAATCATGAATTGTGTAATACTTAGCATGGGTAACTAAATCCACAACTAGGGTTGTGGGAACCATGGGTAATTAACAAAGTAAAACTAGCTAAAATAACAATTCTAGAATAGTTTCTTGCATGTATTGATAATTCTTTCGTTTAGAAGTCTTTTTAATGGTGGTCAACATTAGAACTCGCCTTGTTGCTACTTGCCGAACCAAGGAGGTAGATAATAAGAAAAGAATTATCAACGTAGATTTAGTATACACTATCTAATAGGCTAGTTTCAATTGGTACGAAGTAGTAACTTAGCCATACATTGAATATGTATGAGGTAAAAGGTAAGGTTTAGTAAAGAATACACACGTACCCAGACCAAAGTGCGGAGTGAAATTCCCTAGTTGCAGGACCAAGGAATTAGGGGTACATAACTTACTACTTTGCATGCAAGATACTAGGAAAGAGTTGTTATAACTAGGGTTACTGCGTTATGAACCTATGGGGAACACTTACACCCTAGTTTCTCTCATCACTTGATAAACATCAAATATTTTAACTTGCTACTTGTTTACTTAGAATTAATTAAATACTTTTGTTACACAAAAACCCCCTTTAATTGTTTGTTTTCGGAAAGGACTTGACTAAATAGAAGTAATCGTAGATTAAAGTTAAGTCTAAACCATTTTCCTCGTGGGATCAACCCCAACCTAACATTTTGGTTCTTTACTTGATACGATCGCTTATACTTCTTTAGGGAAGTGTAATTTGAGCGTATCAGCACTTAGTCGGGATCGCCAGTCAACTCGGCGATCCGCCCTTTGGTATATTTCATCACCATTTTGCTTTAGCCTTCAAAATCTTTGCATTCCGTATCATAGGGTGATCTAGAACTGCTTCGTGGAATTGCTCAGTGAAACGCCGACTACTACTTTTCACCACTGACTTGATCTTTTTCATCAGGGCTCAGCACACCGGAACATTAGGTGAGAATAAGGCCATTTGGCGACTCGCCTAATGGACTAGGCAATCCTCAAGCCGTCTTTTCTTCATTCTTTCAACTTCCTTGTTCCTTTTTGCTCAATTGCGTCCATGTTTTGTCTTCAAGTCTAAATACTTGAAACTTAAGGTTTTTCATCTATTGTTGAGAAAAAATATATATTTGAGGACACTAAATCTACCAGAATATAGCCCTAAATTAGTCCAAATTGTGGACTCATCAACACATCCAACTTAAATTTTTGCTTGTCCTCAAGTGAAACTCAAGTTCAACAGCTAAAAAAGAATGTCTCAAATAGTACTACACTAGACTCAATAATTAATGTACACAACAAGACAAGACTCAATAATTAATGTACACAACAAGACACAACTTGCTTATGCAAGGATCAATTGTATACTCAAAGACTCAAGTTGTGACACACTGATGTACCGTGGTTTCACGGTATTTCTAATACTTTTTCCTTAAGTTTAGTGTGTGTCGAGAGCCTTTTTGTGTTGATTTTGATATAAGTTTCTTTTTGTTTGCAGAAAATCTGTCCAAGATGAACGCGGGAGTTTTTGAGAAAGAATTGCAGAAGAGACCACCTACGGACCCTATGACGGTCCGTCGCGGCTGTGACGGTCTGTAGGTGGCACCGTAGTGAAGTGAGAAGTTGCTGAAGGAAAGTTGGGGAAGTCTGACAAGTGTGGGATTACGGAAGTCCATGACGGACCGTCACAGCTACGACAGTCCGTCCTGCATGTTCGTCGTAATTATCAGAGAGTAATCCCAGTACCCAAAATTCCAAAGTTCAAGTGTTTTGGAACGAAGACCCTCGATGGGCCGTCGTGCTTGCAACGGTCCGTCATACCTGTCCGTCGAGGGGAATGAAGAAAGCAACATGAGAAGATGTGAAGTATGGCACGACGGAGGCTATGACGGTCCGTCGTGTCCATGACGGTCCGTCACGTGGTCCGTCGAGCCAGACGCGTTTGGACAGATTTTTAGTAAATAGAATCCTTATTTGATTAGGTTTTGTTTTTCTTATAAATAGTTGGAAAAACCTTATTTTTGGGGTTAGACTTTCTGGATAATTTTTAGTTTATAGTTCTTCAATTATATTATTAAACTCTCGATTTTGGGAATTAAGATATTTTCTGGGAATTGATTGTTGTGGATTTCGTTGATTAATCAAGTTAAACTCTGGGAAATTATTCGTTTTCATAAAAGTAAGTGCATGAACTCTTCCATTAACGATATGAATTGTGTAATTACGAACATGGGTAACTAAACCTCATAACTAGGGTTGTGGGAACCATGGGTGAATAACAAGGTAGTAATCTAATTCAATAACAATTCTAAAGTGGTGTCTTGCATGTATTGATAATTCTTTCGTTTAGAATTCTTTTTAACGGTGGTCAACGTTAGAACTCGCCTTATTGCTACTTGCCGGACCAAGGAGGTAGATAATAGGAAAAGAATTATCAACATAGATTTAGTGTAGACTATCTAATAGACTAGTATTGGTTGGTACGAGTTAATAGCTTAGTCAAATACCGAATACGATGTTTAATATGAGGTAAAGATAAGGGTTAGTATAGCAACACACGTAGCCGGACCAAGGTGCGGAGTGAAATTCTCTAGATGCCGGACCAAGGATTTAGAGATACATAACTTATCACTTTACATGCAAGATATCAGGATAGAGCTGTTATAGTTAGATTTACCAAGTTAGGAACCTGTGGGGAACACTAAAACCCTAGTTACTTTTATAATTTGATTAAACTCTGAAAGTTAAATTTGTTAGTTGTTCATTCTTATTTAGTTAATTATTTTCATTAATGTAGAAATAAAACCCCCCTTTTTGTCTTTTGGTTTATTGGAAAACAGTTGGCTAAATAATAGTAATAATAAAATAAAGTTAAGTCTGAACTATTTTCCTTGTGGGATCGATCCCAACCTCATTAGTTGGGTTCTTTACTTGATACGACCGCTTTACTTCTTATTTGAGAAGTAAGTTTGAGCGTATCAAATTTTGGCGCCGCTGCCGGGGAAAGTAGCTTTTAGATTAACTTAAATTTATTACTAAAATTTAGTAAATATTTTCCTGATTTTACTTTTTCTGGGGTTTTTGATTTTGCCAAGTTTGACGTCCTTGTATGCCAAATACACGGAGAGGAAGAGAACCCTTGTTTCCCTACGATCACGAGTTAGAGCGTACACTATGCAAAATGAATCGAAACTTGGGTATAAATGATGATGATCCAAACCTGAACATCCCAGCTCCGGTTGATGCTCATGGTCGATTATTACCTGATGATCCTGATCAAGGTGCACAAAGGGGACATAATCCCGCTCCATGTCCTCAAGAATACTACAGAGGGTATGACAATATTGCAGATTCTGATGGGCCACTTGTCTTGCCCCCTCTACCAGAAGGTCACACCTTTGTAGTCACTAGTAGTCTAATTCAAATGCTCACGGCTAGAGGTTTGTTTTCAGGACTACCGTCTGAGGACCCACATGCCCATATAGCTAAGGTGAGGGCAGTGTGTAAAAGCTGTGTAAGGAGGCCTGATTTGAATTTGGATGTAATAGGGCTAAGAGTATTTCCTCTCTCACTGACGGGAGAGGCTGCCATTTGGTTCACTGAGCTCCCTTATAACTCAATTTTCACTTGGAACGAATTGAGGGACGTTTTCTTAGCACGTTACTATCCGGTCTCCAAGAAACTAAATCACAAAGACAAAGTTAACAACTTTGTGGCACTACCAGGAGAGTC
Source organism: Solanum sitiens (assembly GCA_016801875.1). Lineage (NCBI taxonomy): Eukaryota > Viridiplantae > Streptophyta > Magnoliopsida > Solanales > Solanaceae > Solanum > Solanum sitiens. The sequence goes on from JABWTJ010000390.1 coordinate 507,951, forward strand.
AGTTAGTAGTTCATGGGATAGGTTCACTTCATTTCTGCGAAGTGTCCCCAATCACCACATAGATGATGAGTCACTGAAAGAATACTTCTACCGGGGACAGGATGATAATAATAAAGCGGTATTGGATACTATAGCAGGTGGTTCTTATGGGGAGTGTCCCTATGCTGAAATTGCCGAAAAATTAGAGAAAATCTCCCGGAATAATAAAGCATGGTACTAGGAAGACAGATACTGGGAGAAATACTTTTGCAGTGCAATCCACACACAATCCAGCCACAGATGAGATTCGTGAAGAGATGGCACAGATGAGAACTGAGCTTGGGTTAGTGTTAAAACATGTCACTGGGGGTGCAGAAAAGATAAACGCAATGAACTACTTGTCTAAACCACCACCACCAACTGATGAATATTATTATGAGGAAGATTCTTATGCAGTAAATGATCAGACGGGGGGTTTCCGACCAAATTCCCAAGGCTCCAATCAGGAGAATTGGCGCCAAGGTCAAGGAAATCAAGGTCGGAACTATGGTAACTACAACCGCGAGGGTAATTATGTTCGTGATGGAAATTACAACCGCGACAACAACTTCAACAGGGGTAACTATGGTAACAGAAATGAGAGGAGTGGGCCCTATGTTCCTCCTCAAAATCGTGAAGTTGCTCCTAGGGATGGTGGAGGTAGTATGGCGCGAGTTGAGGATATGTTGCACAAGATGATGAGGAGGTTCGATGCTAGTGATGACCACACCAAAGAGTTAAGGAGTGATGTAGCAGGTATTGGACAGAAAGTTGATACACATGCCATATCAATAAAGCAGCTTGAATTGCAAATGGCTCAATTATCTGCAACTGTGAACACACGGCAACCGGGCACTCTTCCTAGCAACACTGTCCAAAATCCGAAAAATGATGGACACTGTATGGCAATTACTACTCATGGCGGTAAACAAACTATTGACCCACCTATGCCGTCTATTGTGGAAAAGGTGATGAAAGATAATGATGAAGTGGTAGAGGTTAGTGATGAAGTAGAAGATAACACTGAGAAAGTTGCTGAAGTGCCTTAAAAGGTAACTCCCATGCCTAGACCTCCACCCCCCTTTCCTCAAAGATTAGTGAAAAAGACCGAGGATGGCAAATTTTGGCGTTTTATAACAATGTTGAAGCAACTTTCTATCAATGTTCCTTTGGTAGAAGCTCTTGAACAAATGCCCGGTTATGCCAAGTTTATGAAAGATTTGGTTACAAAGAAAAAATCGGTCACTTTTGAGGATGATGACAGAATGCAGCATTGTAGTGCTATTGCTACAAGGTCTTTAGTGCAAAAGAAAGAAGTTCCGGGTGCATTTACTATTCCTTGTACAATCGGGTTATTACATTTTGCGAAAGCATTATGTGATCTGGGGGCAAGCATAAATCTCATGCCCCTCTCGATTTACAAGAAGTTGGGATTGGGTGACCCAAAGCCCACTGCGATGCGGCTACTGATGGCCGATCGAACAGTAAAAAGGCCTATAGGGATACTCCATGATGTGCTAGTAAAAGTGGAGTCGTTCATATTTCCAGCAGATTTTGTCATTCTTGATTGTGAAGTCGATTTTGAGGTGCCTATTATTCTTGGGAGGCCATTCCTTGCTACGGGTAGAGCTTTAGTTGATATGGAAAAAGGGCAGATGAAATTTCGGTTGAACAATGAAGAAGTGACTTTCAACATTTGTAGGTCCATGCGGCAGAGTGGTGAGCTCCAATCGGTATCTTCCATATCCTACAATGTTGGTGAATCATCCAAGACACAAATAGAAGAACGGCTAGGTGTAGAAGCACTGGCGGCAGTGATAATGAATCTTGATAATGAAGGCATTGAAGAATATATGTCATTAGTCGCTGCCCTTGATCGTGGTAATGTCCGGTTTAAACCGAAGAAATATGAGCTAGACATGAAGAATCGCGAGTCTCCACCCGCTAAACCATCCATAGAGGAGGCTCCAAAGCTAGAACTAAAAGCTCTCCCACCTCATCTAAGGTATGAATTCTTAGGAAACGGTGACACATTACCGGTAATCATAGCATCAGATCTAAATGAACAACAAGTTGAGAGTTTGGTTAAAGTGCTAAAAAGGTTCAAAAGAGCTATTGGGTGGACCATTGCGGACATTATTGGGATCCCTCCTGGTATTTGTTCTCATAAAATCCAACTCATGCCCGATCATAAGCCAAGTATTGAGCACCAGAGACGCTTAAATCCACCTATGCAAGAGGTCGTGAAGAAGGAAATCATAAAGTGGTTGGATGCAGGAGTAATTTATCCAATCGCCGATAGTAGTTGGGTATGCCTTGTTCAGTGTGTACCTAAGAAAGGGGGAATGACTGTGGTCCCCAATGAAAAAAATGAACTGGTTCCAATGAGGCCGGTGACTGGATGGAGGGTGTGTATGGATTACCGGAAATTAAATGCATGGACCGAAAAGGACCATTTTCCCATCCCCTTCATGGATCAGATGTTGGATAGACTCGCCGAAAAAGGGTGGTACTGTTTTCTTGATGGTTATTCAGGGTATAATCAGATCTCTATTGCACCAGAAGATCAAGAGAAGACCACTTTTACCTGTCCATATGGGACCTTTGCGTTCAAGAGAATGCCGTTTGGGTTGTGCAATGCACCCGCCACATTTCAGAGATGTATGATGTCTATATTCTCCGACATGGTGGAAGATACTATTGAGGTCTTTATGGATGATTTTTCAGTGGTTGGTGAATCTGTCGAGCAATGTTTGAGCCATTTGTCTGAGGTTCTTAAGAGATGTGAAGATTGCAATTTAGTTCTCAATTGGGAAAAATGCCACTTCATGGTCAAAGAAGGTATTGTTTTGGGCCATCGTATTTCAGAAAAGGGCATAGAAGTTGATCGAGCCAAAGTCGAGGTGATAGAGAAACTTCCTCCACCTATCTCTGTAAAAGGTGTGAGAAGCTTTCTTGGGCATGCAGGGTTTTACAGGAGATTCATCAAAGATTTCTCGAAAATTGCACATCCATTGTGCAAACTGTTGGAGAAAGATTGTAAGTTTTCTTTTGATGAATCCTGTCTGAAAGCATTCGGCGATCTCAAAGAAAAACTGGTATCTGCACCTATCATTATTTCTCCAGATTGGAACAGTCCATTTGAGGTAATGTGTGATGCGAGTGGGGTTGCCCTTGGTGTGGTATTGGGACAAAGAAGGGACAAAATCCTTCATCCTATTTACTATGCTAGTAAAGCCCTCAATGAAGCTCAGAAGAACTATACAGTCACTGAACAAGAGCTCCTTGCCGTAGTATTTGCTTTTGAAAAATTTCGCTCCTATTTGCTAGGTACTAGAGTCATAGTGCATACTGACCATTCAGCCCTGAGATATTTGATGGCGAATAAGGACGCGAAACCAAGGTTAATTCGTTGGGTATTACTACTGTAAGAATTTGACTTTGAGGTAAGGGATAGAAAAGGGACCGAAAATCAAGTTGCTGATCACTTGTCCCGTTTAGAAGATAAAGCTATGAGAGAGTTGGGGGATAAGACTGATATTGATGACACGTTCCCCGATGAGCATGTATTGGCTGCCTCACAAGACCTGATTCCGTGGTTTACAGATTTTGCGAACTACCTAGCTAGTGACCTTGTTCCATCGGACTTGTCTTTTCATCAAAGGAAAAAGTTCATGTACGATGTGAAGAAATTATTTTGGGATGAACCATACTTATACAGGAGTTGTGCTGATGGGCTTATTCGGCGTTGTGTGCCAGAAGTCGAGATGTTGAGTATTTTAGAGGCATGCCATTCCTCACCCTTTGGTGGACATCATAGTGGTGTCCGGACTGCTCACAAAATCTTACAAAGTGGTTACTATTGGCCAACTATTCATCAAGATGCTCATGAGTTCGCCAAAGCATGTGATAGATGTCAAAGAGATGGCGGCATTTCAAGAAAGCAAGAGCTCCCTCTAAACCCCATTCTTGTAATTGAGCTATTTGATGTTTAGGGTATTGACTTTATGGGTCCGTTTGTGAGTTCTCATGGAATGAAGTATATTTTAGTAGCAGTGGATTATGTATCCAAGTGGGTGGAAGCTATCGCCCTCGCAAACAATGAAGGGAAGAGTGTCACTGCATTCTTGAAAAAGAATATATTTTCTCGATTTGGTACCCCACGGGCAATTATTAGTGATGGGGGATCCCACTTTTGCAACAAATTGTTCAAGGGATTATTGGAGAAATATGGGGTTCGCCATAATGTGGCCACTCCTTACCATCCTCAAACTAGTGGGCAAGTTGAAGTATCAAATAGGGAAATCAAACAGATTTTGTCGAAAACAGTGAACGCTAGTAGAACAGATTGGTCAAGGAGGCTTGATGATGCTCTTTGGGCTTACCGGACAGCGTATAAGACTCCCATAGGTATGTCACCATACCAACTAGTATATGGGAAAGCATGTCATCTTCCGGTTGAATTAGAGCATAAAGCCATGTGGGCTATGAAGAAGCTAAAAATGGACTGGAACGAAGCTGCAGAACAACGATTAAATGGGTTAAATGAACTCGATGAATTTTGCCTTAAGGCTTATGAAAGCTCAGCCCTCTACAAAGAGAAGATGAAGAAGTACCATGACCTAAAAATTGAGAAACGAGAGTTTATGATTGGGGATTCGGTGCTTTTATTCAACTCTAGATTGCGCTTGTTTCCGGGCAAGCTAAAGTCTAAATGGACTGGACCGTACTTGATCACCAAATTATTCCCTCATGGAGCAGTTGAGTTGGAAAACAAGGAAGGTGTGCGGTTTAAGGTGAACGGACAACGTCTCAAAATCTATATTGGTCATGTGGAATCGGCGAATGAGGTGGTTGAGGCATATCATCTTGATGAAGTCTGAGTAATCAAGTGTCCTCAGTCGTGCCGCGACGTTAAATCAGGCACTGGTTGGGAGGCAACCCAATAGTTATCATCTAACCACTTTTATAATTTTTTTTGTTTCTCTTTCTAGTAACGGTAGCATTTTTTATTAATGGGTTGTAAATTTTCAGGTAGCACATCTACAGGAAGTTCTGTAGACAAGTTACTCTACATCAGTCACTGACGGATACGTCGACGGACCATCACGACTGCGACGGACCGTCGCATGACTCCGTCGTGCCAGGTACGCTCTCTTGTATTTTTGAAGAATTAGGGCACAGGCGACGGACCGTGTGACGGACCGTCACAACTGCGATGGACCGTCATCGGGGTTCCGTTACGCCATTACTCGGCTACCCGACCCGACCCGTCTAAAGCATTTTAAAAGTTTAAAACGTTTTAAACCCCCCCACCCCTTCATTATCAGTTTCATTTAATCTTCCCTCCATTTTCTCCCCTTCCAACTTCACTCTCTTCCCAAATTCCCTATCTTCTCCCATTTTTCATCCCAAAATTTTCCCTCTTGGTCGGAATCTGCTGCAGTGAGTCTTAGTCTTCTAACTTGAGTGCCATAAATTGTGCATTATTGTCTCCTCTTCCAAGGTATGTATTCCTGAAACTCTACCCTTTACTATTTTTGGTTGTTTTACTGTTTTTCCCTATAAATTGCATATGGGTTTCTGTTTTTGCCTAGATATTATCTAACTTAGGTCTTTAATTCCACAAAATGCCTGGACAATACTAGAGAAATTAGGGCTTTAAACTTGCCAATTTGATAGGGCTTTAAACTTGTCCATTAGGGTTCTAATCTGTATTAGAACATTGTTGGGTTGTCGTTTCGACTCACATGGGGTAAATTTGGCACCCCTCAGTTCTGTCTCTGTTTGACAGCACGACAATCCGATAACGGACCGTCATACCCACGACGGTCCGTTCTGCACAACCGTCGTGACGGTCAGAGACCCCTATCCTAAGGGTCTCAACACTTTTTCCAAGTGTCCACTGACGGAAACATGTGACGGACCGTCATACCCACGACGGTCCGTCCTGCAAAACCGTCGTGATGGTTAGAGACCCCTATCCTAAGGGTCTCAACACTTTTTCTAAGTGTCCACTGACGGACACATGTGACGGACCGTCATACCCACGACGGTCCGTCCTGCACAACCGTCGTGACGGTCAGAGACCCCTGTCCTAAGGGTCTCAACACTTTTTCTAAGTGTCCACTGACGGACACATGTGATGGACCGTCATACCCACGACGGTCCGTCCTGCACAACCGTTGTGACGGTCAGAGACCCCTATCCTAAGGGTCTCAACACTTTTTCTAAGTGTCCACTGACTGACACATGTGACGGACCGTCATACCCACGACGGTCCGTCCTGCACAACCGTTGTGAAGGTCAGAGACCCCTGTCCTAAGGGTCTCAACACTTTTTCTAAGTGTCCACTGACGGACACATATGACGGACCGTCATACCTACGACGGTCCGTCCTGCATAACCGTCGTATCGGTCAGAGACCCCTGTCCTAAGGGTCTCAACTCTTTTTCCAAGTGTCCACTGACGGACACATATGACGGACCGTCATACCCACGACGGTCCGTCCTGCATAACCGTCGTATCGGTCTGAGACTTTCCCTCTGATACTTTATATTGCCAAGTATTACATGACGGACTGCATGACGGTCCGTCATACGCACGACGGGCCGTCACCAGGTCCGTCGTGCCCTACTGCTACTTCAGAGCTGTTATCACTGGTTTGAGTTTCTGTGTATTATTGTCTCAATTGTTTATTTCTTTTTGTGTCATGTTTCATCCTTCAAGTACTAATGATGATTCGTTACAGGTACTACCTATCATGGCACCTAAACAAGAACGCGTTTACGCACGTGGGCATTCTAAATCTGTTGCCCCGTCTGCCCGATTGGTGATAGGCTCTGATGATGAGCATGATCCAGAATACGTGCCCCCAGGCACTGCTACTCCAGCACGAGCTCCACGTGTACCGCGAGTCACGCCCAAGAAGGTGGCGCCCGGCGTAGTCACTGCCTACCAGTCTGATGAGGAGCGCACACTGACCGGCACTCCTTCTGGGTCAGCTGCCCAAGACGAAGGAGCATCTGGCTCCTTAGGAGTTTCGTGGTCAGAAGAAGCCTCTGGGTCTGCAGAAGCCTCTGTCCCTGCCACAGCTACACAGTCTACTTCCGATGATGAGGCTGACAGCACTGACTCCACCCCTGGCTCACCAACAGGAGTCCCTGCCCCGGTTGCCGATCAGCCCAACCGGTGGTGTGTTGACGGGCAATACAAAGTATACTTAGACGCCAAGGTTCTCAATGACAAAGGCGTCATGACAAGGACTCTTACACTGGAGAGGCGGGTCCTCACGTGAAGTCTCCCCACCATGCCAGATATTCACACCCTCTTCACCAGACACCGGCTAGAGTGGACGGCTCGTTCTTTGGGTCGCTACAGTGAGGAGCTAGTCCGCGAGTTCTATGCCTCTTATGTGGCTACTCTTCGCTCGCAGATCGATAGGCGGTCTGCCCCCGCCAAACAGGCCCCACTTGAGCACGTCCGAGTACGCGGCATCCAGGTTGACATCTCCCTACCAGCCATCCGCCGATATCTGTACGGCACGGATTCTGACTCCACCAGCACACCTCTCACCGCCGAGTTTGATTACCGGTGGCAAATTGTTAAAGAGGGTCGGTTCTTACGCGAGCCTTCACTGAGAGAGACCACCAAGAGGTGGATGGCACTGCACCTATCTATTGATGGAGAGGCTGCGGATTGGGTGATGGAGCCGAAGGGGGCCATCAGGAAGGCCAACTTGACCTTTACGGCCAAGTTTCTCTGGTTGATCGTCCGCCATTGTCTCTCCCCCACTGCTGCGGATAACATAGTCACCTGGGATCGTGCAGTGCTGATGGCTGCAATGATGGCAGGGTTCGAGGTCGATTTCGCTTGGCTTCTCCAAGCGGTCATGCACGAGAGAGCCTTCAAGGTCACCACGACTTACCCTTTCCCTTGCATGATTTTCTCTTTGTGCAGATCAGCAGGTGTGCCCATTTAGCACATTGACCAGCTCAAGACCCCGCCAGGAAATGTTGACATCGGCCTCATCAGGAATGAGGCCAATGAGTTGGCCCCACGTCGAGGGCCCCGTCCAGAGGTGGCCCCATTTGGTGAGAACCTGGCCGACACCGTAGAGCATGCTCATGATGCTTCCCGTGCTGCTTCTGCACACACTGACACTACTCCGGTCGAGTCTATCCCGGGTAGTAGCACTGCCCCGAGCTCCTCTCGCTCGGCTCCTTCTGCCACTCTGGTCCCACTTGCTCGAGTCCAGAAACTTGAGGCACAGATGGCTACTTTTCTGCATCACATCCAGCCGTGGAAGCAGAAGACTATTGCTGAGGCAGAGGAGTGCATGGAGCGCAAGATGGTACAGCACACAGAGAGGCAGATCGCCGAGGTACACCAGCGCTTAGACGCATTTGAATTACGAGTACTAGCCCGACCAGCCCCTCCGGTGGACATGTCGACCCTCCAGGCTGCGGTTGAGAGTCTGCGGGCGGATCTTGATATGATTTTAGAGGCAAGGGTGCCTGAGTCTGAGGCCCCTTCTGCAGCGCCTGCTGATGACACCGTGATGGCTGCCCTGTTTGCCGCTTCTGATGTTCCACCCCCTCCCCCACGAGAGCATGTCAAGATACGCAGGGGTCGAGAGGAGGATGAAGCTAGGGCGAGGAAGAAGGAGCGCCGTGAGATGGAGGCTGCGAGGAGAGCCTCGATTGCTGATGAGGAGGCCCGTAAGTTGAGGGCTGTAGAAGTAGCTGCCGGGGCGTCTAGCTCCAAAATTGTAGATTCTGTGGGAGGCACTACTGATGGTTGTGTGGATGCTGAGGACATTACTGAGGATGTCTAGACTACGCAGGGAGTGGGTTCCGGTGAAATGGACCCACCAGCTTTCTGATCATCGGCGCTTAGCGCCTCAGGTTTGCTTCACTTACCCTTTTACGTAGTTTAACTTTTCTATGCATTGGGGACAATTGCATATCTTTTGTTGGGGGTGGGGTAAATGGAAAGTGAGCACTTGGGTGAATTCTGAGTAGCCCAAGTTCACGATCCTCTTTTGGGGTTTTCTTGCCTGTGTTCTTTTTCCCCAAAAGACTGATTACTTTTATTGTTGAACCGGCATGTCACATCTGATGTACATAGCATAAATCTGAAGCATGATGGCTAAAGTAAATATGATATCTCGATAATCAAAATGATGCATGACTAGGCATAGTAAGTGAAAATTGTGTGGTTTGAATCATGAAATTAAGATAAACTACTGCATGATCCTGAATCTAAGATTTGAACTAGGTGTCGAATAATCTGGGATTGCAAGGAATGTCAAGAGAGTGTGAGGTGAAATCGAATGTCCACCATTAATACTGAGCTAGAACTTGCCTGGTTAGTCCTGCTAAAAGTGAGTCAAAACAATCACTTAGGAAAGGATCATAGGCCCTTGTTCGAAAGAGTCAATCTTGAGCCTAAAAATAACAGAAAACCAAATGAAGTTAATCCCTTTTTGATCCAAATGAATTGAGCCTAAAATAGATCTTTCTTTTTCACCCCAAATGATCTTCTCTGGGAACAATGTGTTGGCCCTGGTCCCTCCTTGGACATGTGCACCTCAGTTTATGCCAAAAGCATAAGTTGAGGGTGGCTAATGCAGAAAGTAACCTTGTTTTGGCCCTGACCCAACCATGGGTATTGTGAACCTTGACTCATGGCAAAATCATGAGTTGAGGGTGGCTGCTATAAGGAAAACCCCGGAAAGTGGGGTTGAAAGAATGAAGAGAAAGAAAGAATAAAACAGAAGTGACTAAAAAAAAAAATATATATATATATATATATATATATATATGTGAATAAAAAGCAAAATAAACACAAGAAAAGAGAAAAGTCACTTACACATAAGGATAAGAAAGGGAAAACAGTAAAAGTGAAAAGAAAATTTAGTAATATGGCGAAATAAGATGATAAAAAGATGGTTCGCTTAGCCGATATGTCAAGGAGGGCAACAAGTCACTAAAGTATACCTAAATACACCCTACCTGACCCTGAGCCTATGTTACAAGCTAAAAAAAAGTCCTATTGTGATCCTAAGTGCGTATGATGAACTTGAAGTAGTGAAAATAAGGGCAAGCCTATGGCAATATGTATAAATGAGTGGTGAATTTGTTCTGAGAGTGAGTGTCGAAACGTGATACTTATACTCAAACTAAAATCACTGTGTGAAAAATGAGGATGTTATTTGAAGTGAGGACAGGAGTTGTAATACCAGAAATATTAGCATCTCGGTGAGAAATTGAAGAGGATAGGCATCATTGCGTAGTAAATCTAGGTTATGGTTTGATTCTACAAAAATCAATGCCTAATAGTGAGACCATGCATGAACATAATGAGAATAATCGAGATTGATAGCCAAATGATTGCAGAAGTTAAAATATGGATACTTTTGTACAAAGAATTTGTAATGAGTCATAGTGCGTCGCTTGAGGACAAACAATGAATTTAAGTTGAGGGTGTTGATGTACCATGGTTTCACGGTATTTCTAATACTTTTTCCTTAAGTTTAGTGTGTGTCGAGAGCCTTTTTGTGTTGATTTTGATATAAGTTTCTTTTTGTTTGCAGAAAATCTGTCCAAGATGAACGCGGGAGTTTTTGAGAAAGAATTGCAGAAGAGACCACCTACGGACCCTATGACGGTCCGTCGCGGCTGTGACGGTCCGTAGGTGGCACCGTAGTGAAGTGAGAAGTTGCTGAAGGAAAGTTGGGGAAGTCTGACAAGTGTGGGATTACGGAAGTCCATGACGGACCGTCACAGCTACGACGGTCCATCCTGCATGTTCGTCGTAATTATCAGAGAGTAATCCCACTACCCAAAATTCCAAAGTTCAAGTGTTTTGGAACGAAGACCCTCGACGGGCCGTCGTGCTTGCAACGGTCCGTCATACCTGTCCGTCGAGGGGAATGAAGAAAGCAACATGAGAAGATGTGAAGTATGGGACGACGGAGGCTATGACGGTCCGTCGTGTCCATGACGGTCCGTCACGTGGTCCGTCGACCCAGACGCGTTTGGACAGATTTTTAGTAAATAGAATCCTTATTTGATTAGGTTTTGTTTTTCTTATAAATAGTTGGAAAAACCTCGTTTTTGGGGTTAGACTTTCTGGATAATTTTTAGTTTATAGTTCTTCAATTATATTATTAAACTCTCGATTTTGGGAATTAAGATATTTTCCGGGAATTGATTGTTGTGGATTTCGTTGATTAATCAAGTTAAACTCTGGGAAATTATTCGTTTTCATAAAAGTAAGTGCATGAACTCTTCCATTAACGATATGAATTGTGTAATTACGAACATGGGTAACTAAACCTCATAACTAGGGTTGTGGGAACCATGGGTGAATAACAAGGTAGTAATCTAATTCAATAACAATTCTAGAGTGGTGTCTTGCATGTATTGATAATTCTTTCGTTTAGAATTCTTTTTAACGGTGGCCAACGTTAGAACTTGCCTTATTGCTACTTGCCGGACCAAGGAGGTAGATAATAGGAAAAGAATTATCAACATAGATTTAGTGTAGACTATCTAATAGACTAGTATTGGTTGGTACGAGTTAATAGCTTAGTCAAATACCGAATACGATGTTTAATATGAGGTAAAGATAAGGGTTAGTATAGCAACACACGTAGCCGGACCAAGGTGCGGAGTGAAATTCTCTAGATGCCGGACCAAGGATTTAGAGATACATAACTTATCACTTTACGTGCAAGATATCAGGATAGAGCTGTTATAGTTAGATTTACCAAGTTAGGAACCTGTGGGGAACACTAAAACCCTAGTTACTTTTATAATTTGATTAAACTCTGAAAGTTAAATTTGTTAGTTGTTCATTCTTATTTAGTTAATTATTTTCATTAATTTAGAAATAAAACCCCCCTTTTTGTCTTTTGGTTTATTGGAAAACAGTTGGCTAAATAATAGTAATAATAAAATAAAGTTAAGTCTGAACTATTTTCCTTGTGGGATCGATCCCAACCTCATTAGTTGGGTTCCTTACTTGATACGACCGCTTTACTTCTTATTTGAGAAGTAAGTTTGAGCGTATCACACACCATTATCAAAGATTTCAAGCTAACGATACTTGCTTCAAATGCAAGTTAAAGCTCAACGGAAATGGTCAAATGCCCTCACACAAAGAATGATTCCATTTCGACACATAGTGATTCAAGAATTTAAGTTCCAGAATTAAATGCAACGATCACACTCACAAAGATGAACAAAATGCATGAATTAACCATAAGTTTTCCCGTATCTTCCAATAAACCATTGTTTTAGCTCACTCAAGATCAAACAGGCCTTTTCAAGGTTTGTAATGAGGTTCAGTGTAAAGGTATGGTTATTTAGGTCAGTGACTTTTATCCTCATGAAATGTGCTGCTCACAACACTTCCTTTCCACTTCTTTCATCATTTTCGTTCATGCTCATAGGTCATCCCATTATTCACTTCTCCATGAATTGTTCGAAAACCCCATTTTCTTTTCTTTTTTTTCACTTTCATATCTTTATTCCACAACTTTTTCATTCTTTTTCTGTTTCTTTTCATTTTCTTTTTTGTATATGGAGGGGTTCCATTATTTTCAACACCAAGGGTTAAAGGAGATGTTTCTTGCACTTCTTGACTTCCCTTCACCTTTCACCACACTCCAACGTAGGTTTTTGGCCTAAGTTAACTATTCAATAAACCACAAATCAAGTGGATTATAGGTAGTGGATTAAGAAAGGTCATATTTTTTATCATGTTTCTTCCAAAGAAAGGTAATACTCAAGGGATATTAAAAAGAGGTTCGCACACTCACAAGGTAGGACACAAAATAAGTATATTTCAAATTGTTTCACACTCTTCAAAGTTACCTAAGATCATATCCTAAAATCACCTCACTTAGTCAACTGGACCAACGGGAAAAATTCTAGGTGTCATCATGCATAGTTCATGGTAAGCTCATCGCAAAAGGAATTTACATCAAAGTCAAACAAGACTCCACACTTTCGCTAATCTCCAAAATATATCGCAAGAAACTCAATTTGATACTTGGCTAATCACAATGAAATGCAAAAAGTTCACATATTGTCTATGCGACTTTATTTGGCCTCATCGTAGCCGCACATTCATGTTCATTCGATTGTGAGTACTATCCAAGTCATCGATATTGATCAGAATCAAGACTCAAATTTTCTAAAGAACACCCACATTCAAGTACATACATGAGGTGGCGGAAAAGTTTTTCAGTTTTTCGGACAAGTCAAATCATTTACAATTAAAGTATAAGGAGCCACAAGCTCAACTATCCACAAAAATAGTACAAAACACAATTTTGAGCATAACGACCAAAATATATCATCAAAATGTAGTAACAAATCAAAGAAAATTGAGGGCCTCACCCCACCACAAATAAAAATCATTCATCCTCAAATCACTTCATGTTTTTGGAGGTCTTTTCAACAAGGGGTTGGTACTCAAGTGAAGCTTAGCACCGCTTTTCATCCTCAAATGAATGGTCAAGTGGAGCGTACAATCAAAACCCTAGCTTACATGTTAAGCATTTGTGTAATAGATTTAGAAGGGAATTGGGACAATCACGTACCGTTGATTGAGTTCTCTGCTAATAATAGCTACCATGTGAGTACTTCTTTGGAACCTTTTGAAGCACTCTATGGTAGGAGATGTAGACCTCCGGTTGGGTGATTTGAGGTTGGTGAGTCTTCACTCTTTGGTCCCGAAATAACAATGAAGCCTTGGAAAAAGTTTGGGTGGTAAGAGATAGGTTGAAAACAGCCTATAGTCGGCAAAAATCTTATGACGATAATAGAAGAAGAGATCTTGAATTTGAAGTAGGTGATATGGTCTACTTGAAAATTTCACCAATGAAAGGGGTGATGAGATTTGGTAAGAAGGTGAAACTTAGTCCCCAGTATGTGGGCCCTTATGAGATATTGAAACGGGTCGGGAAGGTTGCTTATGAGTTGAAGTTACCAAATGAACTAGCTTGGTTCATCTCGTATTCCATGTCTCTATGCTTAAGAAGTGTATAGCTGACCCCCTATCCATTCTCCCACTTGAAGGGTTAGGTGTGAATGAGAGACTTGCCTATGAAAAGGTTCCGCTTGAAATTCTAGATCACCAAGTCAAAAAGTTGAGGAACAAGGAGGTGGTTTCCGTAAAAGTCCTATGGAGGAACCACCTAGTTGCCTTTATGAAATGGTAGTGAGCACGTTAAATTTGTTTTGGAAGAAGGTTTTCATAAGTGACTCTTGATGATTATGTTGAGCTCATGTTGATATTGAGAACGTAGTTCGTCATTATGTTATATAAAGTATTGAGCTCTTATATGTGGTAAATTGTGAATTAAGTTGCTATGTGTGATGTCATGGTTATGTGTTGAATGGAGTTTTGAATTACTCCTATGGTCTATGACTCATAAAGGTTTTATGTTCTTGATGTTATTGTTGGTTGGTCTTCTAGTCTTGAGTCTCATTTTTCCCTATTAAAAGTTTCAAATGTCATTCGGGAAAGAATGTTCCTAAGGGGGGCGGGGGATAATGTAACACTCCAAAAGTTCATGAATTAGTCTAGAGCCTAACTAAATTAACCAAGCTCTAAAACACTGTTTCTAAGCCTAAAATAATGTATTGAAGCTAATTAGGAAGTGTTAAGAGTCAAAACGTTAAGAAACGACCATGACATTTGGAGAATTGTGAAATGTTTTCTAGTGTGCCTTGGCATGTTTCATGGGGTTTTAAGAGTCAAAATTTAGTGAAATTTGGTGAAAAGGTGTTAAATATATAGAAGAATGTGTTTAGGTTTGAAACGTTCGGGTATTACTCCCCAAGAGCAACCCTAAGGGTCCTTGGAGAGGACCCTTCAATTTTACCCCAAAATTGTCTTGTGGACAGTGTGCAACCACGAGCCATACGACGAGTTGTCATTTGATCGACGCTCTGTCGGTGGCTTTGTAGGTTGACACTTAGATTATTTTTCAAAATTGATGAAAATCATGCTCTCTGTCACAAATGATGCCCGTGCAGGACGGGTCGTCGATTGGACTACGGGGCGTAGGTCGGGGTTTGTTGGTTGGGGGTTAATTTCACTGTAAGTTTCTAGTTTGTTGGATTAATTAGTTAGCTGGAGAATTAATTAATTAATGGTTAAGGGGTGGTTATATAAGTTAGTTAGGGTCTATATAAGGGTTCCAACTCATTAAACTAACCTAACTTCTCTAAACTCCCAAAACCCACTTAGCTCTAACTTCTCTATACTTTCTCTCTCCCCAAACTCAAACCTCCATTGAAGGAACACTAGAGCTCCAAGTCAAGGACGAATTCACCAAGGAATATATCTCAAATTCGTGGCAAAATCATCCTCAAGGTATGGTTTCTTTCACCCTTGGGATCCTTTCCCCAAGAGGCTCCTTCAACTATGGTTTTCAAACTTCTCCAAGGTTAGGGTTTCAATCTTGACATGGGTTATACTTTCAAAACGACACTGTTATTCAATTGTGATGAATTATGACCCTTTATCGTTTTTTAACAAAGTAATTAGGGTTAATTGTTGATAATCATTAAAGATTTCCCCTTGAAACCTTGTTCTTCCCTAAACTCATAATATCTTAAGATTCTATGGAAATTGTGGAAGATGATGAGTATGTGAATATGTAGAAAGATAACTGCTATGCATTACTTCTTGAATTTACCTTTTCTATGTATTGGTTATGTATTCTTTGGTAATTGAATTATGAAGGCAATGAAAGGGCAAGAAGGTATGAAGATTGATTCTTCTTGAATTCAATCATGAAATATGAGTTACTTAGATAGTAATGCTTCTATGTCTAATGTGTGGTTATGATGTTGATGACAAGTATTCCTCATCCCTAACCCTAGACACTTGAAATTGTTATGAAATATGTATGCATGTTATGATATGACTATTATATGATTGAAAGTAGTTCTCATGATTATAATGAAGTCCTAGTTAAAGGTTTACTTACTTGTATGAGGTTTCTAAAGTGAAAGGGTAGTTCTCACTTATGATTACCCATGAGCTATTACGATAAGATGTTTACATAGGGGTCTAGAAGAGGCTAATGTGAACATTGTATGATAAGTATGATCATTACTAAAGGGAATAAATTCTTAGCACCGAAGGAGCATGTAAATCAGATGGAGGTCTCACGTTTAGTAAGTCCGGCCTCCTACATGGGTTTCTTCATGTTTAGCAAGTCCGAATTCCCAAGATATGTGTTGTCTCATGAGATGGAAACCTCCACATCTAGCAGGTCAAGGTTTTTAGTAACAATCTCCTTGACCCTTAACTATGTGCCCACATAGGACTATAGCTTAGTGGATCCACCTAGATAGGTATGTACGAAATATTGCACCTTAGGCAAGTGTTAACCCTCTCTTTTTGGTGTGGGAGTTAAACACCGGATTCCATGTAGCTCACATGGTCTCATGTCAGTTATTGCACTTATTTCCCTAATGTAAAAGTAAATGGACAATTAAGTATGTGAACTCTTATAAGAGCTAGTCTTAAAGGCTACTACATAGAGTGAGGGAGGGTATGAGACTTCTATTACACATTGCACATGTGGGATCCCAAGGGATGGTTTTAGTAGTGTTCTTGTATAATTAAGTTGATTATATGGTATTTATGTCAAGTTATATATGATCTTTTGAACCAATCATGTTATGATGAAATATGAGGTTTTGTCATATGTATGAAGTAAGTGACTTAATATGGTACTTAGCTTTGGATAGGGTTATGGGGTTCTATTATTGACATTGCACAAGTACTGCTTTGGGTTGCTTATATGTTGGGTTAATATCATGTTGGGTTGACTTATGATGTTCCTTTATATGTGCATGTTGAGTTATTTGATATTATGCATGAGTTTGACTAAATTGTGCCTTTTATCATTCATTGATGATTTTATGCATAGGAGCCATACTTAGTACATGTGGTTTGTACAAACACATAATTCTTCCCCTTTTCCGAAACATTGTAGGTTCTGGCCATTGAAGAGCTTCTAGGCCACTTTTCAAGAAGACTTGGACTTTTCCCCAAGTTGTTGGTGAGTCCTCAAGTTCGAGGATGTTTCCATTTGTTATAACTTAGTAGTATTGCTTATGTATAAAAGTCCTTGATTTCTTCCCTATTCTTGAAGACTTGTTGTAATCCCATATGTGGCAATATGTACTTGTATAAGGGCTATGCCCGAATGTTGTACTTCTCTTTAGATGGTTTATTGTAAGACAAAGTATTAGACTAATTCTTATGTATTAGTTATTTTGCCTAAAGGAGAAGCCTATATAAGCTTCATAAGCTAGGAGTCTAACTAAACTCCATATACGATAGGTGAGAGGTCTATGTATACCTCACTATGTAAAAAGTTTAAGTTTTCCGCATTTTGACCTATGATATGTTATCACGAATGCTAAGGGCTAGTCTAAGTCCTCTTTAAGGATGAAGACGCCGGTTACATCTAGGGGGTGGTCCCCGGTTGTGAATAAGAAGCTAAATAATACTTAGGAAAGTCTCACCTTTTTGTATCCTTAAAGTCGTTCCTCTAGAGTTTTATCTATATTTGTATTTTCTTCTAACCTTTTTCTTGTGCTTATAAGAAATGAACACAAGAAGGAACAGCGCTCGAAGGGTCGAAGAGGAGAATGTGAACGAGGCGGTTCGCCATCCGGCTCCTCAAAATCCTTAAGTTCCTATTGATGAAGGGTTATGTCTAATGTTGACATAAGGGAGGCCATTCATAGCTTGACAAAAGTGTTGGCTACTCAAGTTGCTAGGGATGCTAGGGTAAAAGTGATCCCCTGTGCTAGAACCACCGCATCAAGGATAAGGGATTTCAAAGGATGAATCCCCCCACTTTATTTGGCTCCAAAGTGGAGGAGGACCTGCAAGGGTTCATTAATGAAGTGTTCAAGGTACTAGATGCTATGGGAGTGTCCTCTCATGAAAAGGCAGAGCTAGCTGCCTACCAACTCAAAGATGTGGCTCAAGTTTGGTATGAGCAATGGAAGGATGAGAGGCCGGTTAGAGAATTTCAGATTACATGGATGGTCTCACATCCGTAGAGTACACCCTAGAAGATAGGGAACTCTTGGAGTGCGACACGGCGTACTTGACCTCTCAGAGGTCTTGTACAAGCCCTTTGAAATCATTCATCCCATACATGTATGAAAAGTAGTGCGGATTTAAAACTTTTCACACGAAATATCTTAAAACAT
Organism: Solanum sitiens; assembly: GCA_016801875.1. Lineage (NCBI taxonomy): Eukaryota > Viridiplantae > Streptophyta > Magnoliopsida > Solanales > Solanaceae > Solanum > Solanum sitiens. Next base: position 526,235 of record JABWTJ010000390.1, read on the forward strand.
CTTTAATATTAAAATGATAGAACCACTAAGTCTCAACATGTGACAATCTTAGACTCAAGAATAATTGGGACACGGCCCATACAATACGAATATAGAAATACTTAGTATATTACAATACTTTGAATTTAAAGACATCAAAAGACGATTATGCCCTCGAGTCAAGTGAGGACATATTTCAACTTTGCTTTAACGAATCCAAGCTTTCCTTCAAGATTCTTTTCACCTTCCACCTACACCTTTAGATACAACAAAATATATGGAATTAGTACAAATATTTGTACTAAGTATAGCTTAATGCATAAAATCATGAAAACAGACATTTATTGGAAATATGCTCTTTTTGATTAAAATATCATAATATAAACATAAGAACAATATTTAACATCTTAGAAACACATAAGATATCACATAAGCATTTTATCACTTTTTAAGCAACATTACAGTGAACTAAACCATATTACAGTGAATTAAATTCATCATTACAATGAACCCTTTTTAACATGCAATCCTCTCACTAAAATTTATCCTAAGACTCACTTAAGTAAGACAAAGAGAGACTTTCCATACAACCTCTCAAGGCACACCTAAATGATCCGTAAGACTACCTATAATGAGATAAATATACTTACAATACATCAATCACATACACATGACATCCCCCTATCAAAGGTGATTATAAGGTTAGCTTGAGTGAGTTGTGAAGCAACCGCCCATACATCCCTTCACACACACTTAAGAGATCCTTTAGACTACCTAGGATAAGATCATTCTCACTTCATACAATAACATATATATATAATATGACATTCTCCTCCCAAATGTTATAAAAAGACTTACTTAAGTAAATCAAGAAGAGAATGCCCATACTTGAACTCTCCAAGATTACCTAAATAATCCTTAAGACTACCTAAGCTTGGATCATGTCTAATGTACCAAAGTACTTTCCTATCTAGAGTCTTCCTTAAGACTTACCTTGGTAAGATATGAAGTGACCATTCCTATGCCCCCTTTACACCTTACTTAGACAACCCTTAAACTACTCAAGGTAAGTAATTATTCGTCTAAAATGCTTTCTAACTTAAGTCATCACCTTCTTTAATTCATTTAATAGACATTCATCTCATATAAGGACATTCAAGTAATGGTCTTGGATAAGACCTAGGGACTCACTCACTAACATCTTCAAATCCTAATAATGCAATGTCTAGATAGTGTCCCATACCACCACCTAAACTTCATAGAACTTTTTCAATACTAGTGGTTATACCATGTGATGAGGATAGGCAATAACCTACATAGACCATGGTATCTAGGAATGGAATCCGGAGTTGTAACCTACTCCGATGGAGGTTGTTCTACTTGCCAAGAACTTGGACACATCCCATGTAGGCACATGGTTAAGGAATATGAAGGGTTTCTTTGTACTCTAGCCTCATGCCTAACTAGAGTACTCCCCTTACCATACTCACTCGGAGCTAGCCTTTGTTCTCATAGAGTATTTCAATAAAGGAGTACATTAAGAGGTTCCATATCTAGTTCATAACCCAATCACATTCTCTTTACCAAAGAGGTCCCCTAGGGTTACCTTACAATGATCAATCGGAAATCTTAATAATTTTCCTAAGGATGATTTCAAGCCGTTTCATCCAATCAATCCCTAAGTTCACTATTCACACAAGAAGGATACCATTACGGCTTTCAACTTCAAGGATATCATAACCTTACATCTAGGTTGAAGGCTCCACATAAAAGACCCTCTTAACAACATTCAAGGTCACATGTCGTTCATACATACAAGACTAATAATCTCTAGCATCCTATGTCAAGAAGTCATATTCTCATTAGACATGTATCAAGTAAGGGACACAAGTCTACCAAAACAAGACACAACATACCTTACACATAACATATCATTCTAGAAGCACATAGGCATAACCAACATCATATTTAGGTAACCCTATCCACTACTGTAACATCATCAATATAACCATCATAAGACTCATATATCCAATTAGGAAGAATCATGCATCAACTCTAAGACTACACATATAAAGACATAGACATAGTCTAAGATGATCACCTAACAACATCAATAGAAGAACACATATTTTCACCTTAATCACATATAGATAGATATGATCATACTTCACATAATGAACCACACAAATACTCATAATATATCAAGTAACGCCAACAAGGAACAATCAGCATCTCATACTTCTTCTAATATATGTTGAGGATGTTCTAGTGTGGTTTCCAGTTTAACATTAACTTATTGTTGACCAATTTCAACATCATTTTGATACGCCACATCTAAGACATTGTCAATTTCAATTCTTCCCACAGGCTTACTTTTTGTAATGATTCACAAATAGACAATCTCTACGCAATGGATATGAAAGGATCATAACTTTAGTATTTTCTGGTGTACTTAACTTCAATTATATTATATTGATGGTCCGCCTTTTTGCCTCTATGTGATGAGTCAACCACTCACACCGAAAGAATACAATTTTCTTTCTAGGCCAACCTGAATACCTCACTTCAATAATCTCATGAATAACACCATAATATCCAATAGTTTGGCTAGTACCATTAACATCAACTTCTATGTAGACACCGCTATTATTTATTTTCTTGTACCTAGAAACTTCTTTGATCAGTTTAAAACTTAAACTCATTGACACAATACGTATTCATTGTCAGTAGTTGAGATTTCGGTCCAAGTGCTACTTCTTTCACTAATTGCAAATGTTGGAAAATTGAGGATTCATCGTAAACCTACGTGATTCTTATTTCAAGTAATATAATTTAGTGTAACATGACTATATTATTAAATACTTAGTAATTGCACGCTTACATAATTATATAACAATTTGGAAAAGCATGTATAGATGGTTTCATTACCCCAAGTGTTTACGAACAAGATGATCATTTTACATTCAAGTATTTAATTAGTTAATCATTACTTATTATTATGTAATTTGATAATATATTTTTAACACTTACTTGAGATATGGTTGAATCTCTGGACAATTAAGCAAAATATGTTTCACAACTAATTGCATTTTCATATAAGTGAAGCCTCGCTTTCCATGCATTGTAGATCTTCAACCATTTTGATTAAAATTGATATCGGTGTAAATGAAGGATAAATATTTCCTTCATCATTACGATTGGGAATGTTACTCCTACATGACACATTATCACCAAAGTAATAAGAATAAAAATCACCAGCTTCATATGACCTTGAACAAATGATCCTTCAATCTTTCCCCTTTGCTTAATTGCTTGCTTGGATTTATCAATTTTTCTGCATGTAAGTGTGTATATACATGTTAATAAAAGAATTGGTGAATATATATAACTTAGTGAAAATTTCAAATAGATATCTCTCAAATGGATACATCCATCTTGTTTGAACGGACCTCCGAGTCGGGCCTCTTGTACAAGGTGAATTGGAAGATGTTCCATCACATCAAGGAAACCACATGGAATTATCTTCTCCAACTTAGTAGTAATAACAACAATATTTTCCTCCATCCTATTTAAACTACTCTCCAACAACTTTCCAGAACACAAATCTTTAAAAAAGACTTACCTTTGTGATTGGTTTTCATATCCTTTCTGGTTGATGGCTAAGAGCAATAGGAATTAAAGTTTCCATGAACACATGACAATCATGACTTTTCATACCTATCAATTTTCCTTCATTCATATCTGCTCGCTTTTCTAAATTTGAAGCACATCCCTCCGGCATCCTCAAAATTTTAACCCACTCACAAATTTCATGTTTCTCATCCAATGTGAATGAAAGCCTGGCTTTTGGCTTAAATATTCTACCATTAGGTAATTCATGTAGCCATAACTCTTTTCTCCTACAATATTTCTTTAAGTCTATTCTTTCTTTTGGATTGTCTTTTGTCTTACTTAACATCCATCACTGTGTTAAACAAATTATCAAAATATTTTTTTTAATATTCATCACATCAAGATTATGTCTTAGGAGACTGTCCTTTCAATACGGAAACTCTCAAAGTATACTTTGTTTGGTCCAATTATGTTCAACAACATATCCAGGAAGTCTAGAAGGTGAAGCTTATGTAACTTTAGGTAATTGAGAAACTCTCTCCCAAATCTTATGCCCTGTGAGAAATGGAGGTGGGGGTATACTTTCAACCTTATTTTTCCTAAATGCATTTTTCATATTTATAAACTCATGGTCCAGTGGCAAGAACTGGCGATGACAATTAAACCATGTATTTTTTTTGCCATGCTTTAAAGTGAATGCCTTACTATTTTTCATGCGATACGGACATTCTACCTTTCCAGCCGTCATCAAGCCAGACAACATCTTGTATGTAGGAAAATCATTACTAGTCCACATTAAAGAAGCATGCATAAAAAAATTCTTCTTAGTTGATATAGCATAAGTCAAAACGCCTTCAAACCACAATTGTTTGACCTCATCTATCAATGGTTGTAGTTAGATATCAATCAAAATTTTTGGATTACACGGACCTGGAATAAAACAACTTAGAAAGATGTAAGGACTGGTCATGCACTTTTCAGGAGGAAGATTATACGGAGTAAGAAATACCGGCCAATATGAATAAGGCAAAGTTGCATTAGAGAATGGTGTAAATCTATTTGAACACAACCCCAATCTAAAATTTATTGGTTCACTAGCAAAATCAGGATATATATTATCATAATATTTCCATGCTTCACCATCATATAGTTGAGATAAGACACTCTACGACCTTCTATATTTATGACACACCCTGGAAATTCCATGACCTATACTAGAGCCTTATATGTTGAATAATGATTATTTTAGACCTAAATAAGTGTAAATAACCTGTTTGAGAAGTATTGGGGCCATAGCATTAAAGAAAGGCCTTGACGTCTGAAAACTAGCTAAAGTGAACTAGTAGACGTCCCTATGTTTGGTGAAGGTTTCGGAGGGTCATATGGAGTCTAATACTGGTAAAAAGAATTTAAATAGGTAAAATGTAGTATATATTGTCAAAACGTACAGTCAAGACACCCCAAGGACCACCGGAAGGGTCCTTGGGGAGGACCCAAACATGGGTGAGCAGATTGCCAAAGCAGCCTGCGCGCAGGCAGGATTTTGGTGGCTGCTGCGCGACGCGTAACCATCACGCAGGGATCCTAATTTGGCCTCGCTACGCGGTGCCTACACGAGGTCCACTGCCTCAACCCAGATTTCAAAAATAAATCGTGAAATTAACCCCGCGACGCGCAGCCACTATCCAGATTAATAAAAGTCGTATTTTAAACATTTTGACTTCACGAAAAGACTCATTTAAGTGAGGGGTCTTTTGGGTAATTTAATGGGTGACTATATAAGGTCTTAGGATCAGTTTTAGGTTAATTTTATCACCCAAATCAAGTCTCAAAATTTGAAATCAAAAATCACTCTCATCTCTCCCAAATTCTCTCTACCTCCAAACCTCCATTGAAGACCAATAGAGCTCCAAGAAGAAGATCAAGCCTTCAAGTTTCCAATCCAATTTTGTGGATTTATCATATCTAAGGTATGGTTTCTTTCACTCTTTGGATTCCTTTCCCCAAGAGGTCCCTTCAAAATATGATTTCTAAATTCCCCAAATCTAGGTTTTCTTCTACACATGGGTCTTCTTTGAAAAACAAAATCATGAATCAATTGCGATAAATTATGATGAATTAATGTTGTTTAAGTATATATTGATGGTTAATTGATGATTTCCTATGAGATTTCCCTATACCCAAGTCTTTCCCCCAACTTTATGAAAATCTTAAATAGATATGGTGAATTGTGAACATTATGAACATGTAGATAGACTACATTGTTGTTAATTATGTAATTGCTTCTTGAATTTACCTTGTTTATGCAATTGGTTATGTGTTCTTGGTAATGGAAGTATGAAGGATCTTGGAAGGGCAATGAGGTATGTTGATTGGTTCTTCTTGGATTCAATTATGAATTATGAGTTACTTAGATAGTAATGCTTCTAGATCTAATGTGTGGTTGTGATGTTGATGCTAAGTATTCCTCATCCTTAACCCTAGACTATTGAATTGGTTATGAATTATGCAAGTATGTTATGGTATGATTATTATATGATTGAAAGTAGTTTCTCATGATTATAATAAAGTGTTAAGTGAAAGGTTTACTCACTTATGAGGTGGTGTCTAAAGTGAAAGGATTGTTCTCACTTGTGTTGACCTTTGAGCTAGATATGATAAGACGTTTACATAGGGTTCTAGAAGAGACTAATGTGAACTTGTATGATGAAATAATATGATTACTAAAGGTAATAATTGCTTAGCACCGAAAGGGCATGTAAATAAGATGGAGGTCTCAGGTTAGTAAGTCCGGCTTCCCACATGGGTTTTCCTCATGTTAGTAAGTCCGGATCCCCAAAATATGTGTTGTCTCATGACATGGAAACCTCCATGTCCAGCAAGTCAAGGTTTCTAGCAACAATCTCCTTGACCCTTAACTATGTGCCCACATAGGACTCTAGCTTAGTGGATCCACCTAGATAGCTACGTACGAATGGTTACACCTTAGGCAAGTGTTAACCCTCTCTTTTCAGTGTAGGAGTAGAACACCGGATTCCATGTAGCTCACATGGCCTCATGTCGGTTATTGCAGTTATCTCCCTAATGTAAAAAGTAAATGAATAAGTTAAGTATGTGAACTCTTATTAGGGTTGTCTTAAAGGCTACTACATAGGGTAAGGGAGGGTACGGGACTTCTCTTACTCAGTGCACATGTGGGATCCTAAGGGATGATTCTAGTAGTGTTCTTTCATGATTATGATTATGATTATGATTATGTTGATAAGCTCTGACTACAGATGTCATCAGGAGGTGACAATGATAGATATCGGGAGCATCTTGGAGTTAGCCAAACTAAACAGGCTAAAAAGAAGAAGTCTAGGAGACCCATAGAAGAAGAGGATATTGCAGGATCTATTTCTTCTGCGCCAGAGTGTATCAGCCATTAGACACATGTAATTCCTGTTCCGTTTGGTATGACGGATCCCCGAAAATATTATCCTAATTTTTGTGGACCAGTCGGTGCTTCCTCTACTTCACATGCATTTCCTTTAGTACGCTACGAGGACCTACCTTTACATGCTATTCGTCGACGACGACCTTATAGACATGTACTCCATCTCCCACAGGTACTCCATCTCCAACATGTATATCTCCTCAATTATCTTCCTTGAGAATTAGAGATTCTAGTAGAAAATAGTCAGATGCTATTGCCGATACACCTCAATTGACTCAGCGTTATGAGCATGTATCAGCCTCAAGTACAGCTACACCCAGTGCAACTCCCAATGATAGGATGCCTCCTCTAGTTCCTGGACAGAAGGACAAACTTGGTAGAGTGATGATTGAGTCGGATTGATCATCCTAAGATTATTTCGTTTATTTGTTAGTTTATTTTTTTCTTATACTTTAATATATTATTCATGAACTGATATATTTATTATCTATTTTGGAGATGGCATCCGGTAAGAAATATTGTCGAGGCTTTAAAAGAAAGTGTTGGGAGACTCTATACACAAACTTATAACTCCTGGGGGAGATCCGAACGGTATACGCTAGATGATGTTTAATAACTTTAAGGTATGAATTTTTTAGTTAAGTTTAGTATACTTTAATTTTTTACTATCTAATTAACGTTATTCAGACTATGTGTACTAAAGAGCCAAGACACAATCAAGTCATTTCGAACACATTTGAGAGGAAGGCATCCACCAGACTCTCTGCTTGGTTAAAGAAAGTTCGAGATGATGGTGAACGCCTGGATTGGATGTTGTCGCATATTCATGATGAATATGGTATGTATTGGAATACAGACAAGTTTAAGGCAATATTGGACCAAGCCAAAAGTCCAGAGGCAGTCTTAAGGGTGACTTGTTGCATACCGGAGGTGCAAAGTCTGTTGAAACAATTTCAAGAGAGATGGTAAGTTCTAATACAAACTATTAATAAATAATTAGTTGATTCATATATATATCGTTATAAATTTAAGTTTTTTATTTATAGGAAAAATAATTGGGGCACACTCCCATTGCATCGGAGGTTTCCAAGAAGACTCATGTAAGGAAGAAAGGAAATGAGTCAGATCCGGATGTCTGCCTGGAGGAAAGAGTCGAAAAACTTTTGTAAGTTATTTAATATGAATAATATATATTAATAGTGAATATATTTATGATATGTATATATAGTGATGTCAATTTTTATATTTAATATGCAGAATCAGTTCCAGGATTACGTCGCTCAGAATGTAGATAGTTCGGTTCAAATGACACCTCAACTTTCCACCCAAATTTATACAAAAAAAGTTATACGGGGACACACAAATGGTAGAGTCTATGGTCTATGCTCTCGAAATAATGTAAGCCGACTCCAGTCAGGCATATAAGAAATTGGATAGTCTAGTCAAGCCAAGCCCCTTGACAGTGTTCAGATTGTTGCTATGTCGGATCATATAGCTAAACTTACAGCGACATTGGCAGAGTCGAAGCAAAAGAGAGTAGCTGAACAAGAAAGAATGAGTGTGACCGATCAGCAAATCAAAGAACAAATGATGAACCTCTCTCATAGACCTACTACATCGGCTCCCGATGAATCCTATGATCACAGTTTTGATGAAGACAGTGATTGTGTAGGAGCCACTCCCTAGCTAGTTTACATATGTGGAAATATATGCATTTTTTGTAAATTTGAAAATATTTTGAACAAAATTTGAAAGACTTTATAAGTCTTTAAATTTTGATTTAGATACTTTCAAATGTTATTTTAAGTTTCTCATTTATTGTTGTGTGGATTGTTTATATAGTTGTGTGTTTGATTGGGTTGAATTGTATATATAAATTGGATTAAATTAAATTTATAGGTGGGCAGCAGAAACTATCATAAAAAATTGCAGAAAAAGTAACGGACAACATGGTTTTGTCCGTTGCTTTTCTAGCTTTCAATTTTTATAAAAACCCAGAAAAGCGAAGGCCAACGTCGTTTAGTTTGTCGCTTTTATGGATTTGATGAAAATAAAATTTGCAGAAAAACGACGGACAGGGTCCTTTTTCCGTCGCTTTTATGAGATTTTCAAAAATAATATTTCAATAAAAGAGACGGAATGCGTCGCATTATGGAAATTTAAAAAAAAAAGGAAAATCAAAATATAGCGATGGAGTTTGTCACTTTTATTAAAAAACATTCACAATTTTTTTTATCAATTTGCGACGCAGTCCTTCACTTTTTAGCGACGCTGTCCGTCGCTTTTGGTAAAGCGTCAAGCTAAAAAGCGACAAACGTAATTGCGTCGCATGTCAAAAAGCGACGGACTGCATCGCTTTTGTCCATCTCTTTTTGACAGTTCTGTAGTAGTGTTTCTTACCTTATTTGAAGTATATTTTTATCTTGAAAGAAAGTCAAAGTATTACTATAAATGCTTTAACTTTTCATGAAAGGAAAAATTTAATTTTTTTCTATATTTTGTTTATTCTTTCCTTAGAGGAATAGTCTGGAATCCAATAAATGTAATATACATTTTTCCGTACCAAAAAACACAATAGCATCCACAATATAGTCATTTTAGAGAGACTTTTTTTTATGGAGAGATTTTCTCGCTACATTTTTTATGCTTTTAATTAGTTTTTAACTATGTAGGTGATGTTTCACGATTATCAAAACACTATTCCGGTTCAAGTGCCAACAATCACGAGATAAGATTACTCAAGATCACAAAGGTCTTTTAAGGCTTGTAATGGGTCTGAGTGTAAAGGTATTGTCATTTAGGCTCATTGAATTTTATCTTCATGAAATGTGGTACGAACAACACTTCTTTCCCTCTTCTTCAACATTTTTGTTTGTGCTCACAAGTCATCTCATTATTTATTTCCATGGATTGTTGGAAATCCCATTTTCTTTTTCACTTTCATATCTTTATTCCACAACCTTTTTATTCTTATTCTTTTCCTTTTTTAATCAATGGAGAGGTTCATTTTTACACAAAATCATGGGTCAAAGGAACTGTTTTGCACTTCTTGATGTACCTTCTCTTTTACCACACCCTAACTTAGGCTTTTGGTCTAAGTGGGATATTCAAACTAACCACAACTTCATGAGGATTATGGGTGATGGATAAAGAAATATCATAGTTTCATCAAGTTTCTTATAATAAAAGTTCAAGACTCAAGGGGTGTTCAAGCAAGGATCACACACACTCACAAGGTTGGCCACAAAAGAGGTATACGTCAAATTGTTTCACACTCCTCAAATTTGCCTAAGATCATATCAAGAGACTACATCACTTAGTCAACCGGATCAACGAGAATAATTTTAGTTGTCACATGCATGGTTCACGGTAATCTCATCACACAAGGAATTGACACTAAATTCAAACAAGACTCTACACTATCACTAGTGTCCAATGTTCATCGCAAGAGACTCAATTCTATACTTGAATTGTCACAACAAGATGCAAAGAGTTCACATATTGTCTATGAAACTTAATTTGGCCTCATAGTAGCCACATATTCATCTTTGTTCAATTGAGATCACTATTCAAGTCATCGGTATTGATCGAAACCGATACTCAAATTTGATAGAGAACAACTACATTCATTCCCAAGCAAGAGGTGGCAAAAAATTTTGGAAGGGTCAAAATCATTTGCAAATAAAAACAAGAGCCACTAACTCAATCATTCACATGATGCAATTACAAACACAAGATAAAGCTTCCAACCCAAATATATAAACAAAATATATATTCAAAGAAGATCACATAAAAGGTGGGCCTCACCCCACCACAAATAAGTTCATTTATCCATAGATGCAAATGAAATAAACATCTGCATGCCAAAATAAAAGTAAGACAGAGAGGGAGGTAAACAAGGTTCCTAGCTACTCAGTCGCTCTGTCTATCTGGGCAACAATGGATAATGTACTACTCTAAATCTGGAATCAATACCTAGAGTCACCTCAGAAGGAGCAGCAGTTGTACTAGGCTCAGTTAAAGGTATATACAACAATGAAGCTTGCACAAATGCATCCACCATGGCCTCCTCAGTCACAGTAAGGCCCTCATATGAAGCTTCCTCAGTCACCTCAATAAACTCCTCATCAGTCTCTGCTTCAGACTCAGGATCAGTTGTCTTCTCTACTCTAACCTCATCTCTGGTGGTAGTTGGAGGAATCGCTGGCTCATTCTGGAATATCTACCATCCTAAAAAACATAGACATATCAGTAAACTTCAGCGATCCACATCTCCCCTCAACTCAGCAATAGCGGCCTTTAAGGCCGTCACCTCCTCGGTGGCTCCTTGGCCACGCTCACACACAACTATCCTATCCACTAAGGAATCATTAGTAGCGCTCAATGGTGTCACAACATCAGTCAGGGCAGTCTAAATCATACCCTGAATGGAGGTCTCGAGTCTGCTAGCCCGACGATCATGAGAATGGGTCAGCTGTCCCATATGGAGTAATGAGACTTAAGTGAGAGGGGTTTGAGCAGCACCAGCAGGTCGAGGAGGCAATGCAACCGCAGCAACATAAGAACCCGGAGTATCAGAAGAGACGGCAATAGGGGTACCTGAAGGCCCTGGGGCCGGAGTAGTCTAAGATGCCTCTGCATGTGTTGTCTCGGTATCTATGACCGAGGAAGAATCCACTGGGACTGCCTTTTTCTTCTTCTCCGCCTCATCCTTCAAATATTTTACCTCGATCCTCCGGGTATCCGTCGTGGATGTGGGAATCACTTTCACATCCTTATTCACATCTCTATATACCCGAGCTTGTCTGCACAACTCAGTAATTAACATTAGGAAGGGAAGAGAGGTATGGCGCTGCTTGACACTCATGACCATCTCCTGTGCTATAGTAATCCCTATATTTATCTTGGTTTCCTCTATGATACAACTCAGACATGCTGCATTAGCTAGGCGAAGGATCGACTCATTCTTGGATGGCATGATAGTTCTACTGATGAAGCCAAACCAGAACCATGCAACAATGTTAAGATCCTTCTTTTCAATTTGTGCTCCAATTTCCAGCCACGGAGGAGTACCGTCTGATATATGCAGGTCCAACCATATTTTCATGTTGTCCAAAGTCTTTTATCTAATCAGATGTTGCCACTGGTCATCAATGTCAGCGGGCCAATCTAGGACATCATCAATAGCCTCACTATCACATTTGACCTTCTTTTCTCGGACAACTACATAATCAACCAGTTTGAATGTTGTTGTTTGCTTCTTCCATTGTGGTATCAAGTCCCCATAAGATGCATAGAACTCTCGGACCCAATTGGGTATATATGGGCCAAGTGGCTTGGTGAATATCTGGATATAATGAGCCTTCACACAGCTCATAATCGTCATTGGACAAACACTTACTTGACGTATCAGGACACTTTATCCATTACTAAGTGTCGACAGTCGTTATTCAGTAATATAATCCAACTATGTGAGTTGGAGTTGAATCCCACAGGGAGTGGTTACGAGAATTAACAGCCACGTAAAAATTAGTTCAATCAGTCAATACCTAAAAGACATTTACGAATGAAAGCATGATAAATTCAATGAGTGTCACAAGTGTCAATTATCAAAAGGGGGGTTTCATAGCTAATTATCGATTCAAAACAGCAAAAATAGAGAAAACACATGTATAGATATGGGATTATTGGGATGTGATAGAAAAATGGGCTCAAATAAACAAACGGGTCCATGTTATTTACGAGTAAATTGTTGTAAATCTGTGACTAAGTATGGAGAAAATTCTCTCTGGAGCAATTTACCCCAAATCAAATTGGTTTCTCTCGAACATCGATAAGTCAAAATTACGCCCATCTTTCGCCTTAACCCATTCACTCTCTCAAGCTGAATGTGTGGGAAAGGATCTAGGATTAACTCTCTCGAGTTAAATCGACGGCAAACCAATAATTATAGGCTATCGATTTAATAGCTTTGGTCTTAAGACCTCTCCCTCTCGAAAGACAAAGACACGAAGATGAAATCATATTTGCAATTATAATCCTATTAAGGATAAACATAACGACTAAACAAAATCACATTTAAACAACAAATTAACTGTTAGTAAGCAAGACCCAACAGTAAATTCAACCCATATTCACATAATCTCACCCCAAGAATTGGGGTTTTAGCTACACATAGTAATGATATAGAAATCGATACCAAAAATTGTTTCCATCAATTGGGTACGATAAAAAATGTCTTTACACAGGTTTACGATAAAGATTCTTCAATACCCACTTCCAATTTCTTGGAGTTGGAAACCTTTAAGTCTTCAAAGCTCAAGAACAATTTCTCCCAAAAACTCTAAGAAATAAATGTAGAATAATCTATTTGAATACACAAAGTCTGAATAATAAAATTCTAATACTAAGGTATAAATCTCAACGAGTATATATAGTTTCCAAAAATTTGTGTTGCGATGGATCACTCGATGCAGTTAGTCGGGACCACTGGTCAACTCGGCGATCCGCCCTTTAGTATATTTCATCACCATTTTGCTTTAGCCTTCAACATCTTTGCATTCCGGATCATTGGGTGATCTAGAACTGCTTCGTGGAATTGCTCGGTGAAACGCTAACTACTACTTTTCACCACTGACTTGATCTTTCTCATCAGGGCTCAGCACGCCGGAACATTAGGTGAGAATAAGGCCATTTGGAGACTCGCCTAATGGACTAGGCAATCCTCAAGCCATCTTTTCTTCATTCTTTCAACTGCCTTGTTCCTTTTTGCTAAATTGCGTCCATGTTTTGTCTTCAAGTCTAAATACCTAAAACTTAAGGTTTTTCATCTGTTGTTGAAACAAAATATGCATTTGAGGACACTAAATCTACCAGAATATCCCTAAATGAGTCCAAATTATGGACTCATCAACACACCCAACATAAATTTTTGCTTGTCCTCAAGTGAAACTCAAGTTCAACAGCTAAAAAAGAATGTCTCAAACAGTACTACACAAGACTCAATAATTAATGTACACAACAAGACACAACTTAATTATGCAAGGATCAATTGTATACTCAATACTCAAATTGTGACACGTCAATATCAAAGATTTTCAAGCTCACAATACTTGCTTCAAATGCAAGTTAAAGATCAGCGGAAATGGTCAAATGCCCTCACACAAAGAATGATTCCATTTCCACACATAGTGATTCAATAATTTAAGTTGCAGAATTAAATGCAACGCTCACACTCACAAAGATGAACAAAACACATGAATTAACCATAGGTTTTCCCGTATCTTCCAATAAACCTTTGTTTCAGCTCACTCAAGATGAAACAGGCCTTTTCAAGGCTTGTAATGAGGCTGAGTGTAAAGGTATAGTTATTTAGGTCAGTGACTTTTATCCTCATGAAATGTGGTGCTCACAACACTTCCTTTCCTCTTCTTTCATCATTTTCTTTCATACTCATAAGTCATCCCATTATTCACTTCTCCATGAATTGTTCGAAAACCCCTTTTTTTCACTTTCATATCTTTATTCCACAACTTTTTCATTCTTTTTCTATTTCTTTTCATTTTCTTTTTTATATGGAGGGGTTCCATTATTTTCAACACCAAGGGTTAAAGGAGATGTTTCTTGCACTTCTTGACTTCCCTTCACCTTTCACAACACTACAACGTAGGCTTTTGGCCTAACTTAGCTATTCAATAAACCACAAATCAAGAGGGTTATAGCTAGTGGATTAAGAAAGGTCATGTTTTTATCAAGTTTCTTCCAAAGAAAGGTAATACTCAAGGGATATTAAAAAGAAGTTCGCACACTCACAAGGTAGGCCACAAAATAGTTATATTTCAAATTGTTTCACACTCTTCAAAGTTCCCTAAGATCATATCCTGAAATCACCTCACTTAGTCAACCGGACCAACGGGAAAATTTTTAGGTGTCATCATGCATAGTTCATGGTAAGCTCATCGCAAAAGAAATTTACACCAAAGTCAAACAAGACTCCACACTTTCGCTAATGTCCAATATTTATCGCAAGAAACTCAATTTCATACTTGGCTAATCACAATGAGATGCAAAAAGTTCACATATTGTCTATGCGACTTCATTTGGCCTCATCGTAGCCGCACATTCATGTTCATTCGATTGTGAGTACTATCCAAGTCATCGATATTGATCAGAATCAAGAATCAAATTTGCCAAAGAACACCCACATTCAAGTACATACATGAGGTGGCAGAAAAAATTTTCAGTTTTTCGGACAAGTCAAATCATTTACAATTAAAGCGTAAGGAGCCACAAGCTCAACCATCCACAAAAACAATATAAAACACAATTTTGAGCATAACGACCAAAATATATCATCAAAATGTAGTAATAAATCAAACAAAATATTGGGCCTCACCCCACCACAAATAAAAATCATGTTTTTGGAGGTCTTTTCAACAGGGGTTGGGTACTCAAGTGAAGCTTAGCACCGCTTTTCATCCTCAAACGAATGTTCAAGCGGAGAGTACTATCCAAACCCTAGCTGACATGTTAAGCGCTTGTGTAATAGATTTAAAAGGGAATTGGGACAATCACGTACCGTTGATTGAGTTCTCTTATAATAATAGCTACCATGTGAGTACTTCTATGGCACCTTTTCAAGAACTCTATGGTAGGAGATGTAGACCTCTGGTTGGGTGGTTTAGAGGTTGGTGAGTCTTCACTAGGTGGTTAGAGATAGGTTGAAAACAGCCTATAGTTGGCAAAAATCTTATGCTGACAATAGAAGAAGAGATCTTGAATTTCAAGTAGGTGATATGGTCTACTTGGAAATTTCACCAATGAAAGGGGTGATGAGATTTGGTAAGAAGGTGAAACTTATTCCCCAGTATGTGGGCATTATGAGATATTGAAAAGGGTCGGGAAGGTAGCTTATGAGTTGAAGTTACCAAGTGAACTAGCCCTGATTCATCTCTTTCTGAAATGGGATTCCGAGAAGGTGGAGTTCAGGATGAGTAGGCTTGTCGCCCGGAGTGAAGTGGCGAGGGAGGGAAAGGAAAAGCAAAAGAACCATATAGCCAAGAGAAACCATGAACGCTTGATAGACATCGGTACTTCAGTGCATTTCTCCGTCTGAATGAGAATAAATATGTTTTCGAATGCCAAATGAACATCCTATCTTTTTTAACGGGGGATTGGTGAACCGGCGGATCCATTTGCAACTTTGAGGTTCCCTCTGAAATGAGGCATGTAAGGGAGCCACTACGAAGAAGTTTCGGGACTCTTTCCTTACTCAGACCCAAAGAGGGCAGGGTGAGATTATCGATGGATTCGTTTGAATCCGGTCAGATAGATTTGAGTTCAAGTGGCACATGTCCGTAGTGACGGGAATCTAGGAATGAATGGGGCTAAATACCCTAAACTATAAGATAAGTAAGCCTCTCCTTAATTTTTCCTAAAAGTCAAAGAAATGAGAATCGATGACTGCATCAAAGATGCAGTGCTATTACATCTGAGACTTCTTAATTAGTTACTTTGACTGGATGACTAGTGAGGGAATAATTAGGATATATACATCTCGATCGGAAAAGAATCAAGAGCCGCTTCAAGGTAAGCCCCACTCCACTGAATTGGAGAATTCCAGAACACGTATCAGAGAGTGCTCCAATGGCAGTGGGGCACAATTGAGATAATTTCGACGATTAGAAATTGAGTTCGTATAGGCATTTTGGATGCTGCAATAAGGCTGCGGCTTCAATTAAATTATAGGGAAACAAAAAATGAGTGGATGGTTAGGAAGACCCGTGCGCTCCTTCCGGCCCTGCGAGAACATATTAGGACATGTGCGCTACTCATATCGGTACTAGAATCCCACAGAGAAGTCCTGGAAGACTATGAGCCCCACGTCTATATTAAGACACTTCTCGTATTCAGACTTTCAAAGAAAGGCAAAGAAGGAGAGGAAAGCACACACTTTCTTTTGTCTTTCCTCGAAAAGTCATTTACAGTCGTCTGTGAGTCCCTACTCCATCGGTCCATACAGTTGTCCATGTACCAGTAGAAGATTCGGCAGCTACCGCGGCCCCTGACCAATTCAGTGGAGTGGGGCTTACCTTGAAGCGAGCCTCTATCTTTATTTTATTCCAGGGGGCAGCTTTATAACAAGAATCTAACTAATAAATAGTATGGTAGAAAGAAATAGAGGAATATTTTTCAAATTGAAAATCAAAGAATGTTAACAATATTTACAATCACTATTTAATAATATTAGTATTAGAATTGTACTGTTCCGGCTGTTAAAATTAAATCCGGACGGCAGCCCTTTCGGGGGTTCCTTAGGGACCGATTCACTCTGCGTACCCAAGGCTTTGCTACTTCAGGTATTTTAACTGAAATACACCAATCTGGAATCTTAGTACCTGCTCTTCAGCACAATGATCCGAACACTTTGTCGTATCCCTTCGATATTGATCCCAAAAAAAAGACGATAGGTACAGCTACTCTTATAGATAGATGGGATAGGAAGGAAGAACCAGTCTGTAACTCACTAGAGGCCCGGGAAACAAAGAGAATATGGCAAGAGGATAGCAAGTTCCAAATTCTGTCTCGGTAGGACATGTATTTCTATTACTATGAAATTCATAAATGGTGTCCTCCCCTCCCTAATACCTAAACAGTCGGACACAACTAGTACATTCCAAAATAATCGTTACTCATACATCTTCCCCTTGGACAACATCCGGGCCCCGGCGCCCAGCTCAGCTGGTATTCAGAGAAAATTAAAAGTGAGAAAGTTTGAGAACTAATATACCGCTTCCGTGAGTCATAGTTCCGTCTCTCAAGTTCTTAGTAGGGTTACAAAATGCGATCATAACGGAGAAGTCGAGACCTAACAAAAGAGGTAAACCTGAAGTCTCGCGAAAGACTAGGTCATTACGACTTTTTATAGGGATTCAAGCTTGCGAAATGCTTTATCCAACTCATAGAGAGTTCTGTCACTTGGTCTGAACTCCTCTTTTTTTCTCCTCTTGTTCTTCCGAATCTTCTACTGGTACATGGACAACTGTATGGACCGATGGACTTACCAGTCTTGATCGTTACAAAGGTCGATGCTACCGCATCGAGGCATTGTTGGATAAAAAGAACTGCGCTTCCACTATATCAACTGTACTTGAACTAGGTTATTCACATTTCATTTGATGGTCAGAGACAGCCAGGAGGTTTGCCTAGAAGCAGCAATCCCCCACTTTTAATTTTAAAGAGAAGGTTCGCACTTATGCAACGGGCTATGCCACCCAAACCGAGCACGGAGGATTGGTTTCCCCACCTTAAAGTACCGACTTTTTAGTAAGTAAGACCCTGTCCTCTTCCCTTTCAACATCAAGATAATTGACGAAGGTTGTGATCTCGTAGTTCCTACGGGGTGGAGATGATGGGGTCTATCCCACGCAAATCATTTACCTGTAACTGCTTCTAGAGTTCGCTGCTTTTTCCAGGTCGGCCCAGTTTGAAGAGGCTCATATATGTAACGGCGCGAGATTTTCAATAAGTCAGTACCAAGATTTTCTTCAAAAAAAAAAAAACTCTGCCTTACGTAAAGTAGTCAGTCTATTTCCATCAGCCGGCCGATGGGAGAGACCTGGGTTTTTTTCCAGCTTTACCCACTCTAGCTCCCCCGAATAGTCCGTGCTATGTAGGCTTTTGTTTACCGAGTTTTCAAATCCGCATTGAATGTTGAGCCAGTCGTTGAAGATAAAAGTACACTTCGGCGAACGGCTAGACACTTCTATAGTGGGTGCTAAAGATCGTAGTTCTCGAACGAGCAATCATATTGGTCATGGACTAAAAGATATTTTAGAAGCCTATCCCTTCTCTCCCACTTCACACCTTGGAACGAATACCCTCACCCATTCTTACTAAGAAACTGAAAGAAGGTGGCAGTAAGGGTGACTTATCTGTCAACGAAGTAACTCGACCAAGAGGAGAGGAACAAAGTAACTCATGTTGTCAAAGATTTGAACAATGAAAATAGATGGCGAGTGCCTGATCGAATTGATCAGGTCTTAACGGAACCAATTGATTTTTGTATCTCATCTTTTAAGAATTTTAATTTTTCTTTGGAACGCTTCAACTTGGCACTAAAGAAGGCGCCGTCAATCTGAGTTCTCGAAAGTGACTGAACCAGACAGTGTCGGAGATATAAAGCGAGTGCACCGCAGGTTGTTCCAGCTACATACCGTCAAGAACTCAAACTTTAGAAAGAAAAAGAATGAAGTGAAGAATTTCATCTTTGGACCATAAACAAGCAAGAGGTCCTCGGACTTCCAGGCGGTTTTTCTTTTGGGCCGATTTGAAGAGCAAGCTTGAAAATAAATGGAGAGGTCCCTTGTTGACGATCCTTTACTCCAACAGCATCTAGGGTTCCTCGAACAATGTGATATCTCACACCGGGTAAATCCTTAACTTCTTTTGTATTATTTGTTGGAATAGATAGATTTCTTCAATATTCAGTTCTACACACATCTTTTTTCGGAGGTCTACAGCCATTATGTGGCATCGGAGCGGAGTCTACCTAAGCGACCTTCTTCTGTACTTTCACAAGAAAGCAAGCTATCGACCTTATCTCCATTCGTTTTTCAAGATCGGACCAAAGCATCCTGGCCAACCAACCATTGAGATGAACATGGATTTTATCATCAACTTGATGAGACCATATTCAATAGCTAGATACGGATAAGGGGGGCGGGGATCCTTGTACATGGTGAATAACCAAATTCCGCATAGGGCGACCGGGCCAGGCCGAGTCAGAAAGGCTCGCCCTACCGAAGTACTAAAGGCTTTCGAGGCTTCTCTTTGCTTTATCATGCGAGATAGGGGAAGGTAACTTCTAGTTTGATCAGGGAAACCACATAAAATGGGCTGGAAAGATGTAAGAAGACTGAGAAGGCGCTGGATTTTTTGCAAAGAAGAAGGCCCTGTTCCATGTTTCCCATCTCTTCTCGAGAAACAAGACGAAGGGGACTCCCAATAGATTTCAGGAGGGAGCAAGGCGGGTTTTGGATCTTCCAAATCATTCCCGCAGGAGATCCGAAAGAGGAGGAAAGAGTGTAAAGTCGACTCTAAAAGTTTCAATTGCCTCCCTCTCAGAAAATGCAATGAATTGTTTTAAGACCGACTTTACTGTTCTCCGGTCTTTTCTCTTGAAGATATCAAATAGCACCTTTTGATGACAGATATGAACAAGAAGCTTCGAGAAAACTAGTGTTTTCTAAATTATATGAAGCACACTTCCATAGATCCTTGGTTTGACCTGACAGAGAGTTTTGCCTTTTGAAACGCCAGTCGCTCGCCAAACTGGATAAAGCTATCATTCTAATCTACGAGTGTAATAAGAGCATCCGTCAACTTGTGATTTAGTTTTTGACGCAGCAAGTAGGGGAAAACAATTCTTAATTGTTGGTACCAAAATTGAAAGAAGAAATCGGAAAAAATACATTCACGGATTTTTGAGTAGAATACGATTATGAAGTGGATAGTGCCCGATCCGTAGCTGCGGAGTCCGCCTTCGTTTAGTGGTAACAAGTGGAGTGCATAAGCCACTTTAGGCAACCCTTCCTCTTGATATGAGGTGCGACTCTGGAGCAAGGAAAAGCAACTCTGCCTGGGCGAAGGGGTTGGGACGAACACTCTACCACATAGTGGAGTGGATAGCTAGGACTACTAAAATGGAGATCGTGTACAACAACAATCTGGAGCATCTTCGGGATTAGGTATTGTTCCCCCAATGATCATAGTACCAAGTACTTCCTGGCGAGCTCAGTTCACCTCCCTTCACGACCAGACGAAGAAGATATGAATTCCATTTAGGCGGGTCAGGGCTTGTCTTGACCCTGTGTTCTCCCGGGTCGGAGGCGAGAACTTGAAAGTGAATCATTCAGTGGTGGGGTGTTCATAGAACATAAGGCCTCGCAAAGATTTGAACAATGAAAATAGATGGCGAGTCAAGGACCTACTGGTTTAGGTAAATATCGGGCTATTAGCTCAGTGGTAGAGCACGCCGCGGAAAAGGTCGTAAAGGGCTAAGCTAAGGTGTACCTGAACCGGTGGCTCACTTTTCCTAAGTAATGGGGAAGAGGACCGAATCGTGCCCCTGAATAGATCGATATGAACATCATGAGTTGTCCCGTAATAAAACCAGTTGTTGCTGATACCTTTTTCTCGGTTCCTTCTTCCATAACCAGAGCTCGGAGAAGGAAGAGATAGGAGGGCCTTCTTTGCTTTGTTCCAATAGAGTCTAAGGCGTATTCCATGTCTCTATGCTTAAGAAGTGTATAGGTGACCCCCTATCCGTTATCCCGCTTGAAGGGTTAGGTATGAATGAGAGCCTTGCCTATGAAAAGGTTCCGCTTGAAATTCTAGATCACCAAGTCAAAAATTTGAGGAACAAGGAGGTGGTTTCCGTAAAAGTCCTAGGGAGGAACCACCTAGTTGCCTTTATGAAATGGTAGTGAGCACGTAAATGTGTTTTGGAATAAGGTGTTCATAAGTGACTCTTGATGATTATGTTTATCTCATGTTGATATTGAGAAGGTAGTTCCTCATTATGTTATATGAAGTATTGAGCTCTTATATGTGGTAAATTGTGAATTGAGTTGCTATGTGTGATGTTATGGTTATGTGTTGAATGGAGTTTTGAATTACTCCTATGGGATTTGACTCATAATGGTTTTATGTTCTTGATGTTATTGTTGGTTGGGCTTCTAGTCTTGAGTCTCATTTTTCCCTATTAAAAGTTTTAAATGTCATTCGGGAAAGAATGTTCCTAAGGGGGGGATAATGTAACACTCCAAAAGTTCATGACTTATTCTAGAGCCTAACTAAATGAACCTAGCTCTAAAACACAGTTTCTAATCCTAAAATAATGTATTGGATCTAATTAGGAAGTGTTAAGAGTCAAAACGTTAAGAAACGACATTGACATTTGGAGAATTGTGAAATGTTTGCTAGTGTGCCTTGGCATGTTTCATGGGGTTTTAAGAGTCAGAATTTAGTGAAATTTGGTGAAAAGGTGTTAAATATATAGAAGAATGTTTTTAGGTTTGAAACGTCCGGGTATGACTCCCCAAGAGCCACCCTAAGGTTCCTTGGAGAGGACCCTTCAATTTTACCCCAAAAATGTCTTCTGGACAGTGTGCAACCACGAGCCAAACGACGAGTTGTCGTTTGATCGACGCTTTGTCGATGGCTTCGTAGGTTGACACTTAGATTATTTTCCAAAATGGCCAAAAATCATGCTCTCTGTCACAAATGATGCCCGTGCAGGATGGGTCGTCGATTGGACTACGGGGCGTAGGTCGGGGTTTGTTGGTTGGGGTTCAATTTCACTGTAAGTTTCTAGTTTGTTGGATTAATTAGTTATCTGGCTAATTAATTAATTAAGGGTTAAGGGGTGGTTAATTAAGTTAGTTAGGGTCTATATAAGGGTTCCAACTCATTAAACTAACCTAACTCCTCTAAATTCCCAAAACCCACTTAGCTCTAACTTCTCTCTACTTTATCTCTCCCCAAACTCAAACCTCCATTGAAGGAACACTAGATCTCCAAGTCAAGGACGAATTCACCAAGGAATCTATCTCAAATTTGTGGAAAAATCATCCTCAAGGCATGGTTTATTTCACCCTTGGGATCCTTTCCCCAAGAGGCTCCTTCAACTATGGTTTTCAAATTTCTCCAAGGTTAGGGTTTCAATATTGACATGGGTTAACTTTCAGAACGACATTGTTATACAACTTTGATAAATTATGATCCCTTGAACCCTTGTTCTTCCCTAAACTCATGATATCATAAAATTCTATGGAAATTGTGGAAGATGATGAGTATGTGAATATGTAGAAAGATAATTGCTATGCATTACTTCTTGAATTTACCTTTTTAATGTATTGGTTATGTATTATTTGGTAATTGAATTATGAAGGCAATGAAAGGGCAAGAAGGTATGAAGATTGATTCTTCTCGAATTCAATCATGAAATATGAGTTACTTAGATATAATGCTTCTATGTCTAATGTGTGGTTGTGATGTTGATGACAAGTATTCGACATCTCTAACCCTAGACACTTGAAAATGTTATGAAATATGTATGCATATTATGATATGACTATTATATGATTGAATGTAGTTCTCATGATTATAATAGTCCTAGTTAAAGGTTTACTTACTTGCATGAGGTTTCTAAAGTGAAAGGGTAGTTCTCAGTTATGATTACCCGTGAGATATTATGATGAGATGTTTACATAGGGGTCTAGAAGAGGCTAATGTGAACATTGTATGGTGAGTATGATCATTACCAAAGGGAATAAACTCTTAGCACCGAAGGAGCATGTAAATGAGATGGAGGTCTCACGTTTAGTAAGTCCGGCCTCCTACATGGGTTTCTTCACGTTTAGTAAGAACGGATTCCTAAGATATGTGTTGTCTCATGAGATGGAAACCTCCACATCTATCAAGTCAAGGTTTTTAGTAACAATCTCCTTGACCCTTAACTATGTGCCCACATAGGACTATATCTTAGTGGATCCACCTAGATAGCTATGTACGAAAGGTTGCACCTTAGGCAAGTGTTAGCCCTCTCTTTTTGGTGTGGGAGTAGAACAACGGATTCCATGTAGCTCACATGGGCTCATGTCGGTTATTGCACTTCTTTCCCTAATGTAAAAGTAAAGGGACAAGTTAAGTATGTGAACTCTTATAAGAGCTACACTACAACAAAAATAACTTTTAGCGGTATTAAATATTGACATTAATGAAGAGTGCTAAAGTCTTTACTGGCAATAGTTAAGTGTCATTAGAACCAATGTCGCTAAAGCCTTTAGGTACATATACAAAGAGTAACAATTGTCGCTAAAAATACATATTTAGCGTCATTTAAGAATTAATTGCCGCTAATGATCATTTTTGTTGTAGTGCTAGTCTTAAAGGCTACTACATAGAGTGAGGGAGGGTATGAGACTTCTATTACACATTGCACATGTGGGATCCTAAGGGATGGTTTTAGTAGTGTTCTTGTATGATTAAGTTGATTATATGTTAGTTATGTCAAGCTATATATGATCTTATGAACCAATCATGTTATGATGAAATATGAGGTTATGTCATATGTATGAAGTTAGTGACTTAGTATAGTACTTAGCTTTGGATAGGGTTATGGGGTTCTATTCTTGACATTGCATAAGTACTGCTTTGGGTTGCTTATATGTTGGGTTAATATCATGTTGGGTTGACTTATGATGTTCCTTTATATGTGCATGTTGAGTTATTTGATAGTATGCATGATTTTGACTAAATTGTGTCTTTTCTCATGTATTGATGATTTTATGCATAGGAGCCATACTTAGTACATGTGGTTTGTACAAACACATTATTCTTCCCTTTTTCCAAAACATTGTAGGTTCTGGCCATTGAAGAGCTTCTAGGCCACTTTTCAAGAAGACTTGGACTTTTCCCCAAGTTGTTGGTGAGTCCTCAAGTTCGAGGATGTTGCCATTTGTTATAACTTAGTAGTATTGCTTATGTATAAAGACATTGATTTCTTCCCTATTCTTGAAGACTTGTTGTAAGCCCATATGTGGCAATATGTACTTGTATAAGGGATATGCCCGAATGTTGTACTTCTCTTTAGATGGTTTGATGTGAGACAAAGTATTAGACTAACTCTTATGTATTAGTTATTTTGCCTAAAGGAGAAGCCTATATAAGCTTCATAAGCGAGGAGTCTAAGTAAACTCCATATACGATAGGTGAGAGGTCTATGTATTCCTCACTATGTAAAAAAATTTAAGTTTTCCGCATTTTGACCTATGATATGTTATGAAGAATGCTAAGGGCTAGTCTAAGTCCTCTTAAAGGATGAAGACGCCGGTTACGTCTAGGGGTGGTCCCCGGTTGTGAATAAGAAGCTATGGGATGCTTAGGAAAGTCTCACCTTTTTGTATCCTTAAAGTCGTTCGTCTAGAGTTTTATCTATGTTTGTATTTTCTTCTAACCTTTTTCTTGTGGTTATAAGAATGAACACAAGAAGGAACAGCGCTCGAAGGGTCGAAGAGGAGAATGTGAATGAGGCAGTTCGCCCTCCGGCTCCTCAAAATCCTCAAGTTCTTATTGAAAAAGGGTTATGTCTAATGTTGAGATAAGGGAGGCCATTCATAGCTTGACACAAGTGTTGGCTACTCAAGATGCTAGGGATGCTAGGGTAAAAGTGATCCCCAATGCTAGAACCACCGCATCAAGGATAAGGGATTTCACAAGGATGAATCCCCCTACTTTCTTTGGCTCCAAAGTGGAGGAGGACCTGCACGGGTTCATTAATGAAGTGTTCAAGGTACTAGATGTTATGGGAGTGTCCTCTCATGAAAAGGCAGAGCTAGTTGCCTACCAACTCAAGGATGTGGCTCAAGTTTGGTATGAACAATGGAAGGATGAGAGTCCGGTTAGAGAATGTCGGATTACTTTTGGGGTCTCACATCCCGAGAGTACACCCTAGGAAATAGGTCACTCTTAGAGTGCGACACGGCGTACTTGACCTCTCGGAGGTCATGTACAAGCCCTTTAAAATCATTCATCGCATATATGTATGAAAAGTAGTGCGAAATTAAAACTTTTCACACGAAATTTCTTAAAACATCTTTAATATTAAAATCATAGAACCACTAAGTTTCAACATATGCCAATCTTAGACTCAAGAATACTTGGGACTCGGCCCATACAAAACGAATATAGAAATACATAGTCTATTACAATACTTTGAATTAAAAGACATCAAAAGACGATTATGCATTCGAGTCAAGTGAGGACATACTTCAACTTTGCTTGAACGATAACTAAAATCCAAGATTTCCTCAAGATCCTTCTCACCTTCCACCTACACCTTTAGATATAACAAAATATATGGAATTAGTACAAATACTTGTACTAAGTATAGCTTAATGCATAAAATCATGAAAACAGACATTTATTGGAAACATGCTCTTTTTGATTAAAACATCATACTATAAACATAAGAAGAACATTTAACACCTTAGAAACACATAAGCATTTTATCACTTTTTAAGCAACATTACAGTGAACTAAACCATATTACAGTGAATTAAATCCATCATTACAGTGAACCCTTTTTAACATGCAGTCAAAATTATCCTAAGACTCACTTAAGTAAAACAAAGAGAGACCGTCCATACACCCTCTCAAGGCACACCTAAATGATCCGTAAGACCACCTATAATAAGATAAATACACTTGCGATACATCAATCACATACACATGAGATCCCCTTATCAAAGATGATTCTATGGTTAGCTTGAGTGAGTTGTGAAGCAACCACCCACAATCCCTTCACACACACTTAAGAGATTCTTTAGACTACCTAGGATAAGATCATTCTCACTTCATACAATAACATATATATAATATGACAGTCTCCTCCCAAAGGTTATCAAAAGACTTAAGTAAATCAAGAAGAGAATGCCCATACTTGACCTCTCCAAGATTACCTAAATAATCCTTAAGACTACCTAAGTTTGGATCATGTATAATGTACCAACCAACTTTCCTATCTAGAATCTTTCTTAAGACTTACCTAGGTAAGATATGAAGTGACCATTCCTATGCCCCCTTCACACCTTAACTAGACAACCCTTAAACTACTCTAGGTACGTACTTATTCATTTAAAATGCTTTCTAACTTAAGTCATCACCTTCTTTAACTCATTTAAGAGACATTCATATCATATAAGGACATTCAAGTAATGGTCTTGGAGAAGACCTAGGGACTCACTCACTAACATCTTCAAAGCCTAATAGTGCAATGTCTAGATAGCGTCACATACCACCACCTAAACTTCATAGAACTTTTTCAATACTAGTGGTATCCCATATGACGATAATAGGCAATAACCGACATAGACCATGGTAGCTAGGCATGTAATCCGTAGTTGTAACCTACTCCGATGTTGGTTGTTCTACTTGCCAATGTTAGAACTTGGACACATCCTATGTAGGCACATGGTTAAGGAATATGAAAGGTTTCTTTGTACTCTAACCTCATGCTTAACTAGAGCTACTCCCCTTACCATACTCACTCGGTGCTAGCCTTTGTTCTCATAGAGTATTTCAATAAAGGAGTACATGAAGAGGTTCCATATCTAGTTCATAACCCAATCACATTCACCTTACCAAAGATATCCTCTAGGGTTGCCTTACAATGTTCAATTGGATAGCTTAATAATTTCCTAAGGATGATTTCATGCCGTTCCATCAAATCAATCCCTAAGTTCACCGTTCACACAAGAACGATACCATTACGGCTTTCGACTTCAAGGATATCATAACCTTACAATTAGGTTGAAGGCTCCACATAAAAGACCCTCTTAGCAACATTCAAGGTCACATGTCGTTCATACATACAAGACTAATAAGCTCTAGAATCCTAAGTCAAGAATTCATATTCTCATTATACAATGTATCAAGTAAGGGACACAAGTCTACCAAAATAAGACACACCATACTTCACACATAACATATCATTCTAGAATCACATAGGCATAACCAACATCATATTTAGGTCACCCTATCACTACTATAACATCATCAATATAACCATCATAAGACTCACTTAGCCAATTATGAAGAATCATGCATCAACTCTAAGACTACACATATAAAGACAGAGACATAGTCTAACATGATCACCTAACAACATAAATAGAAGAACACATACTTTCACCTTAATCACATGTAGATAAATATGATCATACTTCACATAATCAACCACACAAATCCTCATAATATATCAAGTAATGCCAACAAGGCATTGATCATCATAATTATTCACAAGTAAAGCACATAGCACCGCCACCATAAGTAAACCATACAAAGCATCATCATCATCTAAGAACTAGACTACATAATATAGCGAAAGTTAGGTCAACATACCATTGATTTCAATCTCACAACTTCTATCCATTGTCAACTCAACCAACACAATATACCTAGACCCTTACGAATGGCCATGATCCTCAATTCAATCCAATAATTCCAATACATAATGAATCAAATATAACTCAACTAAAATTTATGAAATTAAGGCAGCATATTAACAATTCTAGTATGATTCATTCATAATTCAATAGCGATAATCAATATACACATTAATTCAATATCATTAAGACATAACCTATTCACCCACAAAATAGTCAAATCTAGGGTTACATGAATTGCATGGGTTCATAGAGTTTTTGAGTTAAAATCATATAATTAACAACAATTCAATCAATATTCAATGATTCAGAACATTTAATGCAAGAACCCATGGATAGATTACAAAATTGGATAAGTTCATCTTTTGAAGACTTTAGAAAATCACTTTGAAGATTGGCTCCTTGAAGAAAAGAGTTCCAAGGATGAAAAACCATACCTTAACTGATGTTAATCCATGAAAATTGATAGAATTTTGTGGAGAAATCATCCTTCAAGCTTCAATGGAGTTCTAGAGAGCTCTTTAGAGATTTTAGGTTTTGATTTTAGAATAATAAATTCATCTAGGTGTTTAGGACTTATAAACCCACTTAAAATACCTAGAATACCCTTAGGAAACCGCGCAAACTCTTATTTGGACGTTGGGTGAATTTACTAATTCACCCTTGCATTTTACAATAAAGTTGCGCAGGTGACACAGACTATCGACGCCTGGCCATCGACAGGCCGTCTAACAACCAACGGACCGTCCTGCTGGTCCGTGGTTTGGGTCAGAGGCTGGTCCTTGGAAGATATTCCTCCCACTCCTAAGTATTGACCTACACCCTCCACCTACGGGGCGTCAACCATGCTACTGGCCGTCGATTGCCATCCGTAGGTGGGACTGCCTTAGGCAGTTTTGGCCACCTTGATGGGTCCTTCCTCAGGGACCCTTGGTTGGTCTTTGGAGATATGTGCCCGGACGTTTCCAACTCGAATATGCTAGTATATGAGTTTTGGACCTCTCACATCAATTTCATCCAAAACGAACACATAAAACTCAATGAAACATGCTAAGACACACAAGGTCGTTTCAAGGCAAACCTTTCAAAATTCATGGACGTTCTTGGACGTTTGACCTCCAAACTTCATGAAACTCAACAAACTTCCTATAAACACTATTATAACTCATATAAGGACTTCATAAGCTCATGAAACACACATAAGCACATAAAAACACATAATGCATATATAGGTGACTTAGTCGTCGATCGTCTTGGTCGTCCCTTGACGTTTCACTTCCAAATCACCTAAATCTTTGGACACTGCCTCATCAGCACATTATAAACCATTTTATGACCTTATACCCTCATGACAAACATGTTAGGCTCTAGTTCCACCTAAGTCATTTTAGAGGTATTACAATCTCCCCCACTTGAACAACATTCGTCCTCGAATGACACTTGCCACTCTCCGAACACTTCCAAGAGTAGAGAATCAACTTAAAAGATCATAATCGTACCACATAACACATTATACAATACATAGTTTAGGAGAAAACATCAATTTCACATAATCAAGAGACTCACAACACAACAAGAAGCTAGAAACAAATTTACAACTCATTATGCAATAAGACTCGCATTCTTCATTCTAAATAGAAAAAACTTTGTTTATATTCATTATCATGCTCATATACATCAGTTCTATACACATTACAACAATTTTCAACCAAAGAATGAATTAGTCAAAATTTCAAAAATATTACAGTGAATTGGCAGCTTTACATTGAATCATGCAACAATTTCCAAAAATGCAACTTTTAGCCAATTGATGATGGAAACATGCTAATATGCAAGATAAAACCATATAAACTGCATTTACAACATAATCATAACTTCATGAAATGCACAATGCAAGGAATAAATGAAATTCAATTTTAAAAAGACTCCTAAACACAATGCACATGCAACATACTACTATGACATTCTACTCTCAAGCTTGAGCTGAATAGAAGAGATGAGATAATCAATCAAAAATCCACTACTCACCATAATCCCCCACATAGAAGGAACTCGTAGCAACTAAAAGAAAGAAACTATAACTTACCAACATCCTCATCATCATCCGGCTTTGCTCATCTTGCACGAAGTGCATAGAAACAATTCTTCTTTGGAGCATCATTACCCTGAACAATTGAAGGAACTTGCTTACCTTCTTTTGCTCTAGAAGAAATAGTAGGACAATCCCTCACTTTATGTCCATCCTTACCACAACCAAATAAATTCTCGGTACCAATTAGACACTCCCCATAGTGCTTCGTCCCACAAGTAGCACAAGTAGGCTTACCATTTTGAGAACCACTTCCCTTCTCAAATTTGACATTAGGATATCTAGTTTCATCTTGAGTTTGAGCCCTCTTCTTGAACCTAGGTTGGTTTTGCTCACTTGGTCCACTCCTCTTCAAGTTTCTAGTGATCCTCTTAAGTTTGGACTCCTCTATGAATTGAGCATAAACCATGAGCCTAGATAGAGTCATATCATCATGGAGCATGGTCGTACGACATTCTTCTTTCACAAGGTCGGCGACACCGGTCACAAACCTATTCATCTCATCCCTAGGTTTAGACACTAAGGACGGGGCATATCTTGACAACATAGTGAACTTCAAGGAATACTCCTCAACATTCATGTCTCCTTTCTTGAGATTAATAAACTCCTCAAACTTCACCTCCCTCCTCTCACAGGGAAAGTACTTTCCTAAGAAAGCCTCCTTAAATTGTTCCCACTCTATAGGACCCGACTCAACCGACCTGTTATCTTTCCATTGAGTGTACCACACTTGAGCAACCTCCCTCAATTGGTACGAAGCCAACTTCGCTTCTCCCTAGAAGTCACCCCCATGGTACTCAACACCTTGTACATACCATCTAGAAACTCTTAAGGATCCTCTCCCATCTTAGATCCAAGAAAAATAGGAGGATTCATCCTCACAAAATTTCTTAATCTAGATGGCATGGTGTTTTCCACAACATTCACTCTAGGTTCAATACCCCTATTCACATGGGTAGTCAAAGTTCGGGCTAAAGTAATTAAAGCCTCTCTAATCTCCCCATTAGTCATTTCTGGGGGAACCACCGGAACCGCATTAGCTCGACCTCCAATAGGGACTTGAACACCTTGTGGAGGAATTTGAGCACGTTGAGCATTGTGCTCAACTTGAGGAGGAACTTCCTTACCCACCCTTCCTTCTTCCAACCTTCTAGCGGCCATCCTTCTAGTATTCATCTCCTATAAACACAAGAGAAGAGATTAGGAATAGACACTTACAACCTCAGCTCTATAGGCACGACACAAGATTGATGAAGAAAGTGAAATTCAATCGTCCTATATCCTCTTGCCCATAGATGTGTCGCGACTCACACCGATGGTCAAGACTCTGCTAGACGTGGCTTTATGAGACTTTTTGATTCCTAAGACCACTTTCATAACCTATGCTTTGATACCACGTTTGTAACATCCCGAGAGTACACCTTAGAAGATAGGGCACTTTTGGAGTGTGACACGGCGTACTTGACCTCTTGGAGGTCTTGTACAAGCCCTTTGACATCATCCATCGCATACATGTATGAAAAGTGGTGCGGAATTAAAACTTTTCACACGAAATATCTTAAAACATCTTTCATATTAAAATCATAGAACGACTAAGTCTCAACATATGTCAATCATAGACTCAAGAATACATGGGACACGGCCCATACAATACGAATATAGAAATACTTAGTATATTACAATACTTTGAATTAAAAGACATAAAAAGACTATTATGCCCTCGAGTTCAGTTAGGACACACTTCAATTTTTCTTGAACGATAACTAGAACCCAAGATTTCCTTCAAGATCCTCTCACCTTCCACCTACACCTTTAGATATAAAAAAATATATGGAATTAGTACAAACACTTGTACTAAGTATAGCTTAATGCATAAAATCATGCAAACGGACATTTATTGGAAACATGCTCTTTTTGATTAAAACATCAACATTTAACACTTTAGAAACACATACGATATCACATAAGCATTTTATCACTTTTTAAGAAAAATTACAATGAACTAAACCATGTTACAGTGAATTAAATCCAACATTACAGTAAACCCTTTTTAACATGCAATCCTCTCACTAAAAGTTATCCTAAGACTCACTTAAGTAAGACAAAGAGAGACCACCCATACACCCTCCCAAGGCACACATAAATGATCCTTAAGACCACATATAATGAGATAAATACACTTACAATACATCAAAGACATACACATGAGATCCCCCTATCAAAGGTGATTCTAAGGTTCACTTGAGTGAGTTGTGAAGCAACCGCCCATATAATACCTTCACACACACTTAAAGATCCTTTAGACTACCTAAGATAAGTATATTCTCACTTCATACAACAACATATATATAATATAACATTCTCCTCCCAAAGGTTATCAAAAGACTTAAATAAATCAAAAAGAGAATGCCCATACTTGACCTCTCCAAGATTACCTAAATAATCCTTAAGACTACCTAAGTTTGGATCATGTATAATGTACCAACCAACATTCCTATTTAGTGTCTTTATTAAGACTTACCTAGGTAAGATATGAAGTGACCATTCCTATGCCCCCATCACACCTTAACTAGACAACCCTTAAACTACTCTAGGTAAGTACTTATTCAATTAACATGCTTTCTAACTTAAGTCATCATCTTCTTTAATTCATTTAAGAGACATTCATCACATATAAGGACATTAAAGTAATGGTCTTGGAGAAGACCTAAGGACTCACTCACTAACATCTTCAAAGCCTAGTTGTGCAATGTCTAGATAGTGTCCCATACCATCACCTAAACTTCATAGAACTTCTTCAATACTAGTGGGTATGCCATATGATGAGAATAGGCAATAACCTACATAGACCATGGTAGCAAGGCAAGGAATCCGGAGTTGTAACCTACTCCGATGTTGGTTGTTCTACTTGCCAATGGTAGAACTTGGACTAATCCCATGTAGGCACATGGTTAAGGAATATGAAGGGTTTCTTTGTACTCTAGCCTCATGCCTAACTAGAGTTACTCCCCTTACCATACTCACTTGGTGCTAGCCTTTGTTCTCATAGAGTATTTCAATAAAGGAGTACATGAAGAGGTTCCATATATAGTTCATAACCCAATCACATTCACCTAACCAAAGAGGTCCCCTAGGGTTGCCTTTCAATGGTCAATCGGATAGCTTAATGATTTTCCTAAGGATGATTTCATGCCGTTTCAGCCAATCAATCCCTAATTCCACCATTCTTACAAGAAGGATACCATTATGGCTTTCGACTTCAAGGATATCATAACCTTACAACCAGGTTGAAGGCTCCACATAAAAGACCCTCTTAGCAACATTCAAGGTCACATGTCATTCATACATACAAGACTGAGAAGCTCTAGCATCCTAAGTAAAGAAGTCATATTCTCATTATACATGTATCAAGTAAGGGAGACAAGTCTACCAAAACAAGACACAACATACTTCACACATAACACATCATTCTAGAAGCACATAGGCATAACCAACATCATATTTAGGTCACCCTATCCACTACTATAACATCATCAATATAACCATCATAAGACTCACATAGCGAATTGGGAAGAATCATACATCAACTCTAAGACTACACATATAAAGACATAGTCATAGTCTAACATGATCACCTTACAACATCAATAGAAGAACACATATGTTCACCTTAATCACATGTAGATAGATATGATCATAATTCACATAATCAACCACACAAATCCTCATAATAACAAGTAATGCCGACAAGGCCATGATTATTATAATACATAAAGTAATGCCGACGAGGCCACATCATTCACAAGTAAAGCACATAGCACCACCACAATAAGTGGACCATACCAAGCATCATCATCAACTAAGAACTAGACTACATAATATATAGAAATTTAGATCAACATACCATTGATTTTAACCTCACAACTTCAATCCATAGTCAACTTAACCAACACAATATACCAAGGCCTTTACGAATGAACATGATCCTGATGCTGCTAAGAAGAATTGGTCCTATGCTCTCCGCTCTAGGGGTGATCAGAGGAGTCTCCCGGTGTCGTTACTGATATGTTACAAGTGTTAACCATTAATGTCTATTCTACACTAGATTCGGGTTCTACTTTATCATTTGTAACTCCTTTAGTATCTAGAAAGTTTAATGTGTTACCCGATGTTCTAATGGAACCTTTTTCGGTTACAACCCTTGTGGGTGACTCCGTTATGGCTAGAAGAGTCTTTAGGAGTTGTTCTATATCGTTGCCCAATAGAGTTACC
This sequence comes from Solanum sitiens, assembly GCA_016801875.1. Lineage (NCBI taxonomy): Eukaryota > Viridiplantae > Streptophyta > Magnoliopsida > Solanales > Solanaceae > Solanum > Solanum sitiens. Next base: position 560,631 of record JABWTJ010000390.1, read on the forward strand.
TTGGTTGACTTGGTAGAACTTGATATGGTTGATTTTGATGTCATATTGGGGATGGATTGGTTGCATGCTTGTTTTGCTTCTATTGATTGTAGAACAAGGGTAGTGAAGTTCAAATTCCCTAATGAACCCGTCTTAGAGTGGAAGGGGGGTAACTCAACCGCTAGAGGTCGAATTATTTCATGTCTAAAAGCTTATAAGATGATCTCTAAGGGGTGTCTTTAACATAATATGAGGTTCAACGACCTTGAGTCTGAGGTTCCTCTATTAGAGTCGGTACCCTTAGTGAGGGATTTTCAAGAAGTCTTTCTCGATGACTTGACTGGAGTTCCTCCCGAACGAGAAATAGACTTTGGCATAGACTTATTGCTGGATACAAAACTTTACTCAATCCTTGCTTACCGGATGGCTCCGGCCGAGTTGCAAGAACTAAAGCTTCAACTCAAAGATATACTCGACAAGGGTTTCATAAGACCTAGTTTTTCTCCTTGGGGCGCTCCGGTGTTGTTTGTAAAGAAGAAGGAAGGATACCTTAGGATGTGCATTGATTATCGCCAACTAAATAAGGTTTCCATAAAGAACAAGTATCATCTCCCTAGGATCGACAATTTGTTTGATCAACTCTAATGGGCAAGCTACTTTTCAAATATTGACTTGAGGCCGAGGTATCACCAAATTAGGGATAAAGGTGAAGACATACCTAAAACGTCTTGCCAACTAGGTATGGTCATGATGAGTTCCTAGTTATGTCTTTTGGTCTAATTAATACCCGGCGACTTTCATGGACCTTATAAATACGGTGTTCCGAGATAACCTTGACTCCTTCGTGATTTTCTTTATTGATGACATCTTGGTATACTCCAAGAGTGAATATGAACATATGGAACATTTGGAGGTAGCATTTCTAGTCCTTAAGGAACACCAACTATTTTCTAAGTATAGTAAGTGTGAGTTTTGGTTAAGATCGGTTGCTATTCTTTGTCACATTGTTTCAAGTGATAGCATAGAGGTTGATACGAAAAAAATGGAAGTGGTTAAGAATTGGCCTAGACCTTTGACTCCAACTGATATTCAAAGTTTCTTGGGTTTAGCCGGGTACAATAGGACGTTTGTTGATGGGTTTGCATCCATTGCTTCTCCTTTGACTACCTTGACCCAAAAGAGTGTTAAATTTGAATGGTCGGAAGTTTGTGAAAGAAGTTTCCAAGAGTTGAAAGATAAGCTTGCCTCCGCTCCATTGTTGACCTTACCGGAGGGTACTCAAGGGTTTATAGTATATTGTGATGCTTCTCGATTTTGCTTGGATTGTGTCCTCATGCATCATGGTAAGGTGATAGAATATGCCTCTAAGCAACTCAAGGTACATGAGAAGAATTATCCAACTCATGATCTTGAGTTAGCGGCCGTAGTGTTTGCCTTCAAAATATGGAGGCATTAACTTTATGGTGTCTCTGTGGATGTATTTACCGACCACGAAAGTCTTCAATACGTGTTCACTCAAAAGGAGTTGAATCTCCGACAAAGAAGATGGTTGGAACTTTAAGTCGTATGACTATGGATAGTGTCTCATGTGGAAGAAGGTAAGGATGAACTAGTGAAAGATGTTCATAGATTGGCCCGGTTGGGTGTTCAGTTGGAAGATTCTCCAAATGGGGGCTTCATGGTTCGTCATAACTCCAAATCATCTTTAGTGGTTGAAGTGAAGTCCAAGCAACATCTTGATCCTCTATTGATGGAGTTGAAGGATTCGATCCTTAGCAAGTTTAATGAGTCATTCTCCCAAGGGGGGGATGGGGTAATGTCACGACGGGGGAGCACCCCCTAGAAGTAACATGGCTTACTTGACCTTTTGGAGTTCTTATACAAGCCCATAATTATAATTCATTGCATTTTCATAGGTAATTTTAGCGGAATATTTAAAACTTTCATAGCACATCATATGCTAGAACATCACTTCTATTATATATAAAATATCATAAGTACATAGTTAGACCCTAAGTCTCTCTGCCATCTTAGACTCAACATCATTAGATTACATTAGGGACACGACCCTTATAACATAATAGATAACTAAAATATTACATGACTTTAACATAAACTTGACATAGGACATCCATGAATCTTAAGGATTCCTTTCTTTGAGTTTGGGAAACACATATAAAGCCCTTCACCATAGAGACATCCTTTAAGAATACATAACCTATACTTTGTGTAAAAAGGTAAAGAAGAATGGTGTTAGTGCAAGAATGCACTAAGTATGGCAACCATGCAAAAACATGCCTTTAAAAGGGACATTTTGCTTTGAAACCATGCATTATGTCTTTTTGTGAAAACATCATAAACTTTGATACATTAAGCATCATAAAATTCACATACTTAATTTAGGCATATACAATAGTCATAATATCACATAAAATCACACATAGCATTTAAATCACATTGGGCCTCATTTTACAGTAAGTATATTTCTATTACAGTGATCACATTCATTGTACAGTAGCTTTCTTTCTCTTAAACTTCTTAACTTCCCAAGTAACCCTCTAGTGATACTTGGTGCAATGCATCACCTTAAGGCCACAAGGTACTCATACATATAACCTTCCTATTTCAACACATAGATTCGTAGAAGTATAACATACCATAAGACACATTTAAGTCAAGACTTACAACATCATTACAGTGAACAATAGTCCATTCGCACTTATGCCAACTTCACTTCACATAGACCATTATAACACCTTACTTACAATATCAATCTAAGTCTACTAGTGCAATGTACATGTTAAGTCCCATAACCTCACACATACTTAGTAAACCTATCATGAGACCATAAGCGTCCTAACATATACTTCACACACCAACCATGATACTATAGTCAACTACATGCAAACCAAGTAGGACCTTAATGACATAGTCACATTAGGATTTCATATCATGCATATCATCACATCATGTATACAACACTACAACATATATATTAGAACACCTTCCTAGAACCCCCTTCAAGAGCTACTTGCAATGCATAGGTAAAGTCTCATACCCTCACCTAAATTAAGTAACCTACCTTAGGTTGTCCTAGTTAGGGTCTAGTTCTTTACTTTCATTGTCCATTTTACTTTAGGGAAACTATAGACTTAACCGACACTAAGACCATGGGTGTTACATCGCTTTGGTGTTGTAAAGCCTTACACCAAGGGAAGGTGCTTTACCTTGCCAAGGTAGAACATTAAAACATGCTAGCATATTAGGTGAGATACCTTGCTAGATCCTATGGGGCAAGCATAGTTTATGGAACTTGGAGGCATACATGGAAATATCACTCTATGCCCTTAGGGCTATGAGGCTAACCACCTCGTGAGGACTATGGTGAACCTACCTTCCCACAATGTAGGCTTAGGAGAGTTAACTCCTCATATGCTTAGCTCATAGGTCATAGATAAGAGTTCATCAACCTAAATCATGTGATAAGTCCTTTCACATGGACATAGCATATGTAAAACACCATCTAGTTTAGGGTACCCTTGAGAACACCTTTCAAGAGCCCCTCTATTGACTGGATTATCATACATGTGTGTGTGTATATACATATATGTGAGCAAACCTTTCAAATAACACCTTTTGACAACACATAATCATACTGTACTTCATTCATGCATATAAGACATGTTCATCACTTAACCATACATTCATATTCATAAACATATATAACCACCTCGGAACTATCCTATCAAGGCACACATGTGCAATGCATGGACAAGGTCTCATACCCTCATCCATACTAGTACACCTATCAAATCATCCTAGTTTAAGAGTTACAATACATACTTCATGGACATATACTAAACATTCATAGTAGTAGACATTAATGCATATGAGAATAACCTTTCATTAGACACCATGAACCTATACTACTCATAAGCATGCATGAAGTGTGAGTGTGTGTGTAAGTTTGAGTGTGTGTGTACATTGGTCAACATGATCATCTAATGGATATCAATAACACATTGAGGCAGCCACCCTCTTAGGACCACAATACACTTTCAAGCATAGACCACACAACACATAATAGCATAGGAGACAAGATAACTACAACACTTGCATTCAAGACTCCTAACCATAGCTAATCACACATTCATATAGGGGTACATAGGTAAGGGGTCATTAACCATTATGACTCATCAATGGAAGCACCTAAATAAACCTTGACATAGTCATTCCCATGCTTGTAACCTTAGCAACACAACCTATATCATAGACTAGAATAGGAAACTAGGCATAAGCTTCACATAGTGTGATCATCATAACCACACACTCATATAATATCAAGTTGTCTTCAAGGACATAATCAACGCATATATAGCTTGACAAGAAAGTAAAAACGTCCACAATAAGTGGAAAATACCACACAATGCCATCAAGGCCAACTCCACTAACAATTCTATAGAGAAGTAGAGGAATAGAGAAATTCTTACCCATCCATTAACCTTTGATCATCATTGACCGATATTCATCTTTCATTAACAATTCAAGTATAAGGAAGTATATAAATGTACTTTAATATGGACGAAATCATGCATAAACCACAACAAGATCATGATACTAACATGTACTACATCACCAATCCAATAGAGAGTTGAGAGACATAGATCACTTACCAATCTCCTTTGATTTGATCATCAATGATCAATACTCACAATTCATCAACAATAAAAATATAAGGAAGTAGTTAAAGAGATCACAACCTAAATGAAATCATGCTTCTTCTACCCTAAAATTGAGATCACATCATGTACATTACATTATCAATCTATAGAGGCTAGCAGAACCTAGATCAATCCTTACCAATTCATCAAGCATCTATTCACATTGGATCAATTACACCTAATTCATCATCATATTACATTATAGGAAGTATCTAAGTCAATTCATCGCAATTGATTCTCACAACAATCATTCCAGCATCAAGATCACAAGATACTACATTGTAGGCTAATCGAGATTGAGAGGGATCATGGGTTCATCATGAAATTGGATTAAAAATAACATTCAAAACAGTATGTAATCATCAATTCATTAACAATATGCTTTTGAAATCATTTTGAGAAGGAACCCTGGCTAGATTTGGAAGATAGACAATTTGATCAAAATTTCTCTTTGAAAATCTTTGAAGGAGCTCTCTAGATGAATGGATATCTAAAGATGAAGGATCACCATACCTTATTAGATGAAGAAACCTTGAGAATCCATCACCATGGCTGTTCTTGAGCTTCATCTCCAATGGAGATTTCTAGAGAGGATATTTTGGAGAGGGAAGTCTAATTTTTGAAATATGATTTGGGTTTGGGGTTTTGATATTTTTAACTAACTTAGTATACCCCAAAATAGGTAAAATAACCACCTAGGGTCAGGTTAGGACGTGCGGTGAATTTCCCATTCACCCCTTAATGAGACAGCTCGTTTGGCAGTGAATTTCAGGCTCCATCGATGGTCCCATTGACGCCCCTTAGTACCAACGACGGTCCGTAGGTGGCCACCGTCGTTTGGGTCTGAGGGATGTCTTTGGGATGAACCTCCTCCAGGCTAAGTGTGGGACGACGCCCACCCATCGACGGGGCGTCACCACACCTACTGGCCATTGATTGAGGGTCGTAAGTAGACACTGCCAAGGTAGTGTCTAGGCAGACTTTGGGTCCTCCTTGAGGGCCTTTTGCGGGGGCCTTGGGGAGTCGTACCTGGATGTTTCAAGCGTAAATACATTCATTAACATGTAGGGACCTTCCACATAATTTTCAACCAAAACAAACACGTAAAACATGTCAAGACACACCAAGACACACATGCAAATTTTCTCACCCACCTCGTAGCCCGACCCTCCCCTTCAAAAAAATATTTAAAATTTCTTTTTAAAAAAAAAATGAATTGTTCAAAATTTTAAATTTTTTTATTTTTTTAGCCCGCCCAACCACCTTACCACCCCTATACCCACCCCCTACAAAAAAAATTTAAAAAAAATTTAAAGTTTGTTTTTTAAAAAATAAACAATTCAAATTTTCATTTTCTTTAACCCACACTTTTCCCAACACACCAGCCCAACCCCAACCCCAGTCCCCACCAAAACAATAATAATTATAAAGTTTATGTTTAAAAATATTTTCATTTTTTCAAATTTTTTTTACTATCCCCATCCCTCACCTGCACCCCCTACCCCACCCCCTACCATTCTCCCCTAAAAATAATAATTTAAAAGTTTGTTTTTGAAAAATATTTTCAAATTTATTTATTTTTTTACCTCCGACCCCCTACCCCCCCCCCCTCCCCAAATAAAAATTATTAAAAGTTTGTTTTTGAAAAATGTTTTCAAAATTTTTAAAAAGTATGCTTTTTATCCCTCGACCCCCTACCAGCCCCCTACACCCACACACAAAAGAAATTTAAGATTTTGTTTTTTTTTAAGAAAAAAATAAATCTCAGTTTAAAATTTAGGCCCCGAGTCGGGTGTGGTTGAATTCCAGTTCAAAAGTTGGGGTCAAAATTTTCAATTTGAAAATCAAATTTGGGGTCTCGCATCGATTGTTGGTTGTCGGGGTTGAATCATAATTGGAAAGTCAGGTCTTGATTCAAGTGTCGAAGTCAAAACCTGAATTGATGATAGTGTTCAAGTTTGGCTGTCAGGTTAGGTCCCGAGTCGAATATCCGATTATGAATGTCAGATCTCAAATCAAAATTCGGTTCAAGTCCTAGGTCAGATCTCAGGAACGAATTTCAAATCTGTCATTAGAGTTGTTTTCTAATTTGCGTGTCTGGATCATGTTCTAGATCGATTATTAGATTGATTTCCAAATCAAAATTATTTTCTAGTTTGTTGTAAAAATAAAAGATATTTTCTTTAAAATATTTTTCACTCACAAACCAAACACTAAAAAATATTTTTTATTATTTTAGTCACCATCTATTTCTTCAAAGAAACTCATGGTACGAATAAAACATTTGAATGCAACTCTCAAAACATCTCACATTTCTATTTCTTCAAATAAAAATAAATTCATAACCTCAAACAAATCTATTTTTATTAAACTGATTATATCTTTGGCACAAAAATCAAGTGTAAAACCTTCTCAATCAAGTTTAGCCAAAAATGATAATTGGCGTGTAATAAAAAGAAATGTTCTTAAAAATTTTAACAATCTAACTCTCGAATTTACTCCAAATAGGCTTAAAATTTAAACACAAATTTCATGTATCATAAAATACAACCTTCAAACATCAATTTTTCAATGCCACAAATCTAACAAACTCATTTTGTAATAACAATGATTTATCACTACTTTCAAGACTCATATGATTCTAACTTTTTGTATTGGATTTCAAGACTCACTTCTTCAAAGCAATATATTTCAATTACTACAAATTAGAAAACATACTATTATGCAACAACTTAGAAAAAGTGAAGCAAGGCAAGGAAGTTGCCTTATATTAGGTGTCAGTTCTATTTTTTTTTAAAATAAAGGGTACATGTTAAGTGGATGCATACTCTGAAATTTTTACATAAATATATTATAAAAAATAATATAAGAATAAGAAGAACATAAGTAGCAACACACATCAGAACCCAGCACCATGTTTCTGTTGTCGTTTTTGTGATTCACCTTCAGGGCTTACCGGTAGAGGATATGACTGACTCAGCTTGATTTTATGTCAAGCCAGTCAGTCATATGAGATCTGCTCACAATCCACTAATAAACCTCATCAAACCATATAAACAAAAGTATCAAGAAACTTAAGGTTTTCAAATAACAAAAATACACCAAGTAAACCTTTCTACAAATTTCATCTGTTGTAGATTACTCTTATCTTGCAAACGTCTAGTGAGAACGAATAAAATAAACAATCTAAAAATGACTGGGAGGGATACACAAACTCTATCCTCTACAAGTTTTCAAGTCAAATCTCTGCCTAATGTTCTTAGATTGACAAACAACTCCATTTGAGAAAACCTATTGAATGTAGATACATTTGAAGCAGCAAAAGACGATAAACAGGCTGAAGACACTACGGAATAAACAAAATGATTTTCAGATCTTAGAATCAAATAAGATACAACAGAAGAAGATCTGTATCTTCTCATACAATAATGAGGCAAATCAACCAACACTAGCTAGACCATCAGAAGAGCTGAGATGGGAAAAAGCATTTTACCTCTTCTTGTGGAAGCAATACACTAAATCTCTTGGTCATTGTTATTCTTCAACATCGTCAGTGGCCTGGCTCCCAATACCTGAATTTCTAGTCGTGACATGCTTCTTATGCTTCCTGCTCTTTGCTTTCTTGGCTTTCATTCGGCGTTTTTTCTCATTTGCGTCAACCCAAGCATAATCAGAAGGTATGTGGAATGGGTCAATCTCTTCACGGAAGCTGCGGCTTTCACTGTCGCTAGATTGGCCACTGTGACTTCCCCTCATCCATGAAATCCATGATGCAGAGCCATCAGATTGCTTTGATTTAGCATCTTGGAAATGTGCAGGGCTTGAAGGAGGGGTTGAGAACTCCTCCACTGGCTGAAGCTCCTCAAACTTGGTAAAAGTAACAAGCACACGGATGGTTGGAACAATAGGAATAGCTACCTGAGATGCAGCAAAATATAATGAGTCTACGCGAAACTCCATACTACAGTCAGATGTGAATTAAAGAGATCGAGCATACTAGCATATCTTTCAATACAAGGTTACAACAGACAAAATAAACTCTCAATTCTCACACCTTAATACTCCCCCTATTCCATATTTAATTAAATTTGTGAGGCAATGCACATTTATCAAGAAAAACATTTAAAGACATAATTTAAACCATACTTTCCATTATTGTCCTTTATGAAATCATAAATGTAACTTTATAAGTAGTGTAATTTGTCTCCTAGAAAATATCAAACTTCATTAAAGGAAACGGCAAATATGGAAAAAAATTCAAACTTGAACTTTGAACAATTCAATTATTTTGAACAAAGAAAAAAGCCCCAGAGGGAGTACAATAATGGCAAATATCTAAAATACTGTGTTTTTCTCAAAGATGTAAAAGTCGTTTTTAATTGCTAGAAACATACTAGGATAAGAATATGACCATCACCCAGTAATTCTGTCTGAAATTGATAATCTGAGCTTTTAATCGATTTCATTGAAATTGAACTATTTTTAAGGTTCTAATGTTAGGAAATTCACAAGCCAAGCCCTACCACTCCTCAACTTTATGCTAGTATTTACGTTACTAGCCAAGAATGTCAAGAAATAAGTGCTCCATTTCATTTAATACAAAGTTGTTTGATTGAACACAAAATTTAGAAAGAAAGACAGACTTTTGGCACATCCAAAATTACCCTTCGGACTTGTGGTCTTAAACATGTCATGGCATTTTTATGGCTATAAGAGCATGACGTGATGGGTAAAACAAAAAGTTTATCATTAAAGAGCTATGAAATATAGAAATGGGTCAGATTACTAAAAAGAAATAATGTAATATAAAATGGAATAGAATGAGTATTTATTAAAGAGGGCAATCAAGTGCACTAAGCTCCCACTATGCACAGAGTCAGAGGAAAGACCGAATCATAATAGATTTATCTTATCGCGGGCTGAGCCCAGGACTTCATGGTACACAGCAACAACTTTTATTATTACACCAAGGCTCCTCTTCAACAAAAAGTATTTAATCTCACTATATATTAATGTAGCAATAAAGATAATCTTCAGATTCCAACTTTCGAAAAATAAGTAGTGCTCTATAATTCATCTGAAGAATGTTCAACACATGTCTATGCATGTTGCAAGGACAAGATTTCTAGATTATTAGTAATATCCACATGAACAAGCAATTCCCTCTTTATTTATGGAAATTGGTACAACATTTTGTCAAAACTCAAAACTTAGGGTAGGAATCAGGCAACTCATGCGCAGGCCGAGATAAAAATGGACGATCTTTAGACCTTTTCTGGTAATCATAAAACGCCTCAACATTCCTTTTTAAAAAAATAAATAAATCCTTCACGAAAAGAGATCCTCAACATGTATGATCCACATATGACCTCAAATGGATGTCATTTTTATCCTCAAGTTGTAGGTAGTACTCTAAATATCTACCATAGTTTTTCTCTTGACATATCAAAATGCTAAATTTTATCTCTGATTTCTCTGTGGTTTAAGGTCAAAGTATCCACTCCAATGTTGATTGACCAAATCCAGTACGTATCCTACGCCCATACTAGTGCCGGTGTCTTGACAACACAGGTGCAGCACCACAAACGAAGAGTATGTCCAACTTGGACCACTATCGACAACGCAAACATGTTACTCAGTATACTTGCTACTTTCAAATCTCTACTGTTGCATATATACATGCTGGAGGGAGCACTGTTTAAGCTAATAGTAGTTGTAAGGAAATATTGGAGTTCCATTTTTCATGTTGAGACAACCATTCCACAAGACTGTCTTTACGCTAAATGTCGCTAATACCTAATTACCCTTCTCCTACTTATACCATGTGTGAAAGACAGATAGTTCAAGTTTTAGCAAGTTCATAGTGTGTTTTTAACAACTTATACAAAAGACCATAACTACCTAGGTCCATCACCGAAACTGAAACTATTTCAGCACAGCGCTACTCCTTTATCTTCTCAGAATTCAAATGGGCAGGTGGCCTCATTTTTCTTTTAATAATAATAGACGCACATTTATCTTACAGGATAGGAACATCCATTTTATTTCCAGTTCTGCTCATTAAACCTCTTCTGTTCCTCGGAGATACACTTGATTCATGGAGGAATATAGAGAACATAACATAATTGATCATTAACAAGGTCTTTCAGCCTCTTTGGAGTGAAAGAAATAAGAGATTGTTTCACCATAACAAGAATGTGCCAGGCAAGATAACAGAGGCTCTTAGCAGCTGGGAGGGAACATGTTCACATGCTAAGAATAGGAGTAGATGGAGAATTGTCCCAGCTTGTATCTGGTGGACAATTTGGAAGGAGAGGAATTCCAGATGTTTTGAGAGCTTAGAAAATGATGTGCAGAAGATCAAGTGAAACTTCATCTTACTGCTATGTTTTTGGTGTAATCAAATTTACTCTAATGATACTGTGTGTATCATAGATGTTCTAGATTCTTTATATCTTGGGAGGAAAGACACTAGAGCTCTATTATAAATATGGTTTCAGTACTACCCAAGTACTGTTTTGAATCTTGATTTGATACAAAGTTACTGATTTCAAAAAAAAAAGAAGAAAAAAGACCATCTAGTAGATGCATAGTTACAAGGAAAGGAAAAGGAATCAACAAAAGAACTAATGAATCCTTGTAAATCTAAGACAAGGGAGCTAACAAAATCAAACGACTGATCAGTGCTAATTACAGTAGTCATACTAGTCCAGCAAAAAAGATTCACTAGGTCCTTTGTTTTGAGGGAGTGATTTGGAGTTGAGATTCCATCAAACACCTCCTATTCCTCTTATTCCATATGGACCAGAAGATAGCAGCAGGGATCATCCTCCAAATTCTTTAGATGGCTTTATCAACCCTCCACAAGCTCCGGTTCCAGTGTGCCTCTTTTAGGGTCTGGCATGACCCATTTTAACCGAAAATTCAGTAGAGCATGCTTCAAAAATCTGTGGCTACTGCACAGAGCAATAGCAAATGGTTTATAGTTTCAAACATAGATAGCACCTGTTTACTAACTGGACACCCTTCCTGTTGAATTGTCTTGAGTCAAACATGCTTCATTTAGGGCAGTCCAATTAAAACAAATAACCTTAGGAGGTAACTTTATCTTCCATGTCAATTTCCAAGGCCAACTATCAACTACCTGGTTATGTGTACCATGCTGTCTGTAGCATTCTTTCACTGTGAATGTGCCCTTGCTTCCCCAACACATAGCATTTGTTTTTTTCTCATCAATGGTGTACTCTTCCACTTCTGCAAGCAGTTCTATCAAGCTGTGCATTTCCCAATCATTAACTGTTTTTCTAAGTAGAATAGCCCAGTTGTTTCCATTTCTGTTTTGTGCTATGGTGGAGTTTTTATCCACAGCAATCTGATAAATCGATGGAAACTTCTCCACGAGTGCCATTGAGCCACTTGTTCTTCCAAAATCTAGTATGTGCTCCATTGCCAGGTCTAAAGTAGATGTTTTGGAAGAATTCAGTTCCCAGCTTGGTAATGAGTTTCCAGGGACAACACAATATGGAGCATTAGAGATTTTTGTGATCCAGATATCTTTCTCTCCAGCTTGGTTCCACACCTCCTTCCAGAGGCTTGAATCCCCAGCGCCATACCTCCAAAGCCATTTCATAAGATGGCACTAGTTATGAAAGACTAAATTTCTAACACCCAGACCAGAATAGCATTTTGGTTCTGTGACTCTCTCCCATTTTATCTCGTGGAATTTGTGAGTGCTACTGCTTCCTTCCCAAAGGAAATTCCTCTCGATTTTATCTAATTGCTTTAAAAACTTATCAGTGATGGGAAACATAGACATATAGTATGATGGTAGGCTTTCAAGAACATTGTATAAGAGTTAGCGGTTAGCCTTCCGCCCATGAATAAGTAATGTAATTGTCAGGAAGCTAATCTCTTTTCAAACTTCTCTATGATTCCAGTCCATACTTAACAGTTCTTGAATTTTGCCCCCAAAGGAAGACATAAGTAAGTAGTAGGGAATGTCCCAATGCTAAAAACCAAGATGCCAGAGAGTTCCTCTATGTTTGACACATGATTGACAGGATATATGATGCTTTCCAGGACATTGACATGTAATCATGATAGAGCTTCAAATAGAGAGAGTGTCAGATTTAAATATCTAGCTTGAGATTCTTCCGCCTCACAGAAGATTAGGGTGTCATCAGCATACAACAAGTGAATGGTGACTAGGTTCACGGCATCTGACCCTACTTTGAAGCCCTTAATCCATTGTTGTTCGCTGGCCTGCTCTAGCAATTTGCTTAGATCCTTCAGAAGTGTAAAAAATCATGCTTGTGTCATTTATACATTTGGCAAGAAGAGCAAGTTTTGTATAGTATAGATAGTTGTAATTCGTTGGATGATTGTGGTTCTCACAAAACCAAATGTAAATAATTTAACACCAACTTGGTGTACTTTTTTTTATAACCGGGAAATAGTAGAGGACCAACTGACCCATTGTTCGAAACTCCATGAAAAATGGCCTCGCCAAACTACCCTTTACTTAACCAGGCTTTTGTATGTAGCGAGGTTCGAACTCGAGACATGGACCTAAAGCACATATCACCCTCCGTTTCTTTACCATCAAACCAATATTTACTAGGAGTCCAACTTGGTGTACTTATAAAGTGATATACTTGAATTACACAAAAAAATAATTGGAGATAATTCCAACCTCAGTATGAGTAGCCATATAGTTTTTCTGTTTTCACCTAAATAGAATCAAGAAAAGAACGTATGAAACAAGTCAAGAAAAAGGAGAGGAGGTTAAAGATAGATAAGGAAAAAGCCAACGGTACAAAAATCTCCACCATACAGAACGATCTCTTAACTCAGCCTTTAAGTTAAACTCCCAAAAATTCTCTTCACCTTTGACCTTGTTATACTTCAATCCTACCGTCACACCAACGTAAAAACAGAAATCACAAAGGAATCTTACTAACAGTAAAAAAAAAGTCAATTTAGTTGAACTTTAAAGAATATCCACAATAATTTGTCTTATATATACAAGAATTTACACGGGATAGACTTTTTAAGGAGCAGCGTTTAACTTTTGACATATTAAGAAAAGTTGTACAAAAGAGTTTCGCCAGAATCTCTCCTCCTCCTTCCTTTTCCCTTCTTCTTCTACTCATTTCTCCTCCCATTGCTTATTTGTGGTTGGAATTGATGTGATAATATTCCACTAAGCTTATATTAGCTATCTCATCAATGAGTTGCATTTGGTTTGGTTGGAGAAAATTGAATAACACCATTGTTGGTCCTTGTTGAGCATGAAAAAAACTTATTGAAGAAGACAGTGGATCAATTGATTTTTGAAGGTTTACGTTGAATCAAATCTTTGGAAATCATTGAGATTGGTGATAGAATATTGTATATAAAAATCAGATCTGACTGGAATTGACTTGGACAACTTTTGAAGCAAAAACTTAGTGAAATATGCCCAGCAAGTAATGGTGCCAATTCAAGCAATTTGTCAAATTTTGTGGTCATCATTCTGCTGATCCATCGGAGTTTGACCAGAAATCTTGACGAATGATGATAACTTGCTGTTAAAGAAAGTCTTGGCAAATCCTGGTGATCACAAAGATTTTGCTTTGCAATCCTGGCAACCACCAGGAGTGTGCTTCTACATTCTGCTGCGAAGGCTATTTTTCCAGGACTTCTCTTAAAATTATTTAAATGGTGCCACAGAAAGATTCTATTTGAGCAAATTACCCATATATATATGACACAACCCCAAGTCCTGATCACTCTAATGTGCATATCATTGAGTGACTAAAGTAACAAAGGATGAGATAACATGCAACAGTGCTTATGTCATACAAAGGAACAAACAAGATAAGGAGGTTCTCCGACATGCAATTTAGACTTCAAATTTGAATTTTTGATGTCAAATTTGTGTTTGCTTATGACATTTTTGAACAAAACTTCCACACCCACTTGAAATTTTGATTTCAAATTTGTTGTTTCAATTTCTTTGTAATTTAAAATTCGACCCATAATTTTATATTTTCAAAAAGGACCCATGCTTGACATGAAGAGATTGTTCATACCATTTGAAAGGACTATATTAAAGAACAACTAGTTACTACTATTGCTGATTTTTTGGACCAGTGAATCTTTGTAAAATTGTGTATCTGAAAGTCTGTAATATAGCATGTAATCACAAGCATTTATTTATAAAAGGAACATGAAAGTATACAATATATCAGTAAGGTGTTTTAGGATATTATGATACCTTATTTACGAATTATGGTTTGCTCATTAGGGAAGATTGTATAGGAGTTGGGGAAGTTCCGATAATTTTCACAAATTGTGGGGTTTTCATGTTTATGAGAAAAACTACAACTTCAAGTCAACCTCGACCCATCAATGGTTTCAATCATGACTTCGAGTTCATGTCCAAACGCATCTAATACACATGGAACAAAATTCTAAAGAGGGAAATAACGGGGGTCGTATTTTGTTCCATCAGTCATGTGATCCTTTTTTGAAACACAGATGTAATAACATCAGTAGGTTCATGGTGGATGCACGCAGCGTGCATATTATGAGGGAATGGAAATATTAAAGACCCCACCCTTCCTCTAGAGCCTCTGACATAAGCATAAGCTAGCCACGTGCTAAAGGAAGTTCAGAATATATTACCAGTAAAATAAAGACTAAGGAGAAAGAAGAAGAAGAAGCAAGAGGGAAGAGAACATAATAGAAAAGGTATAATGTACCTTGACTGGAAATGTGCCAGGGGGTAGCTTAGTAGTCAAAAGCTCCCTCAACCTTCTAATAGCTTTAACCTTGTTGGCTAATATGTCTAGTAATGGCAAAAGCTCTTCTGTTTTCAGCGGGAAGTCAGGTGTCAACCATAAAATAGGTCTTAAACCTTTTTTGTACTCACTTTCACTCTTAGACTCACCCAGAGGCCCTTTTTTCTTTTTCTTCTTGCCGTTCTTATCTTTGCTCCGTTTAACATCTCTGGTATCTTCCCCTTGAACTTCAGATGATGATCTATGAGTGTCATGGGATTTCTGCTTGGTATTATCTGGAGCCAACTTTGAGAACCTTTTCACAATCTTTGAATCCTCTAAATCATCACCAGTTCCTTTGGAATTTTTCTTGTTCCAACCAAACCAACTCTTCTTCTCTTTAGGAACACCATTGGATTCACAACTTCTAAATGAACCTCCACTAGGGTTGTCATGGCAATCCTGAACCTCAAGCTCCTCCTCATCATCACCAAGTCCATCTGAATTACCCGTTCGAAGTGCAGAATTTAATTGCCTTCTTTCTTCAGCTGTTAATACACCATTATAATCGTCATGTCCACCACAGTTTGTTAATTTACCATCATCATTCATTGAAAAGAGCTCTTCATCAGTCATGGCACCGGGAACACGCCTTGATTTTACACTAACCATCACATGAAGCATATCATATACACTTGCCTTCCATATACCGACCATTTCTGTCCTCTCCTGTCTCCTCCAATTTAAGTGAGGAACAAGCTCAGCCTGAGTAACATCAATTCCTGGCCTATACATATTTGTTTGAGACATCAAAGCAACTTCATGGGCTACTTCAGCTTCTGATGGTTGCACGCCAGCTCCCTCTAATGCATTTGTGATCTCCTTCTCTTTATGAGCAAGGACAATTAAAGAACCTGGAGGTAAGGATATGCTACTAGTTTCTGATGAATAGCCCTCTCCAAGAAAGAGGAAAGTTTGATCCGAACGTTGAATGCGGAACCCATCAAATCCCGCAAGTGTCATATCGGCACGAAGATTAGAACCCCGTTTCCAAATGCGATACGTATCTGACGGAGCAATCCGACCAATGAACGGAATTACAGAGCTCTCAAAGTGAAAGGTTATCTCCATATAGAAGTCACGAATACGAGCAGCTGAGGCGACAATCCTAGGAAGTCTACGGCACCACTTGGCCCAAGCAAGAGGCTGATAGTGACGGGCAATAATCATAGCAATGTTCTCCTCCCTGGTACACACTGCTTCCTGAAGAGCACTCCAACCATTCTCATTCTGAAGACTCCAATCAGCACCTGCAGACATCAAAATCTCTGCACAGATTGGGTCCTTCAAGCGAACAGCAAGGTGCAAAGGAGTTTCACGGCCAGGAACATCTCGCCTATCAATTACTGCAGAAACAGCATCTGCATCAATCTCAGCAGCCACAGACTCTGCCTCAGTGTTTACTTCACCGGCCTTGGCAAGACAAGGCAGGCAATCAACAATCTCTTTCAAAGTGGGATAGTCTCGCTTAGCTACTGCCAAATGAGCTGGACTATGAGCATACTTGGACCAATCTTCCATTGAAGAGGTTTCTTCAAATCTGGTATGTTGCCTTCCAAGATAATCTCACTTACAAACTAGAATTCACCCATCTTTTTCTTTTTTACAAAAAAAAAATCTGAATCAAAACAAGAAATCTCTACGCAAATATTGTACCAATTACGACAATGCCGGTGGAGATAGTCCAGTATACAGCAAGCTCAAATCTGATCAAGAGAATAAGAAAACGAAACAGCATCACCGATCGATCGATATGGCAAAAATTAAAAAGCATAATATCCAAAATGAGAAAGAAGGTGTCTTACCGGAAAAAATTGAAGCAATGAAAGAAAAGGGTTGGCGAGAGAGAAAGGGTTGGGTTGAGATCTGAAGAGGGTTTCTGCGTACATGTATAGCACCTTCTTTCTCCCTACCCTCTCTCTCCCTTCACCATCTACTACTGCTCTTTCCTCTTTCCATTTTCTTATATTTTTACCAAACTACCTTACTCAACCCCATTTTTCAGTCTTTTTTTCTGCACCAACCTAAACAATGCAACTGCATGGAGGAGGAGAACTCGATGATTATCCCTTTTCTCAAATCACAAGTTTAAATTTTTGTAAGAAATATTATCAACTTTGACCCTAAGCCCGAGTATTATATTCGGTTATTTATTAATAAAATCCCCTTTTCGAGGAGAAGGGTGGATTGTTCGTGTAGACGATTTAGAAGATATAATTTGAGGACATGTATGGTTAGATTTCATTTGTATACCTGGTGAAATATTGCATATCTTAACCAAACCCTTCGCATAGACTCGACTCGCACCTGTATGATTCCAATGTTACGCCTTGAACCATTCGGTCATCTCTCCTACATAATGATAATGATCAAAAATTAAGTGAATAGCGAGTCAATCATAATCTATATTCCATTACTGGATATGTATGATTAGGGCTGGCAAGGGATCTCGGATGACCCAACCCAGGTCGGTACCACTTTGAGTCCCGATCCCGACCGACAATATGGGATGGGTGTATAGGGGTGGGGGACGCGGTTTTGTCCCGCTCAACCCGGCCCGATCTGTCCCGATTGAACTGATCAGATCTCACGGGATCAATTTTAATTTTTTCTTTTTTAAATTTAGCTGTTAGAGAACGTTGCCCCATAACCTCCTACCCTTTAAACTTTTACTTTAACCCCAAAGTTTCATAGAATACATTTTAGTTCACTTTTTACATTATAAATACCTTTCTATCCCTCACTATTTCTCACAAATTATCTACTTTCACATCTATATTTTTGAATTCTTGATTCTACTAATCTCAAATTCTCAATTCTCAGTTAATATCATAATATTTATATTTCAGTTAATATCATAATCTTTATTTTTTCAATTTATTTTTATTTACTTATATTGCCATTGAGTAATCAAGTTACAAGTCAAATTTACAACAATATTTTTGAAGCAAGCTTCATGTGTATAGTATTGGTTATAACTGTCTACTATCTACGTAGACATTTTGTTTCGTTTTATCTTTTATTTATTAATATTTCCGCAATTATTTTTTGTGTTATTATCATTTTTATATTACATTTCACATTGTTTAAAATATAAGTTCTAATAAAAAAAAAATATAGATAAGAAATAGTAACAAACACCATTTCTAGTATATTTAATTTTTCTAAAAAAAGTAGTACACAAAAAAGTAAATGTGGTGGTTCTTCTTCTAAATCTGTCACGACCGGGGAGCACATCCTAGAAGTAACATGGCGTACTTGACCTCTCGGAGGTCTTATACAAGCCCATAGTTATCATTCATCGCATTGTCATAGTAAATTTAGCAGAAAATTTAAAAAATTTCATAGCACATCATATGCTAGAAATATCACTTCATTTATATATAAAATATAAGTCATAATACATATTTAGACTCTAAGTCTCTTTTGCCATCTTAGACTCAACATCATAGAATAGAATAGGGACACGACCCTTTCAACATAAAACATTAAATAGACTATTACAAAACTTTAAACATAACTTGACATAGGACATCCTTGAATCTTAAGGATTCCTTTCCTTGAGCTTGGGAACACATATCAAATTCTTCACCATAGAGACATCCTTTAAGCATTCATAAACTACACTTTGTGTAAAAAGTAGAGAAAAATGGAGTTAGTACAAGAATGCACTAAGTATGGCAATCATGCAAAAACATGCATTTAAAAGGGACATTTTTCTTGAAACCATGCATCATGCCTTTTTTTTGTGTGAAAACTTCATACTACTTGATACATTAAGCATTATACAATTTGCATACTTCATTTAGGCATATACCATAGTCATAATATCACATAAAATCACACATAGAATTTAAGTCACATTTTGCATCATTTTACAGTAAGCTTATTTCCATTTATAGTGAGCACATTCACTTTACAGTGAGTTTATTCAACTTCATTTCCTAAACTTCCCAAGTAACCCTCTAGTGATACTTGGTGCAATACATCACCTTATGGCCACAAGGTACTCATACATACCATCTACATAAGCCAATACATACCTTCATAGAATCATTTCATATAACAAGGCACATACTTCACATTAAACCCAACATAAGACTTTACTCACAATCCTAATCTAAGTCTACTAGTGCAATGTGCATGTGAAGCCCCATAACCTCACACATACATAGTAAACCTATCATAGGACCACAATCATTAACAATTCACTTCATATATCAACATAGCAAGTATCAACACTTCATTCACACCAAGTAATACACTCATCATGTAGACTCATTAGGAATCATACCATGCATATCATCACAACAAGTAGACAACACTACAATGTCATGCATAAGGAACATAAACATAATCATACACATTAGAACACCTTCCTAGAACTCCCTTCAAGAGCTACTTGTGCAATGCATAGGTGAAGTCTCATACCCCTACCTACACTAAGCAACTTTCCTTAGGTTATCCTAGTTAGGGTCTAGTTCTTTACTTTCATTGTCCATTTTACTTTAGGGAAACTATGACCTTAACCGATATTAAGACCATGGGTGCTATATGGAATTTGGTGCTGTAGAACCTTACACCAAGGGAAGGTGCTCTACCTTGCCAAAGTA
Source organism: Solanum sitiens (assembly GCA_016801875.1). Lineage (NCBI taxonomy): Eukaryota > Viridiplantae > Streptophyta > Magnoliopsida > Solanales > Solanaceae > Solanum > Solanum sitiens. The sequence continues at coordinate 580,767 of JABWTJ010000390.1, forward strand.
GAACATTAACATCATGTTAGCATATTAGGTGATATCACTTGCTAGATCCTATGGGGCAAACATAGTTAATGGAACTTGGAGGCATATATGGAAACCCTCTTTATGCCAAATGGGGCATAGTAGTTATACACCTCGTGAGAATTATGGTGAACATACCTTCCCACATTCGGAAGGGACACCTCTCAACTTCAAGTTCACTCGATGCTAAGCTAAGTTTTCTTTATTGAAAAACCTTTATTAACATTACTTTATAAAATTAGGCTTAGGAGAGTTAACCCCTCATATGCTTAGCTTATAGGTCATAGATGAGAGTTCATCAACCTACATCATGTGAGAAGTCCTTTCACATGGACATAGCATATGTAAAGCACCATCTAGTTTAGGGTACACTTGAGAACACCTTTCAAGGCCTCTCTATTGACTAGATCATCATACATGTGTGTGTGTATAAATATATGGGATCAATCCTTTCACACAATACATTAAGACCACACATGTTCATACATTAACATAATCATACATTCACATCCATGTACATAGAAAACCAAACCTAGGAACTATCCTATCAAGGCACACATGTGCAATGCATAGACAAGGTCCCATACCCTTGCCCATACTAGTACACCTATCAAGTCATCCTAGTTAAGGGATACATAATCATACTTCATGAACATGTACATCACATGCATAGTAGTAGATACAAGTGCATATGAGCGTACCCTTTCATTAGACACCATGAACCTATACTACTTGTAAGCATACATGAAGTGTGAGTGTGTGTACATTGGTCAACATGATCACATAATGACTATCAACAACACATTGAGGCAGCCACCCTCTTAGGACCACAATGTACAACAAAACATAGACCACACAACACATAATAGCATAGGAGACAATATAACTTCAATACTTGCTTTCAAGACTCCTAACCATAGCTAATCACACATTCATGTAGGGGTATGTAGGTAAGGGGTCATTCATCATTTATACTTCATCATTGGCAGCACCTAAACCAACCCTAACATAGTCATTCACATACACATTACATGAGCAATACAACCTAGATCACAACTAGAATGGAAGACTAGGCATGCTTCACATTTGGTGATCATCACCATCACACCTTCATAATACAATTTTCTTCAAGGCCATGATCATATCATATATATAATGACAATAAAGTAAACACCGCCACCATAACTGGACCATACCACACAATGCCATCCAAGGCCAATTCTATCAACAATGCTATATAAAAATGAAGAAAGTACGCAATCTTACCAATTCCTCAACCTTTGATCATCATTGATCAATACTTCTTTTTCATCAATAATTCAAGTATAGGGCAGTATCTAAATGTACTTTACCATAAACGAAGTCATGCATAAACCACTACAAGATCATGCTACTAGCAAGTTCACTACATCACCCATTCACTACAAAGTATAGAGATATAAATCTCTTACCAATTTCCCTTGCTTTGATCATCAATCACAATTCATTAATAATATACATGTAAGACAGTATCTAAAGAGGTAATAACCTAAACTAAATCATTCTTCAATCGCCCTAGAATCGAGACCATACAAGTATTCTATATTAACAATCAGTAGTAGATAAAAGAACATAAGTCAATACTACCTAATCTTCAAACCTTGATCCACATTGGATCCATCACATCTAATTCATAATCAATTTACATACTAGGCAGTAGATAAGTCAATTTATCACAATTGAAACTCATAACAATCATTCTAGCATGAAGATCACAAGATACTACATAAGAAATCCATAAAAGATACAAGAACATAGGCTATTCTCATTCAAACCTTCATACCTTGATCCACATGGATCAATTTCACATAGTTCATCAGGAATATACATAATAGGCAGTAGATATAAGCATTTTAACATAATTGAATCGCAATTCGATTTGCATAAGATCAAGATCATAAAATCCACACATAGGCTAAATCGAGAGTTTGAAGGGAGCATGGTTCATCATGCAATTGGATTGAAATTCACCTTAAAATCAATACATTAACATCAATTCATCATGAGAAATTTGAAAGGAACTCTCTAAATGAAAGGCTATTTAGAGATGAAGGATCACCATACCTTTCTACATGAGAATCCCATGAAAAATTGAAGAATAAACCATGAAAATCATTCCTTAGCTTCAACCTTGAGTTTTCCCTCCAATGGAGGTTTGAGAGAATTTGGAGGAGAAGAGAATTTTGAGATTTTAGATTTTCTTATTGGGTGTTGGGGTTTGTTGGGAAAGGGGTTAAAAAGGTTCTAAAAACAGTTTATAACTGTCTACCTAAGTTACCAAAACACCCTTATACTTATTGGGACTTTTAGACATGTCAAAATTGACTTGAAAACGATGCAACCGGATCTGGGAAGTGGCTGCGTGTTGTGGAGGCAGCCTCTTATTTTGCCCCAAACAATTTTTGAGGCAGTGGACCTCGTGCTGGGAGCGCGTCGCACAGGCACACTCAGTGCCAGGCGCGCGATGCGAGGCTGGTCCCCAAATCTTGCTGCAGCTTGCTGCCTTAGGCAACCTCCTTGTCCAACGTTTGGGACCTCCTTGGGGGCCCTTAGGGTGGTCCTCGGGGAGTCGTACCCGAACTTTTTGACCCTTAACATGTCTATTAAGATTCTAGGGTCACTCTTACTGTTTTTGGACTTCAAACAACACACGCAACACATCAAAACATGCTAAGCACACTCAAGTACTTCCAAGGGCTAACTTTCGAACGTCTTGGACGTTCTTGAACGTTTGACCTCCAAATGACTTCAAATCAAGAATACATACTATAAAACACTTAACAAACATATTCTAAACCTTTTTAGACACATGTGAGTCTCTATGCACCTTAATTCATTTTTGGGGTCTTACAAAATCAATACCTAAAGTTAGATTTAATACGAATGATTCTACTTATATTGATGATACTACTTTCACTTCTCATTTTAATATAGATGTAAATACTGAAATTGATACTGAAATTATAGTACGACGTTATGGTAATACTAAATTTTATGAAGATTTAGATGAAGATGTAGAAGTTAATTTTGGAAGAAGATGAATTGGATGATACACCTTCATCTACCAGTGCGGCGAGCGAAGCTTTAGTTTGGATGATACACCTATACCTACTAGTCAACTCTTTTGTTGTAAAGAAATGTATGACTTATATACTATAAACTGTATTGCTAGTTGTAATACATATAAACTACCATTTGTACATAGACACGATAGAGGTCAAGGTGGGATGGGGAGTTTAAATAGACATTTGCTATCTTGCAAATCGATAGGATATTAGACGATTAAAGCTTTAGCCAATAAAAAAAGAGAGGTGAAAATGTTGATGTTGATGTTAATGAATCGTTAGAGGATTCTAACATGGTTCAAGGAACATTGGATACTTTACTTCTAACCTGGTAGTTCAATTACACAACGTAAATATAATAAAGAAAGAGATCATGAAAATTTAGCTAAGACGGTTGATGTTTGTGGTTTGCCTTTTAGTTTTCCTTCACATCCTGGTTTTATTGAATATATTCAACAAACTTATAATCTTTCTTTTAAAGGTATTGCAAGAAATATAGTTAAAAATGATGTTTTTGATTTTCAAGGTAAACATTGTCAATATCTTCGTTACTTATTTAGAATATTAGATTGTAAAGTGTCTATAACTTCTGTCATGGATCGTAATATTAATGGACATGATTATTTAATTGTTACAACACATTGGATAATCATAATTCAAATTTGCAAAAGAAAAAGGTATCTTAAGTTGTAAACAATGTGTAGAGAAAACAAATTGATGCTTATATAGCTTCAATTGTTTTAACTATTTTAGATTTTTATATAATTTATGATAAAGTGATGAGTATCGCATTAGATAATGCCTTTAATAATACTAAAGTTGCTAGTATTTTAAAGACTAGACTATGTCCAATTGATACTAACTATTTCCATGTTTGATATGTTGCACATATATTTAATTTATTTTTATAAGATGTTATTTAATTATTTGGTTGTATGTTGTTATATGGATTTTTTTATGCTCATAGAGCTTCTAATATTAGGGAATTTGAAGAGCGTTGTGCACTATGTGATCCTTCACCACGAAAAGTTTCAAACATTTTAAAACTAGGTGGAATTCTTTTTATGAAATGCTTTCAGTTGCTCATGATTATCAAAAAATCATACAAATGATTTTTAATGCCCATAATGTTGATCCACTAGATAAATTTCGTGAAGAAGATTAGAATGAAATTAAATAAGTATTGAATTTTTTAAAATATTTTTTATTAGGCTACAAGAATGTTTTCTGGAGTTTATTAACCTGCTATTTCATTAGTCTTATTAAATATTTGTGCTATTTCAATTCAATTTATTCAATACAAAATAATTGAAAAATTTAGACCGTTAATTGAAGGTATGATAGAAAAAATTTAAATATTTTTTCCTATTCCTCAAATTTATTTAACTACGATTTTATTTAACCCTCAATATAAATTGCGAGATGCACAAGCATTTATTTAAAATTTTTTGAAAAACTTAGAAATTTTACCGAAAACATTTCAGAGTTAGAATTTTGTAGGTCTAGCTTAAAAGTGCAAACCAAAATTTAATATGATAAATATAGATTTATGGGAAATAATGAAGGATATGCTGCTCAAACTTCTAATATTAACAATAGTGATTGTATTGATAATTATATGCGAGTTTTTTTTTTGTCTTGATTCTATTAACCATGATAATCTTGAAGTATCTTAATCAAGGATTGAAATTGATTACCGACGAACATGGCAACATACAAATATTAGACTGGTGGAGAAAATGTGGTAGCACATTTTCAAATGTTAGCAAAATGGTTTGTGAAATTCTAGCTATTCAAGCTTCATCAGTTGCTTCAAAGGTTGCTTTTAGTGCGACAAGATTTCAAATTGGAGATCTAAGATATTCATTGACACAAGAAAACTTGGAGACATTAGTTTTATTTGGAGATTGTTTCAACTTGGAGAGAAGAAATTATAATTTTCCAATGTTAACTTCTCAATAAAAAGCTTATTTACATTCAATATTAGATCTAATAGTGATGTGAATCCCAGCCTGGTTCATCCCACGACCGACTAAATCCTAGTTGATGGTTATCTCGACCCAGCCCGACATCAGTCTTCCCGTTCTTTCCCGCCGTCTTTGTCCCTTTTCTAGCCCTAGGTACGACCAATCCATTTAAACTATTTTTTTTCATAAAAGTCAAAACAAAGAACAATTTTTCTTTCCTTCAAGGCTTCGAAATAAATATATAATTTTTATGAAAAAATTCAGTTCATATTTGGAAAAACAACTTTCCCTTCTTTTTGAGATGTTTTTCTATTTTTATAACAAATTAATTTAATAAATTATAACAAATCAATTAATGGATGATCCATATATTTTAGACTATAGTTAATGGATACTCTTAAATCATAACCGTAATTATATAGACTATGATTTCATACCAGAATTTTTTTAAAATTCCTTTTTGGTTAAAGAGTTCTTAACAACAAATACATACCCACATATTAGAATAGAACTTCTTAAAAAAATTAGATTGATTGTATAGTATATACCCATTATGACACAAAATTGGCAGTTATTCAAACAAGCCAAGAAGTTTCTCATATATATCATGCTCGGTCTACCAGGTAGCCTCCCCAACTAGACGATGTCTCCAATGGACCTTAACCACATGAATTATTCTCAAACGAAACCACCATAAATATCTAGCTAGAATGACAAATTGCTCCTCCACGAAGGTCAAGCTATCATCCAACTATACAACATCATACTGAAGAACATAAGACTCATCCAAAACATACTAGCGCAACATCGAAACATGAAAAACTAAGTAGATAACTGAGAACATTGAAGGTAACGCTAACTCATAAGAAATCTCTCCAACTGACCAAAAGATCTTAAAAGGCCCAATGTACTTGGGGCAGCAGCTAGCCCCGCCTCCCAAATCTCATCACGCTTTTTTGGGCGACACATGGAGGAAAATTATATCACCCACTAAAAATCTCAAAGGTTACCACTTATGATAAACATCATTTTTGTGCCTATTTAGAGTTGTCTAAAGTCTGACCGGAGTCACCTCACCTGCTCCAAATCCTCCTGAATCAAGAGTGTACCATGCGGTCTAGACTCTGTAGACTCAAACCAACAAGAAGGAGAATGACAAAGCCTACCATATAAGTCCTTGAAAAGGTTATCTGGATGCTACAATGGTAGTTTTTATTGTACACAAACTCCACCAAAGGCAAGAACTGAACTACTAACCTCCAAAATATAACAAACAAGCCCACAACATGTCCTCAAGGATCTGCATAGTACGCTCTAACCATCATACTATGGGTGAATGATTACACTCAAACTACTCTTCAAAACCAATAATAAGAGTAAGCAATCATCGTCAATAAAAACACCAACTAAGAGTGTCACGACCTAGAGGCACCACCTAGATGTAATATGGCATACAAGACCCCAAGAGGACTCATACAAGCCACTTAGCTTTCATAGTAAAGATAATAGAAAATTGATGAGATTTAAAATATTTTCAACATAAGCAAAGTTTTTAATTGCAAAGTGGAAGTCTAAAACACGTGTCTCAAAAACCATCAATACAATAGAATCTCGGGACATAGCTCGTACATCAATGTTCAAAAACTCAAATGAAAAGAACATAAAAAAGGACTCACAAATATTCAAATCTTCCACTACTATAGATCCTAGCCACAGGGATGAGAATCAGAAACGCCAGACCTTACATTTGGATAAGAAATGTAGGCATGAGTACGCATTAGTACCAAAATGTACTAAATATGATAACTTGCATAAACATAACATAAGAGGTAGACAACATAAGACATAAAGCATAATCAATAAACATAATAGATCATCACAACATATAAGGAGTAACCTTGATTTATCCTTAGTGAAGACATGAGTAACCGCCTCTAGTCTTACTCATCATGGAAGGAAAACTCAAGCAACAATCCAAGATCATCACCTATCAAAACATATCATACCTTATCTTTTAAGAACATGGAGAATCATCTCTTGACTTACTATATAGAGGATCAAGGGTAATCACCTCTGGTCCTTTTTTCTTTGGGATCATGGGTAGTCGCGTCTTGTCCAACTTGCATTATAGGAATGCGGGTAATCTCCTCTTGTCCAACTTCAAGGAACATGCGTAATCACCTCTTATCCTTCTCATTTAGAGTTCATGGGTAACACCTCTAGCCTCATCAATTTCATAGTTCCTTAGCTTAGATTCATTTTAGGTGAGAAATGCTTTCACCCTAGAACCATTAAATGTGAGCAAGCCTTTCACATTTATACATAAGTAATCATGTGGGAAAACTCCCTTCCACAACAATCATATAAACAATCAACACTTAATAACATATTCTTCACTCTCAAAGCAATTCTTATAATAAATCATCACATATGCTTCAATCTCAAAACAATTCATTTTGTATCTTATTTATCCTATAAGAACACACATAAATCCATAAATTCTCCTTTCATAGAATAAAACCCATTTTTATTCAGTTTCTCCTTAGAATTTTGGGTTAAGCATGGGTACATGGAATTTCATCTTAAAAGCATATAATTCTCTCAATTCATGCATAATCAATCATAATATAATAAATTTAATCAACATTAATAAAGACCCAAAACTTAGAAGAAAATCCTAAATCAAATTGGGGAATTTATACTTTCAATTTGGAGAACTTGGGAGCTCCATGGATGAAAATATATCATACCTTGCCATTAAAGCCCACAAACAATTAGAGAATGAAGACTTGAACTTGAGCCCTAGCTTCAACCCTCCTCCTCGTCCTTGTCCTCTTTTCTTCTTCTTCTTCTTCTTCTTCTTCTTCTTCTTCTTCTTCTTCTTCTTCTTCTTCTTCTTCCTCCTCCTCCTCATCCTCCTTCTTCTTCTTCTTTAAGTTTCTAGTGAGAGAAATATTTTGGAAAGGAAGAACTTCGGTCTTCTTTTGGACTTTTTGAAGAACGACTTGAATGGGTAGGATTTGGGGTTAAAAGCACTTATTAAATAGAGTCCTACGCATGGGTAAAATGACATAGTATTGTTTTAAAGAAATATGGAAAAGACCCAACTGCACTCAAACTTACAACTGGCTTAGCCCCCACACGTCAGGCTTCACGAGTCGTCAAGGACTTCATGGCCAGTTGTGGCAGCCGTGGTCATTGACCAATGGCTTGGAAAGCTACCCCAAAAACCTATCCCTTTCATGACCCACTTCATGAGGCGTCTTGGCTCTCACGAGCTGTCAAATGGCTCGTGTAGAGGGTCAACCTTTAGGGTAGCTACTGCCTCCCTCCCATGGCCATCACCACGACCCATTGGTCTCTTCACGAGCCATTTGGGTGATCGTGAATCATGTGAGGGGAGACTTCTTTTTCTCAACACTATGAGACACCACGGGTACACCAAACCTCGTGATTCCCTTCACGACTAGTCGGGGACTTCGTGAAGGGTGCCCATGCTCAATACTTGGTTTGTGACCTCTCACTTTGTCCCTTGCTTAGCCTACTTGATTCCAAGGTGTTACATTATCTCACTGTCACGACCCAAGGGTACCCTCTAGTCGTAATATGGAACATAGCACCCCGAAAGGCATCATGTAAGCCACTTAGAATATCATACGATAAGTAAAGAACAATAGAGAGTAAAAACACATTTCGAGTCTTAAGAATTTTTTTGTAAAAAGAAAGCGAAAGTCTAGACTTTTCTCAATTAGCCATCTATTACAATACTTGATTCAAAATTGGGTCACAACGCAATACAACATAATATGAAAATTTAAAGTACTAGAAGGAAACTCAAATGAAAGCATTCCTCCTCGACCTATTAGGACTCACCACAAGTTTGGAGAATAGCTGATCCAAGCTTTGACCAAGAAGAAGATCTCTTTAATGACCAGGCCCTACACTTATGAAAAACTCATATTCACTTTACTCTAAAAGTGTTCATAAAGCATATTCATTAATCTCATTGTCATACATAATTCTCATACTTTGCCCTTCAAGGACCATATGTCACATTCAATCAACATATCTAGAATTTACTACATTAGACATGGATGATGACATGATTTAATTACTACCATTACCATAGGCATAATCCCATAAAACTCTTCTTTCTACAATTCACCCACATCACAAAGTCAAAATTTGAGAATATGTGGTTCCATGGGTTCTTGGGGGAATTAGTCATAAATCAATAATAATTCATCAATTCAATCATAATCCATCATAAATCAACTATTAAAAACGTTTTTGGAAAGAACCAAAAAGATTAAAGTCAAAGCCTACCTTTGGGAAAATCACTAGTTTTGGTATTGAATTTGAAGGGACTCCATGGATGAAGGCTATCCATGGATGAAGGACTACCATACCTTAATAATGGATTCCAATAGATTTGGTGGGAAGAAATTAATTCTTGAACCCTAGCTCTACCTTTTTCCTTCTTCATCAACCTTGAAGTTCTAGAGAGAGAATTTTCGTTGGAGAATGACTTAATTGGGGGAAATTTTAGTCTAAAAGCTTATATACTTTACTAAAGAAAGATTAGAACAATGTAATGCAAATTTAGGGAAAATAAATAAAGACCCGCAAGACTCTAATTTAAAAATTGCTTACCTGCACGACTTGGCTGGCCAAGTGGACCCTTGATCCGTCAAATTATCTAGAAGCTCACCCCGAGAATCCAGCCAACACGGCGATGTGGGAGACCCTTTGGCGATACACCAATACAATTGGCGAGCCCTGACTTGGCTCGCACAACTTTCCAACTTCTAGTCCAAAGGGGGGCTTCCTACTAGGCGATGGAGGCTCACTTGGCTAATCACCAAATGACTTGGGCGATGGTGCTGCCTCTCGCCGAGTTGTTCAAGAAGAAAACGTTTTCCTTCACCCTTCCAAGGTAGTTTAGGCCCTTGACCTCTTTCATGGTTAGCTACTCTCCTCACACTTGGCCCTATTCTAGCCTACTAGGATCCGGGGTGTTACAATATCTCCTCCTTGTGGGAATTCGTCCTCGAATGATGATCTAAACGCCTTATGGAAGATAAGACTCAAGACTAGCAGCCTATAATGAATGTAACATATAAATCATGCACAATTCAAAGAAGGAAGCATCAACTCCATTCCAACATATTTCAATGAATTACAAGGAAGTATGAACTACATCTATCAACCCAATATGCATGCAATCTCAACATTTCTCATATTCGTAGGAGGAATTACCTTCCGCATATAAAATCATGCTCAACACAACATCATTGAGACAACATGCAATTACTCTCAAAAGCATACTAAAGCATGTTCGTCAACTGATCTCATGAAGTCAAATAGGCAACTCAAACTAAATGCACAACAACATAAGGAACATAAATCATGAAAATAGATAGACATGAATTTCATTAAGAACATGTATCATATAAGGATATCATGGAACACACATAATTCAAACATGACTCCCAAATCACTAAAACTCAAAGAGAACTAATTACCTCAAGCTTGAATAGGAGTAGAAGGAAATAAATGAGGATATCAGGACTTTATATCGGCCTCGACCTTCTAAGTAGCACCCTCAACTAAATAATCCTTCATAAAACCGTTATGGAATCTAATTCCTTGTTTCTCAATCTCTTGACTTGTCGCTCTAGGATCTCCACCGAAACCTCTTTATAGGAAAGGCTTTCGTCAACTCCCAACCCTTCTATGGGAATAATAGACACCGGGTCCCCAATACACTTCTTAAGCATTATAAAAATGAAATATCGGATGAACCGGAGCAAACTCATTTGGAAAATCCAACTCATAGGCAACCTTCCTAATACATTACAAAATTTGATATTGACCTACATACTAGGGACTAAGTTTCCTTTTCTTTCCAAACCTCATCACACCTTTCATGGGTGAGCTTTCAAATAGACCCAATCATTAACTTCTAATTCTAGATACCTTCTCCTCACATCAACATAAGACTTTTTTCTACTTTGAGCCATCCTCAACCTTTCTCTAATGAGCCAAATTTTCTCAATAGCCTCATAAACAGATTCTGGACTAGTAAGAGCAATTTCACCTACCTCAAACCAACCAACTAGAGACCTACATCTCCTACCATAAAAGTCTTCAAAAGAAGCCATACCAATACTATAATGATAACTATTATTGTAGGTAAACTCTATGAATTGTAAGTGGTCATCAGAATTACCTTTAAAATCTATCACACATGCCCTCAACATGTCCTCTAAGGTCTACATGATGTTTTCCGCTTGACCATCCGTTTGAGGGTTAAAAGTCGTGCTAAGCTTAACTTTAGTGTCAATCCCTTTTTGGAATGACTTCTAAAAGTATGAAGTAAATTAAGTACTCCGATCCAAAATAATAGATAAAGGAACTCCATGCAGCTTCACTATCTCTCTAATTTACAACTTGGCATAGTCTTCCACTGAATGAGAAGCCATGACGGGAATAAAGTGGGTTGATTTTGTCATCCTATCTATAATAACCCAAATAGAATCATGTTGCCTACGAGTACGAGGAAAATCCACAGTAAAATCCATATTCACCTTCCAAGTGGGTACTGGTACATCTTGCAAAGGACCTCCCGACCTTTGATGCTCAACTTTAACTTATTGACAATTAAGAAATTTGTCTACAAATCCCACAATATCCTTTTTCATACCGTTCCACCAATAGACTTCTCATAAATAACGATACATCTTGGAGGCTCCCGTATAAATAGAATATCAAGAACTATGATCCTCCTCTAGAATTTGCTCCCTCAAACCATTGAGATCCGGAACACATAATCGACCTTGATACCTAGGTACCCCTCTCCCCCTCGGGAGAAAGCCTTAACGGACTTCTTGAGTACCACCTCTTTCAACTCAACTAATAAAGGATCAAGCTTTTGTTTAGACTTCACATCCATCACAAAGGACGATTCGGAACCATTATGGACCATGAATCCACCCTTGGAGGAATCCACTAGTTGCACACCAAGTCGACCCATCTATGGAGCTCTCTAAGCAATGCTTTCTTTTCATTCTCTACATTAGCCACACTTCCCATGGATAATCTACTAAGTGCATCCATTAAAACATTAGCTTTGCAGGAGTGGTAAAAGACACTCAAGTCATAATCCTTCAAAAGTGCTAAGCACCTTCTTTGTCGTATATTCAAATATTTTTGACTAAACACACATTAGATACTTTTGTGATCGGTGAAAACATCCAGATGGACCCCATACAAGTAATGCCTTCATATTTTCAAGTCAAATACTACCGCCGCTAATTCAATATTGTGGGTCAGATAATTCTTCTAATGTACTTTAAGTTGCATTGAAGCATTTGAAATCACTTTCATATTTTGCATTAAGGACACATACTAAACCACTGTAGAGACGTCATAATATACGACAAAACCATCTGTACCCTCTGGCAAGGTCAACACCAGAGCGAAAGTAAGTATATCTTTCAACTCTTGGAAGTTTTTATCACAAACCTCCGACCACTAAAATTTAGGTTTATTTTGAGTCAAATCCGTCAAAAGAGAAGAAATAGAGTAAAATCCCTCAACAAACCTCCTATAGTAACCGGCCAAACCCAAAAATCTTCTAATGTCGGAAGGAGTTGGAGCTCTAGGCCAACTTTTGACCGCATTTGTCTTCTTAGGATATACCTCAATACCATTTCTTGACACTATATGACCAAGGAAATACGGACCTTAACCAAAATTCACACTTACTAAACTTTGCAAAAAGTTGTTGTTCCTTAAGAACTTGCAATACAATTCTCAAAATGGCGCATATGATCATTCTTATCCATGAATAAATCAAAATATTATTGCTAAACACAATAAAAAACATATCAAGGTATTGTCTAAACAACCTATTCATCAAATCCATAAATCTCGCCGGGGCATTTGTCAATCCAAATGACATCACCACAAATTCATAGTGTTCGTACCGGGTCCTAAAAGACGTCTTGGGAATATCAACCCCTCTCACCCTTAGTTGGTGATAACCCCAAAATCTATTTTGGAGAAATAGCTAGCCGATTCAAGTTGATCAAACAAGTCATCAATTCTCGGAAGGGGATATTTATTCTTAATGGTCACTTTGTTCAATTGACGATAGTTAATGCACATTCTAAGAGACTCATCATTCTTTTTAATAAACAACACTAGAGAACCCCATGGAGAGATACTCGGACGAAAAAACCCTTGTATAACAAATCCATTAGTTGCTCTTTTAACTCTTTCAATATGGACGGAGCCATTCTATAGGGAGGAATGGAGATAGGTTTCATATCCGGTAAAATATCAGTGCCAAAATCTATTTCCCATTTGGGAGAAATACCAAGAAAATCATTGGGAAAAAACTTCTAGAAACTCATTAACTACCTAAACAAACTCAAGAAAAGAGTTTTCATACTCAACATCCATCACCCTAACAAGATGGTAAATGCACTTTCTGTAGATCATTTACCTAGCTTCAAGGCAAGAAACAAATTGACCTCTAGGGATAGAATTCCCCCCTTTCCACTCTAAGGTAAACACATTTGGAAATTTTAAACTAACCACCCAAGTCATACAATCGATAAAGGAATAATATGCATGCAACCAATTCATACAATCACATCAACACTTAAAATGTCTAACTCTATCGTATCCACCTGGAAAAGGAAATAAGACAACTTCTATAAACTCTTTTTGCCACTACCGAGACACTAATTGGGGTAGAAATAGAAAAATGTTCTACTAACACTTCGGGGAGTATTTCAAACTTCATTTCCACAAAAGGTGTCACAAAGGACAAAGTGGCACCGGGATCTAACAAGGCAAATGCATCATAGAGAAGACTTTTAACATACCGGTCATAACATTCGAGGATCTCTCTTGGTCGTCTCAGGATTGAAGAGCATAAAAGTTGTTTTGCTTCTGAGCATCGGTATTGGAATCACTTGGAGGAGCTAGTTTATCTTCCCTTCCCTTGACCTTGGGAATTGGACAATATATCATCTTGTGACCAACCTTCCCACAACTAAAACACCCATCGATATCAAAAAGACACTTGCCATTGTGCTTTTTAACACACTTTTCACAATTAGGCCTGGGAACATAAGAACCACCATTACCTCCTTGAAGTTTAGGGTTAGACACCATATTGTTAACCCTTGGGGGAGCACTAGAGGAGCCTTGATTGGAGAACCTTTGTTTGAACCTTGTTCTACCTTGTCCATTGGGCCTAGCATTGGAGAAATTCCCATCACCGGTTCTAGCTCTTTTCACCTCCCTATTCTTGTCTTGGAGTTTCTCTTCCTCCATTTGTTGAGAATACACCATGAGACATGAGATATCCATATTATCATGAAGCATTTACGAACGACATTCTTTTCTCACCAATCTATACATACCCGTAAAATACCTTCTCATCATATCCTTTGAGTTCGCCACCAAAGAGAGAGCATACTTTGACAATTGAGTAAATTTTAAAGAATATTGTTGAACGCTCATACCTCCTTGTTGAAAGTTAACAAATTCGTCCACCTTAGATTCCATCAACTCTCGTGGAAAGAATCTATTTAGGAACACCGATATGAACATTTCCCAATCAATTAGGCCCACTCCTACATACCTATTGTTCTTCCATTAAGTATACCACACTTGAGCCACACTCTTAAATTGGTAGGCGGCTAACTCCGCCTTCTCTACCAAAGTCACCCCCATGGCATCAATTATCTTATAAACCTCTTCTAAAAACTTTTGAGGGTCCTCTCCCACTTTGGAACCAAGAAAATCGGGAGGGTTCATTCTAAAAAGATCCCTTAATCTAGAAGCTGCAAAATTCATATTAGGATTGATCGAAACTACAACTTATCTATTAGCTTGAGCCGTCACGACTTGGGCCAATATTTTGATAGTAGACCGAAACTCCGCATGGGTCACATTCTTAATTACGGTATCAAGTGGAGCTTAGTTAACTTGAGAAGCTTAATTACCTTGAGGAGGAGATCCTTGATTCACATTCTCCTCTTCCATCCTTCTTGCGTTAGCCCTTCGTGTATTCATTTCCTGAAGACACAAGAGAAGGATTAGGAGAGGGACTTTTATAGAGTTTAACTCTAAGGCACAACTTGAGAGTAATGAAAGAAGTGAAATTTACTAAACATCTTATAGCCTCTCACTCAGAAAGTTGGCACGCTTCACACTCATGAACAAGGCCCTATTAGACGTGGTTTATGAGACATTATCCTAGAATCATTCCAAACCTTGTGCTCTGATTAACAAGTTTCTCACGACTCACGGGTACCCCCTAGACGTAACATGGCACATAGGACCCCAAAAGGCACCATGTAAGCCACTTAACATATCATAGCATAAGTAAAGAACAACAAAGAGTAGAAACACATTTTGAGTCTTAAGAAATTTGTCATAAAAACAAAGCGGAAGTCTAGATGATTCCTCCACAATACTTTCACAGCATCATCTTTCTTTTTTCTCAACTTCTTGACTTGCAGGTCTAAAATTTCAACCGCAACTTCTTCATAAGAAATATTCTCTTTTAACTACCAAAACTTCTAACAAATATTGTATCTCCAACATATGTTTTTAACATAGAGACATGAAAAATCAGATGCACTGGTGCCAATTCATTAGGCAATTCAAGTTCATAAGCAACCTTACCAACTCGTCTCAAAATCTGATATGGGCCTACACAACGGGGACTAAGCTTCTCTTTCTTACCAAATCTCATTACACCCTTTATAGGTGAAATTTTCAAGTAAACCAATCATGAACATTAAACTCAAGATCTCCTTCTTTTAACATCATCACATGACTTTTGTCGACTTTGAGCCATTTTCAACCTTTGTCTATAAGTCAAACCTTCTCAGTAGATTCATTCAGAAACTCGGGACCTATTAAGGTAAATTTACCCACTTCGAACTAGCCTATATGCTATCTACGCATCCTACCATACGATGCCTCAAAAGGAACAACACCAATACTTGAGTGATAGCTATTTCTATAGGAAAACTCAATCAAAGGCAAATGATTATCCAAATTACCCTTGAAACAAATCACACAAGCTCTCAACATATCTTTAAAAGTTTGGATTGTACGCTCCGCTTGCCCATCGGTTTGGGGATGAAAAGTCATGTTAATCTTAACATGAGTATCAAGGAATTTTTGGAAAGATTTCCAAAACTGAGCAGTGAATTGGATACCTCAATCGGAGATAATGGAAAAGGGCACTTATGCAACCTTACCATATCCCTCAAATATAATTTGTCATAGTATTCCGCCGTATAAGAATTTTTGACAGGAATGAAATGAGTCGATTTCGTCATATGGTCTACTATAACCAAATCGAATCATGTTGTCGTCGGGTACGTGGAAATCCTACTATAAAGTCCATATTCGAACCTTCCTACTTCCAAGTGGGAATACTAATGTCTTGGGACAATTCTCTTGGTTTCTGATGCTCAACTTTCACTTGTTGGAATATTGGATACTTAGCCACAAATCCCGCAATATCTTTCTTCATTCCATTCCACCAATAGACCTCTTGCAAGTCATGATGCATCTTGGTTTGGGTGAATGAAATACCGAGAACGATGGGCTTTTGAAAAGATTTGTTCCCTCAAGTGATCAATATTAGTAAAGCATAAATGACCTTGATATCTAAGTACACCATTTCCCTCTTGGGATTAAGCCTCAACGGACTTTCTAAGCA
Organism: Solanum sitiens; assembly: GCA_016801875.1. NCBI lineage: Eukaryota > Viridiplantae > Streptophyta > Magnoliopsida > Solanales > Solanaceae > Solanum > Solanum sitiens. The sequence goes on from JABWTJ010000390.1 coordinate 597,617, forward strand.
CTAGTTCATTGAATTCAACTAAGGTCGGATCAAAACATTGCTTGGCTTTAACATATGCCCAAAAGACTGTTCTGAGCCATTTTGGATCACAACACCACCCTTGGTGGAGTCCATTATCCGAACACCCAATCGGGCCAATCTATGTACATCTCATACCAATTTTCTCTTACCATCCTCAATGTGGGAAACACTATCCATTGATAATCGGCTAGAACATCTGCCAATACATTTTGCCTTATCGAGGTGGTAGAGAACACTCATATATAGTAAACTCTTATGGTCGGTAAGAATATCTACATGAACAACATACAAGTAGTGCCTCCAAGTCTTTAAGGTAAAAAATAACTGCGCTAATTCAAGATCGTTGTTTGGATAATTCTTCTCATGAACCTTAAGTTGCCTTGACGCATAGGCAATGAATTTCTTATTTTGCATAAGTACGCATCCTAACCCAATTCTTGAGGCATCACAATAAACAGTAAAATCATCAGTCCTTTCCGGTAAAGTCAACACCGGAGCGGAAGTAAGTCTATCCTTGAACTCCTAAAAAATATTATCACATTCTTCAGACCATATGAACTTAGCATTATTTTTGAGTCAGTATTGTCAATGGAGATGCAATCGACGAAAACCCCTTAACAAACCTTTTGTAGTAACCAGCCAAACCCTAGAAGCTCCCAATATCCAAGGTGATAGAGATCTTGGACAACTCTTAACCGCATTCGTATTCTTAGGATCTACCCAAATACCCTAACTTCAAACAATATGACCAAGAAATGCTACAAACCTTAGCCAAAAACTACATTTGCTAAACTTCGCAAAGAGTTGTTGGTCCTTGAGAATTTGCAACACAATCCTTAAATGATTGATGTGATCATCCCCGCTTCTTGGATAAATCAATATATCATCAATGAACACAATCACGAACATGTCAAGGTATTGTCTAAACACCCTATTCATCAAATCCATAATGTCACACGAGCATTATTTAAACCAAACGACATCGCCAAAAACTCAAAATGACCATACCAGTAACTAAAAGTTGTTTTCAAAATATCATCTTTCTTCCCCCTCAATTGGCGATAACCCGACTGGAGGTCAATCTTGGAAAAGTAACCCACCCCTTGAATTTGGTAAGACAAATCATCTATCATTGGAGAGGATACCTATTCTTAATGGTCACCTTATTCAATTCTCGTTAGTCGATACATATACGAAGTGAACCATCTTTCTTTCTAACAAACAAAATTGGAGCACCCCATCGATCAGATGAAACCCTTATTCAACAAATCTTTGAATTGTTCTTTCAACTCCTTTAGTTCTTCCACAGACATACGGTAAGAAGGAATAGAAATAGGCTACGTATCTGGGAGAAGGTCAATACCAAAGTCTATTTCCCTTTTGGGAGGAATATCGGGTAGATTATCTAGGAAGACTTTAAGAACTCATTTACAACGGGGACTAACTCAAAATGGGGGGCTTTTGAATACATATCCATCACTCTAACTAGATGGTATTTACAACCCTTAGAAATCATCTTTCTAGCTTTAAGATAGGAAATTAACTGACCTTTTGTCTTAGAATTCCACCCCTTCCGCTCTAGGACAGGCTCATTCAAAAACTGGAGTTCTGCCACTTTGGTCCTACAATATATAGAGCATAACATGATAGCAAACAATCCATCCCAAGAATGTCATTAGAATCTAACATATCAGGCTCTATAAGATCAACATAAGTGACTCTAGTGGGATACTTTCTATAGACCCTCTTAGCCACAACAGAATCACCAATAGAAGTAGAGATAAAAAAATGATCTCATATCAGGAAGCACATCAAACTTCATAGCCACATATGGAATCACAAAGGATAAGGTAGCACCAGGGTCAAGTAAAGCGTAAACATTAAATTGGAAGACTTTGAACATACCGGTAACCACATCGGGAGAACCCTCCTGTCCACCACGAGTTTGAAGTGCATAAAACCTATTTTGCTTGGGATCATTTGAACCCCGAACCGCTTGGACAAGATGAAAGATAGGGTTAAGACCTACGATGATTATCTTCCTCATTCTTAGCAAGTGAAGGACGATCTCTTATCTTGTGTTCCATCATAACACAACCAAATCAAGCATTGGGACCCGCTAGACATTAACCTTTATGATTTCTTCAATACTGAGCACAATTTGGCAATGAAGGCCCACTACCACCTCCTTGAGGTTGAGGGTAAGACACCATACCTCGGTTAAATCTTGGAGGAACATTAGAGTAACCTTTTCTGGAAAACCTTTGTCGAAACCTTGAATGACCACGTCCACTAGACCTAGAGTATAAGAGTTATTATCTTCGGTTCTTTCACTCTTAGGTTCCTTAGACTTTTCCTTAAGT